>CM053766.1:97495201-97643310 GCA_028658305.1 Pachyuromys duprasi
TGCCAAAATATCATGGAAATGGCCTCTAACTCAGTTGCTGTTAAAAGTCCTTGCTTCCCTTGGAAACACTGTGAGACATTCTCTGATCTACACTTACTCTCAGCACGGCTGTCACGTGAGGTCTTATCAGAAGGACAGATCAAGCTCTGTACTGTGTTCAACCACTTCTCTAGTTCAAACCTCTAAAGTATTCTACATTCCTCAAAAAAAAAAAAAAAGAATACAGAAGAGTTCTTCACAGCAATGTTTCCCATTCTCTCTGGTACAAACTTCTGTGCCGTTCCTTTTGTTGACCCAAATGACTATGGAAAAAAAGAGTTTATCTTAGCTTATGATTCCAGCGGAGAGCATTGAGGAAGGCATGGCAGCTGTCAGTCAGATGAGGAACCGCACACAGAAAGGGAGAGAAATGGAACCGGAAGTAGGGCATGGTTATAAACTCTTAAATCCCGCCCCAGGGACATACTTCCTCCAGCAAGGCTGCACCTCCTAAAGGCTCCATAACCTTCCCAAACAGTGCCACTAACTTGAAACTAAGTATTCAAATACAAAGCCTATGAGGGGTGCTGTTCATTCTCCTAACAGTAAATGGCTGAAAACCCAGGTGGGCATGATACCCAACTATGTTCCTATTTCCAGACAGGAGAAACAAATTTTAAAGCTCGGGTGAATAGCTCAAGTAATGAGGAAGTGTGCAGGCAAGCTTCAACTTCAGAGCTATTGGTTTTCTCCTTAGCTAGGCAGAGGGCACATGTGCCCCTGGCCTAAACGAGCTGGTGGCTTCATGACATATCTACAGGCTTCGCTCTCCCCACCTGTAGCCTGTGCAGCATCTATGTTCATGAAGAACTTTTGACATTCTAAATCTCAAGGAGTAGCCAAGTCTCATGGACACACCAAGATCTACATTTTCATGCAGACATGCTCAGGTCCTGCAACCCTGCAGTTAAAACTCCATCCTGTTCTGGGAATGCAGCTCAGCGGTAGAGTATCTGTTTAGAATTCCCCAGCTAGGGTGTGGCTCAGTAGTAGGCCCCTGCCTAGAATTTTCCAGTAAGGGGGCTGGGGTATAATTCAGTGGTAGAGCACCTGCCTAGAATCCCCCAGTGAGGGGCTGGGATGTGGCTCAGTGGTAGAGCTCCTGCCTAGTATCGCCTAGTGAGGGGCTGGGGTATAGTTCGGTGGTGGAGCACCTCCCTAGAATCCCCTAATGAGGGGCTGGGGTGTAGTTCAGTGGTGGAGTGCCACATAAGTGACCCTCCACTCCCATCTATTATCTTCAGGACAGGCCCTCTTGTCTTTTTTGCTTTTCTACATGGCTATTCATTCTTCACTGCATAAAAATAAACAGTTCACAATCTGGGCATGGTTCTATGCACCTGTAGTCCTAGGAATTGAGATGATAAGGCAGGAGGATCACAATTTTTAGGCCAGCCTGGGCTACATAGTGAGACTGAGCCCAAAAATCAAACCCAAACTCAAACCAAATCCAACCAAACCAAACTTCCCTTGCATCTCCATGGGAGTCTGAAGGCTCCCGAGTCATTTAAAACTGGTGAAATAAGTATGCTCTGCTGTCTTCTGACTAAATTGTCTTGTATCTTGAGAGTGTGTGCATGTTGGGGGATTTCCCACAAACATGGGATTGATCAAGGGTATCGTATCTCCTAGCCCTTCCACCAGCTCCCCTTTCCCGTGGTTCTGGCTGATCTGGGTCTTCTGTGAACAGCTGTGGAGACCTGGCCTCAGTCAGTCCCTGATGTTCTGAATGCCACAGACTCCAGGTTTCCTTCTGTCCAACATTCCCCTTATCTCACAGATGTTTAAAAGTGCTTCTTCCACGAGTTTAGCATGGCTTTTTATTAAGTCATTTTTTAAAAACTCAGTTCAATATAGATTATAAAAATTCAATACCCTAAGGACTTTGAACAGGCTCCAAAAAAATGAAAAAGAAAAGTCAATGGGATGGCTCAAGGAGGTAAGGGAGCTTGTTGCCAAGCCTGACTACTTGAGTTCAAATCCCTGAGATGCACACAGCGGAAGGAGACCTGACTTCTGCAAGTTGTCCTCTGACCTCCACATGTAGGCTATGGCACAAATACACACATTGTACACACACACAACTAAGTATTTTGTTTTCAAAGGAAGAAAGTGGGACTAGAGCAATGTCTTACTGCTCTATCATGAGAAGTTAAGATCTAAGCACATCAGTGACTCACAAACGCCCATAACTCTAGTTCAAGGAATCAACCCCCCTCTTGCAGACTCTGTAGGCTTACACAGGCACACACATACCACAGACTAACAATGCAATAAAAATATATTTAAAACAAATGGAAAAAGACTGTAGTTTTTCATGTTCGGTTTCCCTGTCTCCATTCCCCGTTTTCTTTGGGGATTAAACTCATGACCTCACACATATTTAGCAAGCAGTGAGCTATATCCCTGTATATTTTTTCATTTATTTATTTATAAGGTGCAGCCTTGCCATATTGTCCAAACTGGCCTTGAATGAAAGATCCTCCTGTCCATTCAGACTTCGGAGTAGCAGAGATGACACGCAGGCCACCAAGCCTGGCTTTCCCTGTGTGTGTGTGGGTTTTCCATTGTGAAAAACTGTAAAAGTGCTTGCTGTTATTGTTTAAAATAACAAGCAACAACAGAAGAAATCATAACTCCCCCAAACAATATCAACAATACCTTTATTGAAATGGAGAGCCAGGCTATGACTGCAATCCCAGTAGTTGGGAGGTGGGGTCAAGAGACAGGAAGAGTTAGGGGCCGGCCCAGGCCCGAGACTGAACAAACAAATACTAAAATCGCCAACGAAGTCCAAATAAACAAACAAACAAAAAACACTCCCTCTCCCCTTCAACACAAACCCAAGTTAACCTGGAATATGCTTTGTAGAAAACGATGATCTTGAGCCTCTGATCCTACCCTCTGAGTTCTAGAATCTAGGCTTGGCAGCAGCAAGCCTGGTTTGTGAAGAGCCACAGAGCACAGAGCCAGAGGTCTAGGCAAGCACTCAGCTTCAGCTCCACAACTGAACTGCATCCCAGTCCCAAACCCCAAAACCCAAACATGACCCCTGCATACACAGGCCCCTCTGACCTGTCTCCAACAAAAAGCCTAAACCCAAACCAACCAAACAAAACTAACCAAGGATCAACAGCAACAAACTTCAATGAGGTAGGAGGAACGGAGCGGAAGCCCCTGAATTCACTCAGGGATCCTTATCTGTTGGCAGTGATCTGTTTCTTCCTCAGGCCTAAGAAGTTTAAGAATCAGAGGGAGGGTTTGAATCCCAGTCTTTGGAACTCCTGGGTCTCAGGAAAAGAAGTGGGTTGTGGAGAGTCAACAGGGCCATAAATCCGCTTGTTACCAATAAGATGTTTATAGAAGTGTGAGCGAGCACAGAAGGATAAACTCAGATGGCCAGAAGTCTCCCAGGGCCCTAGCAAGAAGGACACAAGGCCTAGCTCGGAAAGTAGCGGAATCCGAGTCTCCAGGCCAGATTTTCCCTCTAGCCATTCCTGGCCAAGCTAAGCAGAGCTGCTAAGCCAGGAGAAAGGGACGTCTTCCTAGGCTGCCAGAATGGAACAAACCAGCCCGCCTAGAGAGCTCTGAGAACCCCAAGGGTCCCTAGCAGCCCTTAGCAGCCAACATGACTGCTCCCGGGTCCCGCGCGCTCCCCACTCTCTCCACACGCCCCCACCCTTTCCGGGTGCGCGCGCAAGAGCCGGCCAGCTTCCCCTAGCTGTGCGCTCCGCAGCCTGCGGGTGGCAGCGGCGGTGGCGACTGGCTCTAAGGAAAGAGGTGACCAAGGGACCGCGGAGGAGGAGCCGGCGCCGCAGCCGCTCCCCTCGGGACCGCGCCCCGCCTTCCGCCGCTACCTGAGCATCCCCCTTGGCTCCCCAGCTGCTCCGGTCTACCCCACCATCCCCCTGGGGGACTGTGTGTACTCTCAGTGCCGTAGCTGCGGTGTCATTGCATTCGGCGATCAGGACATTCGAATTTTGGTTCTCTTGGGGGCTTGGGACGAGCTGCACGGGCCGTGGTGACAGGCAGCGGGGGCGCCAGCGCGCATCCCTCCCCCGCGGCGTGTGGAGAGGCGTGTGGACAACTGGTGTGACTTTGGAGGTCCGACTCCTCCTTCCGGCCAGCCTCGCGACGCGCCACCTTCCGAGACAGGCCACTGTGTCCGGCAGGCCGTGGAGGCTCGTGTGGGGACTTGGAACGTGTCCGGGAACCCGTGGCGCTGTGCGCACTGGTGAGTTTTGCGGGCGGGGTGGGAGCGGAGAAGACGTCGCGCTGGGTCCCTGCTCCCGCCCCTTTCCTGCTGTCCCCCCACTTTGAGAGAGTCATTGAGATTTGAGCGTGACTGCGGAGCTTGGAGGATGCAGGCACCGAGCGCCTGCTTTCCCTCCTCCCGGAGTGATGGAGAGGGCCGGTGAGCTGAACAAAGACACCCGCCCGGAGGTGCGGGTCCTCTGCTGAAGAACACTATCTTCGCCCCGAGACGACCGCCTGCGGGCGAGAGTGTCGGCCGCGCAACTCCAGGAGTGGCGCGCTCTTCTGCGGGCGGGCGCCGAGCTGGAGCTGGGCACCTGCGCGCCACTCCCGCCACATCTCGGGAGCATCCCTACTACCACTGGGTTGTTGCCGAAGGTCCACGTCTCCCGAGGTCCAAAGTCCAAAGGCAATCTGTTCGGGGTGCAACGGGAAGAGACGCCGGGACCTTTATCTTTTGCTGCCTCGTGGTGGAAGGGACTGCGTGCCGTGGACGGAGCAGGCATTTCAGGGACACTTTTGTAAGCCAGGGGCTTCCATGTGAGTGAACACGCTTGGTCCCCAACAGGCGCGTCCTCCCAGTGGTCTCTGCCGCCTGGGTATCGGCGTTTTGTGGACAGCAGCAACTGGGACACCCTTCCCCTTCCTCCCGTACTTCCTCCCCGGGGCATTGTCCGGTGCGAGGGGTCTGCACTGTCTCAGGCTGCCCTGCGCCTCGCAGGTGAGGCTGGTAGAGGCGTGGGTCCAAGGAGAGGACCGGCCGTGTTGTTTGATGGCTTCACTGAGGAGAGTCAAAGTGTTGTTGGTGTTGAACTTGATCGCAGTGGCCGGCTTCGTGATCTTTTTGGCTAAGTGCCGGCCTATCGCGGCGCGCAGCGGAGACGCCTTCCACGAGATCCGGCCTCGCGCAGAGGTGGCCAACCTCAGCGCGCACAGCGCCAGCCCCATCCAGGATGCGGTCCTGAAGCGCCTGACGCTGCTGGAGGACATAGTTTACCGGCAGCTTAATGGTAAGGACATAGCCTGGCGCTTGTGGGTCCTAGTGGTGCATGGGGGCACAGGGAGCATCTCCCGGGCTCTCTCTGCTCTGTGTACCCTAAGCTGACGTCTGAACGCGCCTGGTTTCTCTCTTCCATCCCTGCTATGTGTCTGGGACTATTAGAGAAACCACTACCTGCTCCTTTTCCATGGTGTACTCTAGCTGGAAGTTTGGTCTCACTCTAGAAACCTGTCACTACAGTTGACTCTTGGTCTCCGCTTGTGATTCCAGCTTTTAGACAGGGTGGACTGAGGCTGGGGGCGGCTAGAAAGGAAAAAAAGCTGTCGGTCAGTGCTTGATGTTTGATGGGGGAGCTGGTAGGGAAGCGGGTGAAGGCTTGAATGCATACCTGATTTTCTTTAGGTTGATTGCAGACTCTTCCCTTCCCGCTGCCTGGGTGCAAGGTGGTATATTAAAAACCATCCCATCCTGAACCAAGTGGCAGCAGAGATTCAAGTTCTCAGCGGGTCTGGGAAGCAGGTGTTCGTTCACAAAGTTCAGCCAGACAAGAAGGGATGGCACCCCAGGTTCATGGTTTTCCAGAAGCCGTCCCATCTAGCCCATTCTGAATGAGTTACTATAAAAGGGCAGGGTGGGGGACCTAATTTACAGTTTCCACCTGATCAAAGGGACTGATGGTCCCTGAACACTTGCTGTCTTCGGTGTCACATAGTCTAGTATAAGAAGACATAGTGATTACTGAACTCTGGCTCTCTCTTCCCAACCTTCTGCATGTTCCCATGGCCTGGAACTGTCAGCTGTTATAATGACTGATAATAACTCCTTGCTGTATGCTAGAGGGACATTACAAGCTCTGCACGTGCATGGTAGCACATAACCATTAGTCCACGGAGCTTCCCCCCTCCCCCAGGAGAACAGAACAAACTAGACTGGGGGAAAGTCACCAAGCTGCCTGTGCCCTTATTGATGTTAGTAAGTGGTAGTTTAGAGTCTGGTTGACTACAGAGCTCATGCTCTTGGCTAAAAAGCATAAATGTCTTTTCATATGTCTTTGTGCAGGTGTGTGTGTGTGTACACGTGCAAGCCAGGGGCTGACCTGGAATGTCATTCCTCGGGTACGTTTCCCTTGGATTTTTTTTTTAAGACAGGGTCTCTTGCAGAGCTGGTGCTCACAGAGTGAGGTCAGCTGACCAGCAACCCCAGGAATCCAGCCGTTTCCACTCTCCAGCTCTGGGATTACAAGTACATGCTACTGTGTCCAGGTTTTGTTTTTGTTTTTGTTTTTTTTAAATGGGCTTTAGGGACCAAACTCAGAGGTCTTCAAGCTTGCTTGGCAAGTATTTTGCCAATCAAGCCATCTTCCTAGTCAAAAGACACAAATTTCTATCTATGGCCACCTAATTTTAATTTAAAATGTGTGTGTATATGGGGAGGGTGCACACAGACCACATGTGGAGACCAGAGGACAACTTCTTAGAGTCAGCTTTCTCTCACTCTACCCTGGGGTTGTGAGGGTGGATCTAGGTCCTCGAGCTTGACTGTCCTTACCCATTAAGCCATCTCGCCAGCCATGAACTCGGAGTTTTAACATATATATGATTTTTTTGTTAAATGAACTGCATGGATCAATAGGTACAGCCATAACCTGTGTATACTTGGGTTGGGGACCAGACTTAACTGCCTTTACTGTGGTGAGAATGACAGACTCGCCTCTTGGCAGGTGGCTGAGGACTTGGTGAGACAGTTTTGTCTTTTTTTTTTTTTTTTTTTTCTTTTTCTTGCCCTTTGATGATGCCTTCTGGGTAATTCCAGGAGAGGGATGTGGGCAGTCTCCTACATTCATGGAGACACCGTAGTCATCGTAGCATCACATGGTATGTTTCCAGGGGGCTTTGATACAGCGTTAGTGTGAAGCTGTGGCTTACAATCATACCTCTCACAGGTAATGAGGCCAGGCCATCAGGGTAGCCCACGAAGGCTGGGTTGAAGCTCTTCTCCCAAACACCTCAAGACAAAATGGACTGAAGAAGACTAAATCCCTCCGTTCATTTCTGGAGCAATTAGAAACGTGTGAGCTCTGCACACTAGAGGTGAGGCAGGAGGATCACACTTGCAAGGCCAACCTGGCTAAACCAGATTAGGGAGGTGGGAGCCTTTTCTCCGAATCAACACACCGCAGAAACCCATCCAGGAGACATCCCCAAAATAGCCAGAGCTTGCTCACTCTCAAGCTACATGCAGGGATACAGGTCATTTTAGTAATTGTTTTCATTAAGGACATGCAACGCTATGGCCGTACCTCTTAATGGGAATGGATTATAAACATTCTATGTAGTATTCTTTGTTTATTGTGGTGTGGATTCATATGTGAACACATGCATGTGGAAGCTGGGCATCAGTGTCTACTATCTTCCCCAATTATTTCTCCACCTTGTTGTTTTGAGACACAGTCTCTCATTGAACCTGGAGCTTTCCATCTTTGGCTAGACTGGCTGACCAGCAAGCCCTGATGATCATCTTCACTCAGGCTTCCCACCATTGGAATACAGGCAAAGGCTAGCATGTCCTGTGCAGCAAGCACTTTACCCAGTGAGCCATTTTCTAGACCACTATGTGGGGTGGGTTTTTTCTTTTTTCTTTTTTTTTTTGTAGCAGATGTGCATGGACCCCTTAGCATTTGCAATAACCTGTGAGGCACCTGTCCTAATTTGTCCCTTTGAGGCATGCTGGCAGCCACCCAGTGACTATCAGGGCTTTAAAATGGCTCTGGACCTTGTTACCTTACAATGGAGGCTCTTAGTTGCTATGCACACTCACCTTCCTGGGCTTTACTATCAAAGTAGCTTGCAGGGTCTGGGTATTCGTAGAATTCATGGCTCCTAAGGGCTCTTTTTCAATAGGCAGAGATTAAGGTCTGAGACTTTGCCTCTGATGAACCCCTCACTCTCCATCAGATACTCTTCTGCCTATACCAAACCTAGTAAGGGCAGAAAACACACTCATCAAATGACAAAGCCAGCAATCTGGGTAAGACTTGGAAGAAGCCAAGATTTGCTTCCAAGGGGGCTTTGGGTCTGGATTCTTGCTCTGGCTTCCAGCTTTGTAGAGAATGCCTATGCTCAGGAGCTGTAAATGTAGCTCAGTTGGCTGAGCCCTTGCCCAGCTTGCATGAGCTCCTGAGTCCCATCCCTAACACCACAAAAAACAGGCACAAACTTCCAGTCCCAGCCCTGGGGAGCAGAAAGGAGGATTGAAACTTCAAGATCATCTTTGAGGACTTATGGAGCTCAAGGCCAGACTGGGCTACATGAGATCCCACCTCAAAATCAAAGAAGAATGGAAGGGAAGGAGGGAGAGAAGGAGGCTGGAAGAAATTTTTGGCTGGTTGAGTGGGGAGCTAGAAAGAGGGAAGGCTGGAAGCTGGCTTAGTGAAATCCAGCTGGAGCTTTTCTTGGGTAAGCTATGACTCCCACCTGGATCTTGGCAGAGTCTGTCTTCCTGGGCAATGAAGGTTTGTAGGAACATGCAGCCTGGAGGGTAAAAGCAAAGGAAAGTTATGATGTGGAGAAGACCCTCCCTGTGTCCACCCTGCCCTCAGGGGCACCAGTCTTGTTTTGGGTACTGCCTGTTCCATCTGTTATACTAGGATATCTGCTGTACCCAGAGGAAGGGGAGGGCTCTTGCTGGTGCATGGAGAGATGGGACCAGGGCTTCATCAGTGTTCATGCTGTGCACCTGTCTCCACCTGTTGCCACTGACAACAAAGGTGACCAGGGACTCAGGATTCCTGATTCCCCAGCTAGAGCTGGGCACTGGGCACAAAGCAGGTACTCATATGCAGCTCCTTGGTGCCATATGAAGGTGGCAGTTTTCTTTCTTTTAAAAAATTATTTAATTTTTTTATGTGCATCAGTGTAAAGGTATCAGATCCCTTGGAATTGGTGTTACAGACAGTTGTGAGCTGCCATATGGGTGCTGGGAATTGAACCCCAGGTCCTTTGGAAGAGCAGACACTGCTCTTAACCACTGAGCCATCTCTCCAGCCTTGAAGCTGTCATTTTTCAAAGTTGCACAGAGCTGGTCTAGGCATATAGTCCAGTGGTAGAATGCTTGCCTTGTGTGTGCAAGGTCCCAGGTTTGATCTCTAGAGCAACAAAAGACATACAAATAAATAGAGATCTACCTGTGGCTTCTTAGTTCTAGCAGGAGAGATTCACATAGAGTCCACCTTTCTCTGGCTGGGTTTTGATTTGCTTGAGTGTGTTTGCTTGTTTTGAGGCTGGCTCTCATGTATCCCAGGCTAGCCCAAAACTCCCTAAGTAGCCAACAATGAATTTGAACTCCTAATCCTTCTGCTTCTTCCTCAGTGCTGGGATCACAGATCTATCCAGGCAGTTCTATGAAGCTCCTCATCTTCGTTGATGCTGTTTGTTTGCTTGCTTGCTTATTTATTTATTTATTTATTTATTTATTTATTTATTTATTTAGACAGCATTTCTCTGTGTAATAGCCATGGCTGTCCTGGACTGGCTTTGTAGACCAGGCTGGCCTCAAACTCACAGAGATCCACCAGCCTCTGCCTCCCGAGTGCCTTCTTTGTTCTCATGATTGGTTTCATCTCTGCCTACTTGCTGAGATACCCCACATCAACCTCAGGCTCCATAGCTTCCACATTGCAACTCAGTCTTTGAGAAGAGCTGGTTATAATGGAATTCTCTGCATGCTCCTCAGTTCTGTCTATTGGCTCTTGTGGTTGAAGGATGTCAAATGTTATGTGGGCAACAGACTTGTTGCTTTGAGCTACTCAAGGCTTTAGTGACAGTCACTTTGTGGTCTTAGCCTGAACTCTTAAGACTCAGTGGGTTTAACTTTGGAGTCCAGAAATGACTCTAGGGTCTTTTTTTAAAGGGCCGGAACTCTATTTTAGACTTTTACATCCCACCTCCATCTCTTACCATCTGTGCCTTACAAATATGGTAGGCAGTTGAGGTTTATTGATAGCTGGAGGGGAGCTGGGTTTTAGGAGGAAAATGACAGCCACAGAGAAAATAACCTCAAGATTGCAAAGGCTGGGGTGGTTGGTGTGGTGAAGGGAGAGGTTGGCTAGAAATTAGCTGCGAAGATGGAGTGTGAGAAACCATCGTTTCTTCATATTGCCTCCATTATCTTGTTTATGCCTTCTTGCCTATTAGCATCTTGCTTCCGCCATCTTGCCTTTAATCATCTTGGCTATGCCATCTGACCAATGCTTTCTTGCCTCTGACTCATTGCCTTTACCATGTTGTCCCTATCATCTTGTCCAAAGTGTCTCTCCTCATCTGTCCTCTCCCCCCCACCTTCTCCCCACCATCTTGCCTTCCCCCCACCTTGTCCTCTCTGTCTGTCCTCCCACATCTTGCCTCTTTCATCCTGCCTGTACTGTCTTGAAGTTGGTCTAGTCTTTTCCTTCCTGAATGAAAGGAACCAGGTCCTTCAAGGAGCTTGGAAGTGAGGCAGTACCCCAGGTGCAGCACTAGCCAGTATCAGTCTATTTGAGTGTATGACTTTATGTTATGAATACAGTTTAATATTCTCTGTAGCATCAAATCAACTCACAGGAAGTCTGGAAAAGTCTTTTAAGAGCCATACGGAAGAAAGGAAAACTCCTTTAAAATCTGTAAAAATGCCAGACACTGATTTTGTTGTTGGAAATCCCAGGTCATGAGGTACATAATTTTTGGTTTCCCGTCACCTTTTCTGTCACCTTCTAAGGAAGTTATTTATTTCTCTCATTTTAGAGATGAGAAAGGTGAGAAACAGCGATATTATTAGATTTAGCTGGCATGATACAGCAAGAGAAGGGCATGGGTTTTCCTTCTCTTCCAGTACTCTCGTGATGAATGATGAGGGGTCTATGCAGGCCTCTCTCCCCCTCAAAGTCCCCAGCACAGTGAATTGGAAATGGGAACACCCGAGTCGGCCCTGTTCTCTGTCAGCCCTGGGCAGCTGTGTCGTAAGAGGAAATGCAATTGACTTTGAGTTAGTTTCCAAATTTAGATTTCAGAAGGATATTGAATAGAAGCAGGGTTGCTTGGAGAAATTGAAAAATCTTTGCGGAAATAGAGAGAAGTCAAAATTACCTACCCTGCTCCTGCCTCTAAGCCACATGAGTGAACGGAGCTGAAATTTAAAGCTGCAAAAAAGAAAAAAACAAACAAACTAAGTAACTAACTAAAAACATTTCCAGATAGCCAGCAGTCTCCAGTCAGGGAAAGTGAGTTGGTACGACGGATACAGAGGAAAATCTGCTCTCTTGACTATCTATAGGTTAGAGCCAGAAAGAACAGGATTGTGGCGGGGAAGGCTGGCCTCAGACTTCCTATGTAGCTGAGGGGGACCTGTAACTCCTGATCCTTCTGCCTCCAATTCTTTGGTGCTGGGATGATAGGTGTATTACAATTGTTGTTTGTTTTCAGCATTGGGAAGGAACCTCTTTGCACATCATATGAAAACATCCCACTAGCAGAGACATTCCCAGGTCAGGCCAGTCTTTTGTGAATGGCTGTCTTTGGTGAAGGGCAGAGCCAAGTCCAGCATTGTTCCACTTTTCCTACCTACATAAAGGTGCCTTTACACAGACCACGAATGCTGAGTGGCACCTGCATTTCCTTGTGGGGGTGGATGAATAAGAGAGAGAAAGCCAATAAATGATTGGATTAAAACTAACCGCTTCAGGGCTTGGGAGTCAGCAGTAAGAGCACTTGATGTTTTTGTAAGCAACTAGGGTTTGGGTCCCTGTATCCACATCGTTGCTCACAGCCATCCTTTACCCAGTTCAAGGGGATCCTACGCCCTTTTCTGGCCTCCACAGCCACCAGACATGCACATATAGTAAAAATAATGAATCTTTAAAAATCCCAAACAAACCTCAAGTACTGAGCTGGAGAGATGGTTCAGTGCTGCTTTTGCAGAGGACGTGAGTTCTATTTCAGCCATGCCAGGCGATTTATAATCACCTGGAACTGTGGCTGTAGCAGAGCGCTTCTCAACCTTCCTCATGCTGCAACCCTTTACTACAGCTCCTCATGTCATGGTGACCCCAACCATAAAACTATTTCATTGCTACTTCATAACTGTAATTTTGGTACTGTTACGAATCGTGACATAAATATCTGATTTGCAGGATGTCTGATATGGGATCCCTGTGGAAAGGTCAGTTGACTCTCCCAAAGGGGTCACAACCTACAAGTGGAGAACCGCTGATCCAGGGGCTCTAACAACTTCTTCTGGCCTCTGTGGGCATCTGCACACATATAAAAATTAAAACGAATCTTTACATTGACAAACAAAGCCGAAAACTTCACCACTGCAGAGGAGGCTAGAAGGAACCCAACTCTGAATGCCTTCTCCATCCTTCAGCAGGGCCTGGAGACAAGGCTGACCAGTGTTCTAGAAGGCTTTATCCATGGAGTCTGGGTGGCTAAAGCCAGGCTCATTTCCTCTAGCCCTGCCATTTGGTTGAAGCTGGCTCTTCCTGGAGAAATAGGGAAGTCCATTCTTGGGGGCACCCTTATTGGAAAAGGGAGAAGGCTCAGCCTTGAGACTGAGAAAAGGAGCGTAGGCAAGAGAGGCCCGAGTGTGTGAGACCAGCTGAGATCAGACAGCCCTTGAGTCTTTCAGACACCTCCAGAAGAAAGTGAAGGAGCGTCAGACAAGGCAGCTTCATTTCTGGATTTGTTAAGTGATTTGGGGTCAGTGGTTTTGCTTTTTACCCACAAAGTGGCGGTCATGGTGTGCCAGGATGAACTGAGAATGAAAACAGAGGGTGTTGGTGGCAGGGGGGGGGGGGTAGGGTGGCTGGGTCGCAGCTCAGCTGGCGCCCTGCTGCGGTTCACGTGTGAGGCTCTGGGGCCGGAGAGATGACGGCTCAGCGGTTAAGAGCACTGGCGGCTCTTCCAGAGCTCATGGGTCCAATTCCCAGCAACCGCATGGTGGCTCATGTGTGAGGATCTTGAATTCAAGTCTTCAGAAGCCACATTTAAAAAGAATCTGTGTGTGGCAGCATGTACTTACAATCCCAGCGCTGGGGAGGTGGACACGGAAGATCTGCGCTCTCACAGTCCAGCTGGCCTCGCCTGATTGAAAGCTCTAGGTTTAGTGAAGGACCCTGTCTCAGAAAGCAAGGTGGAGGGAGCCTGGGAACAGCAGCCAAAGCTATCCCCAGGCTTCCACATGCACACGCACACATTTACACACATAAGCGTATGTACCCACCCACATACCCATTCACCCTGCTCACACATGCTCATGTTTCCTGCACATGGAAGCATATGTATACATATGGGCACTTACGCCAGGGGCAGCTATGGCAACGTCAAGGTTAAAAGGCACCTATGTGCTGACTCCCTGTCATATTTCCAATGCCCATTGGCATCTTGGGCCATAGCAGTTGCTCAATAAATACCTCCCAAGCAAGCCAAAAAACCAGCAGCGTGACACTGGTTATATGACTCCAGGGATATAAATGGGTCCTTTTTTGTTCTAGTTTCTTGAACTCCAGAGACTAATATTTAGTTGTTGATTTTGAGGAAGAGTCTTACGTAGTGCAGGCAGGCCTCACACTCATGATCGCAGCCTACCCATTACTGGGGTTACAGCTGGCTCTCATGGCTCTGCTATGTCCTAGCATTTGACACAGTGACATGATACCATCTACAAAACGTATATAGGAGAATTTTGTGTCACAGAAATATTTCAAAATACATCTCATAATGTTTAAAGGAGGTCCCTGATTTTGTGTTGGGCTGTGGGTTCCACAAGCCTGGTAGACTAATTTGTGACATTTTTTTTTCCTGTCTCGTGTGTTTGCCTGAAGCTGACCTCTATTTCATCTTCCTTCTCTCCTCATCACCCGACCCCTTCCCTTATTTACAATGGTGGTGCTTTTGAGGCCTAGGAAGAGAAATGGTAGCCGATTACAGCAGTCTACCACCTTAGCCAAGGTTTCATTTTCTGTAGTTTTAATTACAGGGCCATGGGCAATCAGCAGTGCAATAAGATATTCTGAGAGCTAGAGAGCGAGAGAGAGTGAGCGAGAAGGGGGGGAGGGAGGGATAAAGTTTGAGCTGCTCACATAACTTTTATTATAGTCTGTTGTTATAATTAACTCTTTTATTAGAAGTTGTCGTTATTAAACTCTAGCTGTGCTCTATTAGTGAAGTTTAATTATAGGTACAGTATGTGTGTGTGTTTGTGTGATTTCAGGCGTGCATGTGAAGGTCAGAGGACAACCTCAGGGGTCATATGTCACTTTCTGTCCTGTTTGAGACAAGGTCTCTTGTAGCGTAGGCCAGGCTAGCTGGCCTGACCTCTCCCAGGAGTTCTGCTGACTCTGGCTTCTCTCTAGCCATAGAAGTAGTGAGATTACAGCCGTATCCTACAGTGTCTGACTTTATGTGGGTTCTTGGCATCTGAACTCAGGTCCTCATGCTTCCATGGCAAGAGCTTTACCCACTGAGCCACCTGGATAGTCCGGGTGATTTTTTTTCTTTTTTTGGTAACAGTGTACAGTATTAGTGTTACTAGCTTTATATTACCGCGATAAATACCAGATATAAATCAATGTATGAAGAGGAAATTCTCATCTGAGCTGGTATGAGCTGTAGTTTCAGGTGCCCCTGCGAGATCTTGGGTATCCTACACTAGGTTGAGTCCCCTTATAGAGGATGCCAGCCACTCACATTGATGAGGGAGCATGTCCTTGTGGCTAGAGATAGACTACATGCCATAAACAGAAGGAAGAGTAGACAATGCCTACCTAAACTTTGCATGATACGTAGAAACATCTGTGCACATGTGTGCATGTATGTGTACAGGTACGCTCATGTGTGTACAACTGCACATATGTGTACAGTTGTATATGCATGAGTGTGTGTGTGTAGGCTAAATGTCAGCCTTGGCTGTCATTCCTCTGGCTTCTCTTACACTTTTATTTCAGACAATGGCTGTCATTTGTCTAGGGCTTGCTCATTAGGTAAGATTGGCTGATCAGTGACAGCCCGGTGTTTACACCCTTCTACGGCCACACCTAGATTATTATGTCAGTTCTAGGCATGGAACACAAGTCCTAACGCTTGCAAAAGAGACTGACACTGATTGTAACCAGCTCCTTACAGAATGCAACACTAAGAATGGCTGTTAGGGGCTGGAGAGGTGGCTCAGCACTTAAGAGCACTTGCTATGTAATCATGAGGCCAGAATTTTGATCCCACCATCTCACGGAGGGGGTGGGGGCAATCACCTTAACATCCAAGGGATCAGATGATGCCTTCTTCTGACCACCAGGAGTCTTCTTGCTCCACCCCACATGCATGTGTGCATGTGTGAGAGTGCAGGGTCACAGGCATGCAGGAGCATAGAGGCCAGAGATTGACTTCCTCAGTCGTGTAAGACATGGTGTATCTGTGTATGAGTCCAGGCCTATGCATGCCACAGAGCATGTGTGGAGGTCAAAGGATAATGTGTGAGTTTTCATCTTGTATCTGTTGAAGTAGGGTTATTTGCTAGTTAGCCTGTGAACTTCTGTTCCTGGCACTTCCGTTTCTGCCACGCATCTTGCTGTAGAAGCCTTGTGCCTGGCCTGGAATTTTAGTTCTTGTGACAGGGTCTCTCAAAGCTCAGCTAGACTGGCTGTCCAATTAGCTTCAGGGATCCCCCTGTCTCCACTCAAGTCCAGTTCTGGGGTTACAGATGTACACTCCCACATCTGCCTTTTGACATGGGTTCTGCAGATCAAAATCAGGTCCTCAGGCTTCTGCAGCAAGCATGGTAATGACAGAGCTGTCTCGCCAGCCTTACACTCAATGGGAATTAAATTCGGATCCTCTGCAAGAGCAGCAAATGCTCTTAACCACTGAGCCATATCTCTAGCCCCTTCTCTCAGAATTTAAAAGAACGATTTAAAAAAGATAATCTGAACATCCATTACCTTTGCTACCTCATTTATTTATTTATTTTTCTTCCTCTTCTCTCCCCCATCCCTTTCCCCCTTCATCACCCCACCCACAACACTTCCATAACACTTAGAATAAATGCAAGGTCCCTCCCCATGGATGCAGAAATATCTTCCTATCCCATAGCAATCACTTCCATCCATCTTTGTAGTCTGGTGACACATGGATGACAACCATCTTCACCACGGGTAGAGTTTTCCCTTTTAATAACAACCTGCCATTCCTAACTGCAGAGCCCCAGCTTCACCATGTGTGAGTAGCAATGCTCTGTCATGAAGATGGCTGAAACATGCTGACAGTGAATGTGCACCAGGGTTCCGGAAGAGCCTCTCCCTTAGCCTCAGAGACTAGGCCTAATGGTGTGGTTAGCTAAGGGTATCCTGGGGCTGTCTAGGGGTGCTAGATCCCCTCCCTCCCTGGGACTAAGGATATGAATGCAGAATCATGAGACTCAAGTTTTGGGTTTACTTTTTTTTTTAATTCCCTTGTGTGTGGGGTGTGCATAGACGTATGAAAGTGCATGTGTCTGTGTGTGTGCATATATGTATGCAAGTGTGTGTGTGCACTCGAATTTGTCTGTGGAGGCCAGAAGTCATCTTTGGCCATGGTTCCTCAAGGGCTCGTCAGTGCCTAGTCTTCTAAGATAGGGACTCTTGCTGGCAGGGAATTTACCAATGAGGCTAGGCTGGCTGGTTGGCCAGTGGGCCCCAGGGATCCTCTTGTCTCTGTGGCTTCCATGATAGGTTTACAAATATACAACGTATACACACAACACAACACACACACATACAAATACAATTACTCATTTATCTAGACTCCCATGCTGTTTTGCATGGTCAGCTTGTAGCCCTTGAATCCTAGTGAGTTGTTACATGGTCTGACTTAAAACTTTGTAAGAGCTTTGTGTCTTTGGGGCAGCTCATTCCTGGCTCTCCTGCCTCAGTCCTCAAGCGCTGAGGTGTGCAACCATCGTGTCCAGCTCTACAACTTTATTGCGGTCTGCTCTAGGTTCATTCTATTGTTGTGCCAAACACCTTGCCAGCAAACAATTCAGGGATAAAAGGACTTGTTTTGGCTTATAGTTCCACAGTCCCTCTAGGGACAAAAGGACTTGTTTTGGCTTATAGTTCCAGAGTCCCTCTTGGTGGGACTCCTGGCAAAATGAGCCTGACACCAGCCTGGCAGTCAGGATCCAGAAAGACCACATTACATCCATACACAGAAGAGAGAAAGAGAGATCTTGAGAGGGGGGGAGAGGGAGAGAGATCTAGAGAGATCTAGAGATAGACAGCAGAGACAGATCTAGAGAGAGAGGGAGAGACAGAGAGAACAAGAGGCGGGGGGGGGGGGGAGGGGGGCAGGGCTGTTAAACCTCAAAGCCCACCCACAGTGACACACTTCCTCTAGCAGGGTTCTACTGCCCCAAGATTCCATAACCGACCCCTTACAGCGCCGCCTACTGGAAACCAAGTATTCAAACACATGAACCTACAGGTTCTTGTTCTAACTAAAACATCTAGCACGTCTCCTTCGCCAAACCTACTTAATCTCATTATACTGCTTCATATGCAAGGAAACTGGACCTCAGGAGATTTAAATAAGTTGTCTAGAGACACCCACCGGTAGTTCCATTCTGCAGCACCCACTGCACAGTTGGCACTTACTGAGCCTGAGGTGTGAAGGAAGGATTTGTCAGCTGGCATGTGGTCCCAGGGCTGCAGAGAGGAAGTGGCCAGGCCCCAGGCAGGAATGTGAACCTCCCTCAGCAGCCTATGGCAGGGTGGTGCTGGAGCATCATCACTCAGGCTTAGCAGTCACCCGTGTGTAAAGTTGTAAAGCTGTTAATTTTAGGGCTTGAAATTATGCTGTGTGAGCTTTAAATCCAGCCCATAATTAGAATAAAATGTGAGAAAAGTGAAATTGATATTAAGTTAATTAAAGGGCTTTGCTTATATTGCAAGGAAATTAGCACAACAGAGTGGGAATGCTGACATGTACTCATTGTTAATTTCTTCTGTTTGGGCGATGCTCAGCAGGCCTTAGGCAAGCTTTGTTCCCCGCTTCTGCCCTGGGCCCTCCCTGCACTCCCTATCCAAGCTATAGTACTTGGATAGTTGATTGCACATCTGTTCTGTGGAGTCATCAAAGTTGAGTGTATATTCATTCTGTTGGGATGACAGGCTCAGTTCTGCATTCATGTTACTGGGATCATTATGGGGGCTCATGTATCTGCGTTATGGGGACCATCATGGTCAATCACATGTTTGTAGTATTGGCATCACTGAAATTTCAACTGGGCAAAAGCAGTTGAGAGACTCATGAAATATCTTATCTATTGAGATATATCTTGTCTATTAAGAATATCTTGTCTATTAAGATATAGGTCATCTATCTGCACTTGGTAACTTGGTCTCTCTCTCTGCCTTCAGGTTTTTGATACAGGGTCTTGCTCTGTGATATAGGCTAGCAGCAAATTCATGATTCTCCTGTCTCAGTTCCTTGGGTGCTTGAATTGCAGGTGTGGAGGTGTATGCCCACATGCCCCTGTTTATGATTTTTATTTTTTTCATTTATTTATTTAGTGTCTACTTTGTTTATTTGAAGCAGGGTCCCTCACAAACTTGGAGCTCAGGAAGCAGGCTAAGCTGGAGGGTGAACCCTAGGGTTCTGACTACCTCTGCTTCATCACCACCGAGAGTACAAATGTGTACCCCTATATCAAGATGTTGTTGTTAAATCTGGATTCAGAGCTTGTGCCATGCTACATGTGTGGAGGTCAGAGGGGAACTTTCAGGGTCCAGTTCTCCTCCAACATGTAGATCTCGGGGGATCAAACTCAGGTCATCAGATTTGATGGCAAGTGCCCTTACCTCTTGAGCTCTTTTCCTGGCTCTGATTATTTTTAAAAAATGCATATGTGTGACTATTGTGTGTGTGTGTGTGTGGTGGTGGGTTACACATGGACATGTATGTACATACACATGGAGGCCAGAGGACAACCTTAGTTCCTTGGACTCCTTTGATTATTTGAGGCAGGGCCTCCTGGAGCTTCTGAAGTAGGCCAAACTAGCTGATGGTGAGCCCCAGAGTTCTCATTTTCTTTGATTCCTCATCACTGGGAGTTCAAGTGTGTTGCAGGATATTTGATTACAAGATTGTATTGTTTACTTGGAAACCTGTTTTTGATTGTAGTGTGGCTCAGCCCTAACTTTAATCCAAGAGCTTTCTCCCTGAAAAGGATTAAATAAAGTTAAGCCTGGTTCTAGAGGCAGAGCAAGAAACCAGTTGACAAGAAGTGAACCTGGGGGAAGGGAGGAGGAACCACAGAGAGATAGAGGAAGTCAGGAGGATGGATAGAGAGACACACAGGAAGTAGAAGGGAGGGTGGGACATTCCATTCGAGAGTTTTTGAGACTGTGTGAGGAAGGACTAGGTCTTTATTTCCTTTTGGGTCATGGTTCAGGAGGAAGGTCAGCTGGGTGCTTTCTCTGCCTCTCTGATCTAGGGTTAACTTTATTTAATCCTGTTCAAGCAGAAAGCTCTTGGATTAAAGGTGTGTGCTAGGACTGAGCCACACCATAACATGCTCTCCTTGTGGAGCTCCTGTCCCCTCCAGGTCTTTTTTATCTCCCCCTTCTTTCATAAGACTCCCTGTACTCTGCCCAAAGTGTGGCTATGAGTCTCAGCATCTGCTTTGATGTCCTGCAGGGTAGAGTCTTTCAGAGGCCCTCTGTGGTAGGCTCCTATCCTGTTCCCTGTTTTCTCCCTCCTCCAATGTCCATCCTCTTTGCATTTCTGAATGGGGACTGAGCATCTTAGCCAGAGCCCTCCTTCTTGATTAGCTTCCTTAGGTATACAGATTTTATTATGTTTATCCTATCTTATATGTCTAATATCCACTTACAAGTGAGTATGTACCATGTGTGTCTTTCTGCTTCTGGGATGCCTCACTCAGGGTGATCTTTTCTAGTTCCCACTATTTGCCTGCAAATTTCATGATTTCCTTGTTTTTAGTTGCTGAGTAGTATTCCATTGTGTAAATGTACCACAATTTCTGTATCCATTCCTCAGTTGAGGGACACCTGGATTGTTTCCAGATTCTGGCTATTATGAATAAAGCTGCTACAAACATGGTTGTGTAAATGTCCTTGTTGTATATTTGAGCATCTTTGGATATATGCATAGGAGTGGTATAGCTGGATCTTGAGGAAGCGCTATTCCCGATTGTCTGAGACAGCATCAGACTGATTTCCAAAGTGGTTGTACAAGTTTATATTCCCACCAGCAATGGAGGAGGGTTCCCTTTTCTCACATCCTCTCCAGCATGTGTTGTCGTCACTTGAGCTTTTGATCTTAGCTATTCTGAAGAGTGTAAGGTGAAATCTCAGGGTTGTTTTGATTTGCATTTCCCTGATGACTATTAAATTGTGTGTGCATGTGTGTGTGTATGGTTTTGTGCATGTGAGTGTAGGTGCCTATGGAGACCAGAAGAGAATCTTAGATTCACTAAAGCAGGAGTTACAGTTTCTTGTGAGCTGTTTAAAATGGGTGCTAGAAGCTGAACTTGGGTCCTTTATGAGAGCAATAGTGCTTTTAATCATTAAGCCATCTCCCCAGCCCCCAAAGTCACCTATTTCCTGCTAGCGTCTGTGTTTGATCGACTGTTGGCTTTAAGAAAACAGGTTTCTTCTCAGCGTTCTAGCATCCTGTTTACAGGGTGATGGAAAGAGTGTAACCACTCCTACCAATGTTACTTGTGGAGCTAAGCAATAACTACTGAAATACAGAGCGGCTGTTTGCAGTTACAACAACTAAATAATATGTGCATTGTCTTTATTACAGCTGATAGAAACTGGCATTTTCCAAGATGAGGCAAGCCAGAAAGGTTAGTTTAAGAATTAGCAATTAAAACAAAAGAGAGAAAATCTTGGCCTCTCTGTCTCTGCATTCTAAATCATGCAAACATTTACGGTTGTGCCAAAGTTGCCCATTGCCTTTCGAGCAATTACCGAAATGCATTCAGAGATAAAAACGGAGTTCGGGGAAGAATATTTAAGAGCTCTTTAATGAGGTTAAAAACTTTACTAATTTGTCAAGTTTCTCTAAAATACACTTTTCTTCTCCTTGCCTACCCAGCTTTCTACAGTTGAAATGATTCTAGG
Source organism: Pachyuromys duprasi (assembly GCA_028658305.1). Classification (NCBI taxonomy): domain Eukaryota; kingdom Metazoa; phylum Chordata; class Mammalia; order Rodentia; family Muridae; genus Pachyuromys; species Pachyuromys duprasi. The sequence goes on from CM053766.1 coordinate 97,516,648, forward strand.
AGTTTTTGAATAAAAGGGCTGAGATGCTATGAAAAATCTACAAATCCCAGGAATTTTCTTCTCTTTCTTTCCCTTTATTATCTGAAGGTGAATATTCAGGGAAATGTAAAAACCCCCGGGGCTGTGTTTACTTTCTTTTAAGCTATTTGATTTGAGAACACAAACTGAATAGTGGTTACAATGGGTAGTTTGAATTAAACTCTCTCTTTTGTTTAAAAACAAGATTCTGTGTTCCCTGGCCAGCCTTGAATTCACTCTGTAGCCTAGGCTGGCCTTGAACTTACTCCATAGCATGGTATAACGATTGGCTTGAAATGTCAATGTCTATTGCTACAATAGAACACCATAACTAAAAGTAACCTGGGGAGGACAGGGTTTATTTCACTTACACTTGCAGGTAATAGTCTCTCACTGAGGGAAATCAGGGCAGAACATGAACCTGGAAGAAAGAACTGAGGACAGAAACTGAAGTGCAGACCATGGAGGAAGGCTGCTTATTAGCTTGTTCAGTCTGCTTTCTTATATACTCTAGAACCATCTGCCTAGAGGTGGTACCATCCATAATGGGATGGGCTTTCCCACATCAATCACTAATTAAGAAAATACACCACACATTTTCCCAAACATAATTTGGTAGGGGCATTTTATTAATTGAGGCTCCCTGCTCCCAAATGACTAGAGCTCTTGCCAAGTTGACACAAAACAGTCAAAGTTATACAATGTAGAATCACCTGGGAAGAGAGTCTTAATGAGGGATGGTCTATTTGGATAATGTATCTAAATGTCTCTGTGTGTGTGTGTGTGTTTTGCGGGGGGGGGGGGAGATGTTTTAGTTAAGCCAATTGGTAGGAAGACCCATTCTACCATGGGCAGCACCATTCCCTAGGCAGGGGCTCCTACACTGCATAAGAGTCGGGCAATCAACCTGAGCACAAGCAAGCAAGTGAGGCTGTGTGCATCCTCTCTGCTCTTGACTGTGGGTGTGATGTGACTAGCTGCTTCCAGCTCCAGGCCTTCTCTGCATTGATGAGCTGTAGCCTGGAACAGTGAGCTGAAATGTCCCCCCTCCCCCCTTCCCTTAAGTTGCTTTTTGTCAGTGTATTTCATCAACAGCAAAAGAAATGAAGTGTTACTCAGGCTGGCAGGTACTGCACATGTCTGACTTCATTATCTGTCCTCATCTTGCTCATCCAAATCTTAGCTTGCAAAAGTAAAGCTAGCCCATGTCTCAGGGTCTCACTGCTCCCCCCCTGAAGCATCATTACTCCTCCCTGTTCCTCCCTGGGAGTCATGGGAAAGCTCAACCTGTTTGCTTCTCCCCCCTTCACAAGAAAGAATATAGTGTTAAAAGTTCACATTTTCATTAAGTAAAAGGTAACTTCTCAGAAGTGTTTTTCTTGAAAGCCTGATCTAGAAGGTTCTATAGCACTGAGTTCCAGATGAGGGTCAGAGAAGTGACTAGGACACAAGTCAGCTCCCATATAAACACCTGAAGTCCAGGATCATGGTCTTCAGGTGCAGTGGGACTCTTAAGGGGTTCTGAAGTTAGATTTACTCTGTATTAGTCAGCTTTGTGTTTGCCATTGACAGAATAATTCAAACAACCAGCTGAAAAAAAAGGAAAGTTTTATTCCAGTCTATGGTTCATTGGCCCATTGTTTTGGGGCCTGTAGTAGGTGGAGCATCATAGTGGAGGTCTGTGGGCAAAGAAGATGCTTGTGGATGGCAGAGAGGGAGAAAGAAGGTGAGGGTTCAGGAGTCCAGGGGCACTACATGCGGATATTTGGGAAACATTCTAGATCAAAACTATGTAAGTCTCAAACTTCCTTTCGGGTACTTAACAAGGCCAAGCCAAAGTTTCTGGATTTTGGTAACTCATGGTTCGTCTTCATAGTCAACAATGTGACTACTTTTAGAATCACTGGGGAGATGTACCTCCTGGTGTGTGTGTGTGAGAGCACTTCCAGGGAGGTTTACCTGAGGAGGGAAGATTTATCCTAAATGTGGGAACCACTGTCCCATGGGCTGGGATCCTCAGGTGAATAAAAAGGAGGAGTGAGGGGAGAACCAGCGTTCATCTCTGTCTGCTTCCTGACTGTGGATGCCATGTGACCAGCTGCTTCCTATTGTCGCTAGTGTTTTTCATGATAGATAGCACCCTCAAAATGAGAGCCACAATAAACCCCTCTTCCTTAAGTTGCTCTTGTCATGTGTTTGGTCATAGCACTGACAAGAGTAACTAACACACTCACAGCATTGGTGAGATCAGCCCTACCCATCTGGAGAGCAGCCATTGGTGAGACTAACCCTATCCATCTGGAGAGCAGCCATTGCCACTATAAATACAATAGAATTTCTGCAAAGTGAAATTTATAGAATATCTTTAAAAGTGGCTTTAGGTGGAAGATTGTGAGATAGCATCATTGATGTTCTAATGGTGACAGTTATGGCCACCAAAGAACAAAATGATTAGTTCCTCCACAGCTCTGTTTCGTCTCCTGTTAAAATCTAGGCAATGGTGAAATGTGTTCAAGTTCTGGAATTTTACGGATCCAAAAGACAGATTTGTTTTGGGCAGACAGCTCAGTTGGTAAAGTGCGCGTTAGATAAGCACTCGGACCTGATTTTGGTCCCTACAGCCCAGGTGAAAATGCCAGGTATGATAGCAGATGCTTTCGACCCTGACTGGGGTCGGGAGGCAGGAGGATCCCTGGGGCATAGTGTCCAGTCAGTCTGACCTAATGGGTGACCTCCAGGCCAGTGAGAGGCCCTGCCTCAAAAAAACCAAGGTGTGTGGTTCCTGAAGACTGACACCCAAATTGACCTCTGACCTCCACAGGAATGTACCTGTCTGTACTTGCACACATATACACATCTACATGGAAACATACCCACATACATTCACTAATATACATACATTCACACATATATACATACATTCATTAAATAAATACATCTAATGATAAGTGAGTATATTTCAGAGTAAACGTTAGTTATAGTTGGTCATATCTTCATCTTTAAAATCTTTTTCTTTACATGTGTATGTGTGTGAGTGTGTACATATGAGTACAGTGCCCACAGACTAGGAGAGGTCTGACCATTAGATCTCCTGGAGCTAGAGTTACAGGTGGTTGAGAGCCATCGGACGTGGATGCTGGAAGCCAAACTTTGTTTTGGTTTTTGTTGTTGTTGTTGTTTTGTTTTTTAAGATCTGCAAATGCTCTGAACCACTGAGCCATTTCTCAGCCCCCAGATCTGCATCTTTTGGAAGTAGATCTAAATGAATGGGAAGTGATTTTTCCAAATGTGATGGTTTTCAAAACATTATTTGTACATTGTTTGACATTCTTCTCATTAGAAGGTGGCATTTGATCCTCCTAGGGTAGCCTATGTTCTGGTCTTAGAGCCTTACTACTTTAGTGAATTGTAGTTTTGGTTTCTTTAAAAACTAAGTTATGGAGGAGGACATCCCCTATCATTGGACTGGGTTAGGGGCATAGGAGAAGAAGAGGGAAGGAGGATGAGATTAGGAGGGGATGGGGGAGGGGATACAGCTGGGATACAAAGTGAATAAACTGTAATTAATAAAAATAAAATAAAAACTAAAAAAAACCAAGTTATGTTGTGTAAACAGGCTTTTGTTTTAATCCCAAGTGTGGGATATGGGACTGCCTTAGTTTGTCCACAGCTGATAATTGTCTCTTGTGGTTTGGAGAGGGAAGTGGCCTTTGCCAGCTGCAGATAGTTAAACTCTGAGAACTCGGAGAAGGTATAAATGCCAGAGCCCAGAGCGAGGAGGGGATGCTCTAAGAGAGAGACAGATGCTTTGAAGGACACTTTGAGGGCTGCTCTGGTGAGAGAGAGATAGCTGGCAGAGAAGGAAGAAGGGGGCTGCTCGGTACCTTGATGACTGAGATTGGTATTGCCCCAAAGAACCCAAAGACCCTAACCAGCTGAAACTAAGACCTATGCCCCTTTCTCTTCTAAGCTTCTTTCTCTCCTACCTAGGGTTGGGGAGTTGGAAAGGAGGTAGAGGCTCGAGGAACCCCAATACAATAGTTTAAACACTAGCACCAACAGTGAACAGAATTCAATGGAAACAATGTCGCATAACTTCTAAGGCTGGGTCATGAAGGAAAATACAACTTCTGCCCTAGAGGCTCTCTGGGAACACACCATTTGAAACCTGGAGCCACCATATAAGAAATTGGGCTACCTGGAAGCTGTGTTTGACAGTCCACCTGGAAAGAGATGGATTCCCCAAGGAAGCCCATCTGTGTTTGCCCAAAGCATTCATGTCGTTAGAGTGACACACAAGTTAGCTACTCTTCCAATCACTTTGACCCCTCCGTCTGATTCCTGCCCCACCCCCAGACTCCTCCAGCTGATACCAAGTGATCTAGTCTAGACAGCAGATGTCCCCATTCCTAAGTCTAGACCCAACGGTGAATTCATGAGCAAAATAAATGTGGCTCTTGTTTTAAGCTACTAACTTTTTATACAGCAATAAATCACCAGTGCAGGAAGGCAGTATCTTTGTGCTTAATAAGGGGATTTTTTTTTAAACATAAAGATTCATGATGATGAAGGTGTTGATAGCAACGCTAACAGTGATAAATGTAACAACAAAGAACACTTATTGAGCACATGTTTAATGTTCCGGCCACCGTGCTAAAGGCTTTATATGGACATAAAAATGGGTAATGAGTTTTCTTGGCAAGTCTTGGATTCACTTGCCATCATTGGACTGTGGGCCTCATTACTACAGGGAAGTTAGGTCAGCCAAGAACTTTAGACATCTTCTAGCAAGTCTCTGGCAGCTGCCCTGGACCACTGTATACACCTGATGAGTACAGGCCGGGAGAGAGGACTGTCTCTCCACAGCTTCGTCCCAATGGGCATTGCTTTGTGCTGTTACAGTTTGAATGTGAAGTGTCTTCCTCAGACTCACGTGCTGCAAACATGGTTCCCTGAAGGTGATGGTGTTTCGGGGGCTGTGGAAACATCAGGGGGTAGGGTTTAGCTGAAGGAAACAGGTGTCTTGGACAGGTCCTTGTGGGTATCTTTTTCTTGGTTTTTTTCTGGTTTTGCTCTCTCTGATTCCTATGTGACACATAGTCCATTAAGTGGCCACTGTGCAGGCACCAGTGCCTGTGGAAAAGCTGGGTGTGGTGCTGGGCACCTGTGACCCTAAAGCTGTGGAGGTCTGGGAGAGGCAGCCACATCCATTGAAGCTTACTGAGCAGGTGTATCTGAGTTCAGTGAGAGATGCTGTCTCAAGAAATATGGTAGAGAATGAAGCTACCCTACATCTACCTGTGTCCTCTGTGTGCAGGCAAATAGAACTTGAGCCATTTACTGCTTCTAGATGTGGGCTACAATGTAAACTTATAGAGGACCTTTCTCTTTGGGGTTTAAATCAAACACCTCAGGATTCTTTGTATTTTTATGGTGCAGGGAGATAATTTAAATGATAGTCTCCCCTCAGAAGAAACAAATCACTTTTTCCAGAGTAACAACATCTCTTTTTTAATTCTTACCTTGCATGCAGGAACATACAGACACACACAAACACACATGGATACACGCAGACACACATGCACAAAGAGATACAGACTGTTGAACACAAACTGGAGTGCAGGGGATGTAGCAAGCTATTGCTTCTCATACTTGACTGACTTTTCTGTTTGCTTGAGGAACTTTTGAAAGAACTTCCAATTCCCAGCTCCTACAGCCTGGAGGCTCACATTTTGTCAGTACAGGTTAGGATATCTGAAGTCCGAAAATTCAAAACGTGATGCACACCGAAATCTGACACTTTTTGAGAGATTGACGTGCCAGATTTTAGAGTCTGGGTTGCAGGTGTTCAACTAGTATATTCATTTGTGTTTATATGTCTACATGTGTCTCCACATGTATCTACAGGTAAAAGTGTGTGGGTTCAGTGCCTATATACATGTATGCTTTCCTTTGGAAGTCAGTGTACAACCTTGTGTATCATGCCTCAGATACCATCCACGTTGCTATGTTTTTGAGACAAGGGTCTCTCCCTGGCCCGGAGCTCACTGCCTTGGCTCAGCTGACTGTCCAGTGAGCGTCAGGGACACTCCTGTCTCTGACTCCTCACAGCTGGGATTACAAGTACACGCCACCATACCTGTGATGGGTTGAATGAGAGTATCCCCCATCGACACATGGGGTGTGGCACTGCTAGGGGGCGTGGCCTCGTTAGAGAACGTGTGTGACTGTGGGGACTGGCTTTGAGGTCTCAGAGATGTTCAAGCCAGGCCTGGTGTGGCATTCACCTCCGCTGCTGCAGATCCAAATGTAGAACTCTCAGCTCCTCCCAGCACCACGTCTGCCTGTGTGCTGCCATGCTTCCTGCCATGGTGATAATGGGCTAATCCTCTGAACTGTGAGCCAGCCCCAGATAAATGCTTTCTGTTATAGGGGTTGCTGTGGTCATGGTGTCTCTTTACAGCAATAGAAACCCTGACTAAGACAATAATATCTGATTTTTTTAATGTAGGTTCTGGAATCAGAATGCAGGTCCTCATGGCTGCTGTGCAAGCAAGCACTTTGCCTACTGAGTCAAATCCTCAGCCTCCTAACTGGTATATTCTACTTAAATATTCTAGAATGTCATATACTTTCAATCCCAAGTATTTCAGTTAAATAGCACTCAACCTCCATAAGGTAAAGAGTTCATCTGGAGACTGGAATAGTTTCTTTTGTGTCACTCTGACCAAAAATACTTGAGAACTACTCTTACAGAGAGGTATTTTAACTTACACATGGTCACTTGGCTCCATGTGCTTTGATAGAACATCATGGTGTCGGGGGTGGGGTTCAGTCCATGGTTGCTTGGTACCACCCACTTGAGCAGAACATCATGGTGGGAAGGTGTGGTGGAGACTGGTCCTCGGCTCATGGCAGGTGAGCAGCAGAGGAGGATGCAGGAACGGGCCAGGGTGGGGTGTAGCTGAAGGACATGCTTCCAGTGACTGACTTTCTCCAGCTGGACCTTCCTTCTCATCACTGTTGGGCTTGCCCCGGAGGACCTGGTGGGCAGGGGGCTTCGGAATAAAGGTCTCATCTGTCTGTCCTGGGTGGCAGCAGGCCTCTGGGGATGGAGGCTGAGCTGTGGGCCAGGAATAGGGTGAACAGGGGACCCCTACTTTCTCTCTTTAACTTCATTCCAGTCATGCCATCATATAATAAATCCATCCACAGGTGAATCTACTGATTAGCTCAGAGCCCTTGTGATTGTATTCTTTCTGGAAGCTTCTTCACAAATTCATCCAGAACTGTGCTTCTACCAGATAATCACGATCGACTGTCATATGTGTGTGTGTGTGTGTGTGTGTGTGTGTGTGTGACAGAGGTCAAACTTAAGTGGTTCCCTCAACAACTCTCCTTTTTGACAGAGTCAGAACCTGGAACTTGCTGAGCATGCTGGGTTGGCTGGCCAGTGGTTCTTAGGGATCCTCCTGTCTCTGCTCCCCAACACTGAGGTTACAAGCATGCAGCACTAACTTTTGATGTGAGTGCTGGGGACAGAACACAGGTCCTCACGCCGGTACAGTAAACCCTGTACCAATGAACCATTTCTTAAGAGCCAGTCATCTTTATTTTGCTTATAATGGCTGGAAAACCCAGTGAAACAATGGGGACAAGGAGGCGTAAACCATAGGTGCATCCTATGTGCATCCTAGTGCGTAGAGCACTCTGGAACGACATTGTGTGTTCACGAGTCAGTGCTACCTACAGTTTAGGGGTATGCACTGTGATCTTGGAAGCTATTCTGTTTGGGTACAGAGACCATTTTCTTATGGAAAATCAGGTCTGTGTGATCGAGAGTTTGCTGTTGAGGTAGGCATTGCTCCCACTTTCAATAACTGCACCTGTACCAATGATCAGTTTCCTTGAGGCTGCCAAATGGACAAGACCTGTTTATAAGCAATGCTCTAGAGTATCGTTTTGTTGGGGTTTTTTCCTTCTTTCTTCTTCCCTCTCTCTCCTTTCCTTCTCCCTTCTTCCTTCCTTCCTCCCTCTGTCTCTCCTTCCCTTCCCCTCTCCTTCCCTCCCTCTGTCCTCTGTCCCTCCATCCTTCCTTCCTTTTGTCCTCCCTCCCTTTGTCCTTCTTTCCTTTCTTGCGTGATTCTTTTTCAGAATTGTGTGTGTGTAGGGGGGGGGGTAGCTCAGCATGACCACAAACTCACTATTGATCCTCCTGCCTCAACTTCTTAAGCAATGAGATTGCACATGATCTAGCTTCTGGTTTCTAGTGGAGATCTCTCTCTCTCTCTCTCTATGTGTGTGTGTGTTTATGTGTGTATGTGTGTGGAATGTGTATATATATATATACATATACATACATATACATACATATACACACACATATATATATACATATATATACACACACACATATATATATGTAGCCCAGACTGGCTTTGAGCTCTGAATCTTTCTGCCTCCATCTCCTGAGTGCTATGGTCACAGGTGCCTGGTTTATGGGATGCTGATGACTGAATCTAGGGCTTTATGCATTCTAGGCAAGCACTCTACCTACTGAGTCACATCCCTAGCCCCTTTCCTTTCTTTTTCTTTCTGTGTTGTTGAGAATCCAATCTAGGGCCTTTGCATGCTAAGTAAATTGCTTTACCAATGAACCACAGCCCCAGCCCCTCATCGTGGCATTCCAGCCAGCAATCCACTATTGAGCCACGCCCCTAGCCCTTTTGATGTTATTTAAAGTGACTCCTGTGGGGCCCTGTGTGGATTCCCAGCAGTACTGCAGTACCTAGTCTCCTTGACTGACAAGCCAATGCCTTCCATCTTTCTTTTCAGACTCAATAGCTATCCATAGCCAGTTCCGGTCAATGCCCTTCCTGCAGATTCTGTCTGCTGCCTCTGTTGCTGCTCTACCATCTCACCAGGCACTGGCTCTTGGTTCTTAAGTGTTTCAGCCTCTTTGGTCTGTGAAGTGCTTTGCTCACTCAGACAAAGCAAGCCGCATGCCATTCTCTCCTCTCTTCATGCTGTTCCCTTGGCCTGTATTTTGTCCAGTACCACTCTCTGTACATGTGTGGAAGCCAGAGCTTGATTGTAGGTGTCAGCCTCAGTTACTTTCCAAAAGTATGAAACCTAAAAAAACCAATTTGATGTGTGTTTGCGGTGTGTGTGTGTGTATCTATGTGTATGGTGTGTTTGTGGTGTGTGTCTGTCCTTGTGTGTGTGTATATGTATGATATCTGTGTTTATGTGTGCGTGTGGTATGCGTGTCCCCACACACAAGTGACATGGTTACTTGCAGGTGTCAGTTCTCTCCTTCTACCATGTGGATCCCAGGAACTAAACTCAAATCATCAGGTTTTACCCATGGAGCCATCTTGCCAGCAAAATCGTTTTTGAGGAAGAATCTCTCATTAGCAGGCTGACCAGCAAGCCCCAAGGATCTGCCTGTCTCAGCTTTCCCAGTACTGGGATTACAAGTCTGCTTTTTACATGGGTTCTGGGGGATTGAACTCAGGTCCTCACTCTTGTACAACAAGCACGTTCCTGACTGAGCCATCATTCAAGTCTCTGAACTACACCTCTTAAAATGTCTGTCATCCCTCCAAACAGAGATGCTTTTTGGTAGGAGGGTAACATACCATGTCGCAGTTCCTAAGAGCAACAGGATTGTACCGAGTCCTAGACTCTCAGAAGAAGCTATGATGCCATGTGCAAAAGCCATGTGTGTATTTTATGAACTTTCCCAAATCTTTTGGCATACCTTTCTTGTCTGGGCATTTCTTTTTCCATCTTTCCAAAATATTCAACTTGGGTTTTACTCAGTTGCCATCATTTTTTTCTTCCACACGTAATGCCACCAGTTTATGTAATTTAAAAGGAGTATATAATCACAGTAACAAGCACAGCTGGCATGAAAAGATTCGGGGTGGGGGTAGGGCAACAAAGTTGTTGGCAGGTGCACAAGTCAACTGACAAGAGCAGAAATGGGCAGGCCCAATAGGTGGAGGGGTGCCTAACAGCCTTGAGACTGCCCACGCATCCTGGGTACCTGCTGTATCTGTGTTTAACAGGGATGTGGCATGCCAGGCAGTGTGGGGAGTCAGTTAAGAAGGTTTCTATTGGGCTGGAGGTGTGGCTCAGCTGGTAGAGCACCTGTTTAGTATGCACAGAGACCTGGGTTCCATCCTGAGCACCTAATAAATTCCAAGCGATGGTGGACACCTGTAACCCTACCTCTTACAAGGTGGAGGCAGGAGAATCAGAATTTTAAGGTCATTCTCTGTTACACAGAGAGTTCTAGGCTAGCCTGGGCTGTGTGAGACCTTATCTCGAGAGAAAGAGCGATAAAAGAGGAGAGGAAGAGAGATGGGGGAGAGAGAGGAAGAGGGAGAAAGAGAGAGAGAGATTTTCTGTTGATTTAAGATGTTTGTCCTAGTAAATTGGGTGAACAGCAAAAACAGAAACACAAAAATAAACTAGTTACAATCCTATAGCATTAAAATAACATTTTTCTCTTTTGATAAACATTATTGTTTCTTTAAGAGCACAACGAAATAGCAGTGTTTGTGTCCTATGCTAATAACACTGTGACAGTAATGTCATCCTGTATTATTGTGTTATCTTTCCTGTTGCTCGGACAGAATGCCATACATAAGCAACTAAAAGGTGGAAAGATTCGTTTGGGCTCATGGTTTCTGAGGTGTCTATCATGGCTGGGAGGATATGGTAGACAGGAAGCAGAGGGGAAAAAAAGGGAAGATACAGAAAGAATCCAGGGGCAAGATAGACACCTCCCCCCACCCCCCTTCCGAGGGCTGGAGAGATGGCTCGATAGTTAAGAGCATAGGGTGTTCTCACAGGACCAGAGTGGTTCCCAGAATGCAGGTTGGAGGCTCACCACCAACCTTCAGCCTTAGGGGATCTGATGGCCTCTTCTGGCCTCTGAGGCACTTGCATGCACATGTACATGCTCCCCCCAACCCCCAAACAACAACAGCAGAGTGCCAATGATACTCCTGCTGGTGACCAATTTCCAACTAGGTACCAGCTACCCTTCCCCACTTGCCAACAATGCCAGTGTGTTATGATTCATGACAGGATGAATCACTGATTATTGCATCAGAGCCAACCGCCTCTGGAAATGCCCTCATAGACACACCCAGATGTGCCCGTTAGTAATTCCTCAGGTGTTTCTTAATTCAATCAAACTGACAGTTAAAATCAACCAGCACACCAATCAGAGGCCTTATAAGTGCATATTTCTGGTACTGTCTGTTATTTTCATTCAACCGTTTTTTTCTCTCTTTTGCTATTGGCAGATATGGTACTTTCAAACCTTTTCAAATGGCATGACACACATTTTTTTTTTGAGAGCTTAATGTCCAATATCAGATGGAAATAGTCTCCTGTGGATTTTTTTTTAAGCCAAAAGGTAGAGTCTTTTAAAAGGCTTTTGATGTATTTTGTCAAACTGTTTTTCCATTAGACTCCCACTTCTGCCAGCCATGCGTAAAGTCTTTGTGGTACCTTGTTTTCCTCCACAATGAATAGATATCAGAGTTTTTCAAATCTTTGCTAATTTGACAGATTACAATCACATTTTCTTTCATTTCCATGATTGCCAATGAAGTGGAAAAAAATCCCCCCCCCCAATGCCATTCATTTGCATTTGTTTGAAATTTCGCATTCTGATTTCTTGGTTCAAAACAGATTCTTTCTGTTGATGAGTTCGATTGTTGATCTGCATTGCATCTTCATAACTTAAAGAAGTCATCTTTGTCTTTAGCACTCAGGAATACTTTTCCAAATGCACCATTTAACTCTTTATTGCTGAGACTATTTATGTCTTTTTTTGTTTGTTTGTTGGTGTGATGTCTAGCTTTTACATGTTCATGGAACATTCAGATTTTCAGCAGTTTTCTTTTTTTGATGTCTGGAAAAATTTAAACGTTTCCCTCCATTTTTAAGATTCTATGTTTATTTTATTTTATTTTTGTTCATGTGTATGTATGTGACTGCATGTATGTGTATGTATGTGCATGCAGGTACCTGCAGAGGGTAGAGGAGGGGTTAGATTCCCCTGGGGCTGGAGTTACAGTTCTTCATGTGAGCTGTGGGGAACCAAACTCAGGTCTTCTGCAAGAGCAGCAAGTGCTCTTAACCACAGAACCATCTCATGGGTATGTTATTAATCAAGATTAACCATTATCAGCTCCCCCAACCCTTGGTTTAAAAAAAAACACCCAAAATTTCATTTTGACTTTTAGCAGGTAATTTTTCTTGTGCGTGGGAATTGAGGTCCTGTTCCTATCTTTCCCACGTGGGTTTTTGTTGTGGGAACCCCAGTGGTTGATTATGATGCTTCTCTTCCTGGTCTGTGATTCCCCTGTCATGTGCTCAGTTGTTAGCTACACAAAGCTAGGTGTGGTGTTTGTATGCTCATGTCCTCAGTTGTTAGCTACACAAAGCTAGGTGTGCTGTTTGTGACGCTCTTCTGTTCCTGTGTCCCATCTGTACTTGAGCCGTCACCACATGGTAGTCGATGCGTGCTCACATCGTCTTCCCCGTCTCCCCATCTTCTTTCCTCCCCATCTTTCTCCCCTCATTCTCTTCTTCCCCTTCCTTTTCTCCTCTTCCTTCCTTCTCGTCTTTATCGCCCCTCTCTTCTTTTTAGATGCCTATTGCCTCTCTTTCTCCACTTGTTTTTCGTCTGCTATAGCTCCCATTCATCAGAATTCCCACTTTGTTTTGTGTCTTAGTTGGCCCTCGGTTGCTGTGATAAACATCTGGACTAAAAGCAACTTTGGAAGGTTCCAGTGCATTGTCGAGGAAAACCAAGGAAGGAACTCAAGGCAGGAACTTGAAGCCGAGACACAGAGGAGCGTTGCTTACTGACTCGCTTCCCCTCCCTTGCTCAGTTACCTTCCTGATACATTCTAGGCCCACCTGCCAAGGGATGGCACCACTCACTGTGGGCACAATCTTCAATTAGCAATCAAGAAAATGACCCACAGATAAGGTCAATCTGATGGAGGCTCCCTCTTCCCAGGTGTGTCAATTTCACAACCAAGATTAGCCATGCCTGTTTGTCTAAGACTAGAAACACCCCTGAAGGAAAGGTACACAGGTGGCAGGGTTCTCAGGGGTTTGTGTTTGATATTTTTATATGTGTATAGAGTTTAGGCAGCTAGAGAATATTTACCTTGAATGTCATGCTATATCAACGTTGTATTCTGACATTTAATTTATTGTATATTTTTATTAATATGTATGTTTGTCTGTACATGTGTGAGTGGATAGTTTTAGAGGCCAGGAGAGAACAGTGAATCCCTTACACAGGGTTGTGAGCTGCCCAGTATAGATACTGAAAACTGGCCTCAGATCCTTTGCAAGAGCAGCAACTGCTCCTAATCACTGAGCCATCTCCCAGGCCCTGTATTCTGGCACTTAGTATTACAGTGTAAACGTTAAATACATCTACTCATCCACGAAGCCATCCATTCATCCCTCACCCCTCCACAATATGTTCATGCATCCATTCACCCACCTGTGCATCAACCCTTGCATCCACTTACACGTCCATCCATCCACCCACCCACCCATCCATACATCCAACCATTCATCCATTTCTTCTTCCAACCACCCCACCTTCCATCCAGAATCAGATATATAAGTTATAAGGCTCAGTGGAATATGAAAATGTCAGCATCCAGACTAGAAAAGGGTAGCTTAGGAGCAAGTGGTCCAAGCCTATCATCTCAACACTTGAGATGCTGAGTGTCGCAGTTTGGATGATAATGATCTCCATAAGTTCATCTGTTTGAAAATAAACAGTTGGTGAAACTGCTTGATAAGAGTTATCTATGGCCTTGTTGGAGGATGTGTGTCACTGCGGGCAGGTTTGGAGGTTTCAAAAGACTCATGTCATTCCAGCAGTTCCTGCCACCATGCCTGTGTTCCACCCTCGTGGACTCTAAACCTCTGAAACCATAAGCCCAGCAAAAGGCCTTTTTTTTTTTTTTTTTTTTTTGTAAGATGCCTTGGCCATGGTGTTTTGTTACAGCAATTCAAAAGTAGCTAAGATACTGAGACACAAGGATCGAAAGTTCAGGCCATTCCCTGCTACATAGCACGTTCTCTGGGCTGCATCACACTCTGATTCAAAAACCAAAGCCAGCCAAACAATAAAAGGAAAAAGAGGCTGTGTTTGGGTGCATTTGGCAATGGTAGAAATGGTAAAGAGTGGCAGAGCCTTAACGTTTAATTAATTAATTCGTTCATTTAAGTCTGTGTCTATGTGTATGTTCACATGGGTGCCTATGCTTGTGGAGGCCTGAGGTCCGTATTAAAGGTCCCCCCTCAATTGCTCTCCATCTTAATTTTTGAGATAAGGTCTCTCACAGAGCTGAGAGCTCACCAATTCCTCTAGGCTGGCTAGCCCCAGGCGTCCTGTTGTCTCCCCCTTCCACACTGAGATTATTGGCATCTGTCATCCCCTCTGGAGTTTTACTCAGACTCTAGGGACGTTTGACACAGCAGTCACTTTACTGGCTGACACATCTCCCAGGCCCCTCAAATATACTTTGAAGGTGGAACTGACCTAGGATGAGATTAAGAGGAGGGAAGCTGTGACAGTGACCCCAGTTTTTACTTTGTCAGTAGAAGAGTGACCCTTTCCCTCAGTGAGTTTCACACCAAAGGCAGAATACACCTTGCCGACTCCACACCTTTATACTTCCCTGGAATGGTCTTCATTTTAGCCCAGGCTAGTCAGTAACTCCGGTGTATCCCAGGCTGGCTTCAAAGTTGCAATCTGCCTATCTCAGCCTCCTGAAATCTGATATTACGGAGGGTTGAGGCCAGGGTCTCACAGCTCGTAGGCAAGCGCTGTACCACTGAGCTGTGCATCTAGACCTTTTGACTTTTTACTGGTTATGTGTGTGTAGCACATGTGAGTATGGATGTCATTCAATGAGCTGGAGACAGCTTTCACAGAGCAGGTTCAGGGAGGCGAGGCTTCTGGGCACGCTGAGTTTCAGGAGCTTGTTAACAGCCAGGCAGCGATGTCGGTCGTATGTATAGTCAGATGCCTAGCTGTACTTTTGTTTGGCCCCAGAGGTGGCAGAGAAGGGGATGGAGAGGCTTTGCCTGGGAGGTTGTTGGAAAAGATAGGCTAAGGCAGACACAGTTATTCAGGCCTGGTGTTGTGGGCCCACCACAGGCTGGCAAATTCAAGGCATGCCTGGGGTAGAGAATAAATTTAAGGCCAGTCTTAACACAGCTTAGTGAGACCATATCTCAAAATAAGAATTCAGGGGCTGGGGATATGGCTCAGTGGGCAAAGCAATTGCTGTGTAAGCATAATGACATGAGTTTAGTTCTTCACACACACGTAAAAGCTGGGTGTGGTGCCGTGGGCCTTTAACCCCCTGCGTTGGATAGATGGAAACAGGCAGAGCCTGGGGGCCACTGATTAGGCAGCCCAGGCAAAATACTGAGCCTTTGGTTCAGTGGAGGGAAGGGGAGGCCTGTGGTATCAGATCTGGCCCTTACACACTCACTCACATACACATAAATGCACATGTATAGGTACATACAAATCAAATAGATAAAAAATCAGAAGAGGGCTGTGTGTAGACACTTGCCAAGCATGTAAAAAGCCCTAGATGCAATCCCCAGTGTTATAAGCATGCAAGAATCTGAGACAGGAGGATGGCAACTTTGGGGTTATCCTGGCCTACATAAGGAGTTACTCATTGGCCTGGACTACAATAAGAATCTTTGCTGAGAAAGGCCATACTGGGGAAGTGCAAATACCCGGAACCTACAAGATGTGTTCTGTCTTCAGTATGAAACTCATTGAAGGGACAAAAGAGCCAGCCCATTGTTACACAAGTTGATGTGTACATGTGATAAAATCCTTATTTTATCATCATCATCCCAGTTACTCATTCCCTTTTTCATTTCATTTTTAAATTCTGTGTATACATCTGTCATGTGGGTATTACACAAGTGCAGTTCCCACAGGACGCCAGAAGAGGGCGTTAGATTTCCCCCTAGAGCTGGAGTTACAGGCGGTTGTGAGCCACCCTGGAACTGAACTTGGGTTCTTTGTAAGAACAGTAAGTGCTCTTAACTGCTGAGCTATCTTTCCAGCCCCTCATAGCCTTTTAAAGATGACATTAAGCCAAGTAAGGATGTTTGCTGTGCTTTAGAGTGGATTAAAGCCCATCACATTTCTAGTGAGTGATTTAAATATTGCATAGCTCATTTATAATTGAATAATTTTATGGTGGCTCCCCCCCCCCGCCTTCATTTTGAAGGCATTATCTCCAAAAAAGGCTGTTTTGTTTTCTTTCCAAAATAAACATGAATCTGCATAAGAAATCAGGAGCCTGTGAAAGGAATCAATAAAATTAACTGGAAGTAGATCTCATGCTTTGAATGCATCACACATCGGATTAGGGGGCGGGGGACAAGAAGGAGTGAGTTCAAAGAGGAGCTGGGATTTAAAAGACTGACCTACTTCAAGGAGATGAATATTTTAAAAATGAGAGCTTTAAAAATAATGCATTTATACTACCCGGGCCAAGGCTCGCAGCAACAGAGATTTTTTTTTTTTTTTTACAAGAAGCCTGCTTTCCCGAACCCTGGGACAGACAGGGCAGGTGCTGTGTTGACAGGAGTCCCTGCCCTTCCAGAGAGTGCCAGCCTTCAGGTCTGAAGGTATGTTTTATTCAAAATACGTGTTTCAAGTCAGAATCTTTCAAACTGCCTCCGTTGGGGGCCTGCTGATAGATGCCTGTCCGCTCGGCCCACAGGAGGCAGAAGCAGGTTGGGTAGCCTCAAGTTTGATCCTAGCTACACGCGGTGCTCCAGGCCAGAACAGGCTACGTAGCAAGATCTTGACTCTCACACACAAACCAAACCAAAACCTGAAACCCCGGCGTGGTGCTTCACGCCTGTAACCCCTGCGTTTAGGCTGAGGCAGAAGGACTCGGCAGAAGGTTGGGACTCACATAGATGCTCTGGAGATTTCCTCTGTAGTCCAGGGTGGACTTGAGCGCATAAAGATCCTCTGTCTTTGCCCCTGTCCCTTGAGCTCTGACACGGCAGGCGCGTGTCAGTTCATCTGCTCCCCTGCACTTCAAAATGAATTTTGGATGCAATCTCACTCGTCTTTTCCGTTTCCCGTGGAATTTGGTTTGCTTCTGTTTAGGATCCTTGCGTCAGCTTCCAGGGGCTGGTGGCAGGAGGTATCATTCCTGTCCCTGTGGGAGGCCTAGGCGCTTTGACCTCTCATCCTCCAGAGTGGGTCTCTCCTCAGATTTGGGACAGTGTTTTATACTAACGCATCGACGAGCTCAGCTGACAGCTCGCAGGCCCCTCTGTAGATCGGCACGCTGTGTGGCTGCCTTGGTATCTCTGCTGATTTTGTGATGGTGTACTTCTGTAACCCAAACAGTTGGGGAAGTGGAGGTAGGAGGATTAGGGGTTTGAAGCCAGCCTGGGCAAGGGGAGGCCCTGTGTCAAGAACAGCACCCTTTGAGTCTGGCATGTGTGTTTGAGCACACGGGTGTCTACAATAATGTCTGGGTGCTTGGTGAGTTAATAGTGTACCGAGGGCTAATTGGGAGCTTAATCACCCTTCCTTCTAAATTCAAGGTGTATGAGGAGTTTATCTTCAGGAGACAGCTTGGATCTCGTGTCCCCAGAAATGTACTTTTCCACGTGCAGTCCTGAAGATAGATGTGCAGAGCCTTTTGCATGCTAGGCAAGCACTCCACCACTGATCTATGTCGCCAGCCCCCCGCCCCCTGTTTCTTTTTAAGGTGAGGTCTCCCTGACCTCAAACTTGTCATCTTTCTGTCTCAGGGTCCCAGCCCTTGATTTACAGACTTCTGCATTATACTTACCTATGTCTTTATTATGCTGGGGTTTGGGCCCAGGGCACTCATTGCACATGCTAAACAAATGCTCTGGTATGGGGCTACCACTCCAACTTACTGCTCTCTTTCGTTTTGCAGTGATGTGGAATAGAACCTGGAGCCTTGTGCAAGCCAGGCAACCATTCTACCAATGAATTCTATCCCCAGCCCACATTATAAGTATTTTACTTAAAAACTATTTTTAAATGTAAGTGTGTGCATGCAAACCTGCCTGAGTGTATATACACTGTGTGCTTGCAGGAGCCTGTGGAAGTCAGAAGAAGCACCAGACCTGAAATTATAGGTGCTTATGAACTGCCTAATTTGGGTCTTGGGAACTGAACTGGGGTCTTCTACAAGAGCCAAGTTCATCTTTCGAGCCCCACTTTATTTTAAACACCCTGAGTGCTTTGTTCTGTTCTTTCATTTTGTTTTGTGCTAGATATTATAGTGACTTCCCAGGAAATGGAGTTATTTGAAAGTCTTTGTGAGACTTTAATTTCTTTTCCCCTTTGAAAATTTGTGTTTTAGGAAGATCTACTGTAGTCCAGGCTCTGTAACTGAGGGTGAACTTGAACTCCTGATTCTGCCTCTACCTCCCAAGTGCTGGGATTACAAAGCTACACCACCATGCCCAGAACCTGGAATTTTCCTGCCCTTAAAATGCCTACTGAGTTTGAGGAAATCAAAGCTAACAAGAACTGAGGGGTGGGAGTAGACCAAAGGGTATCAGTATGAATAATTATTTCAGAAACAATTTAAATTTTATTAGGAGTATTTTCATTAGAAAAGTTTGATTTCCAATTACTTCCCTGTTACCGTGTGGGCTGAGCTCACTTAGTATCATTACCCTGTGCCCTGCTCTGTTTTCCTCCATCCCTGCTCACAGTGATCATAGAATGTAAAATGAGCACAGACTGGGTTTTTTAATCTATTTGGACAATTTGTAAGCGTGCAGCCCACTGTAATGGAATTTGAGATGCCGTGCCAAAGGATTTTTGTTTTCTTCTGATTCTGATTCTGAAGTTCTTGTGCTATTTGCTTTTGCTTTATTTGAAAAAGATTCTGGGCTGCTGCCAGGGACAGCTTGGAATCACTTGTAACTATATTAGCCATACACACAGCTGCGTGGGCCGAAATCAGGCTTACTGTTGGTGCCGGGCTGGGTGATGGCTTGTCTTTAATTATTGTGATGGAATTTGTAAAGGCATAGCCAATCAGGAGAATGTAGGAGTCTTGGAATTTCACAGCTAGAGCAGCTTCAAAAGTGTCTGGAGTTTCTACAAAAATTTCCTTGACCAGCTTTGATTTTCTACTTGGTTTAGTCTTTCCCCCCACCCTCCCTCCCTCACCTATGACTTGCTCTTCCTTCTCTTCCTCCTATTTGGTTTTATTGAGACACGATCTTTCTATGTTGTGTAGCCTAGGCTGGCATCATACTCTACTGATCATTTTGTTTTGACTTCCAGAGTTCTAGGTGTATGTGTGTGTGTATAAATACATGCATACACGCTCTGTGTGTGCACTTAATGTTTTCAAGTGCATGTATATGTATGGGCACATATGTGTTGAGGTCAGAGGTCAATATCAGGTTGAGACAGAATGGCTCCATGAATCCAGAGCTCATTGGTTTGTTTAGGTTGGCTGGCCAGCTAGCCCCGGGGATCCTCCTGTCTCTGTCTCTCCAGGACTAGAATTACAAGCATGTGCCACCACGTCCAGTTTTTGTTTTGTTTTTAGTATTAGTTCTGAGGGATCAAACGCAGGTCCTCATGCTTGCAAAGTAAACCCTTTACCACCTGAGAAGAACTCCCAGTCCCCTAGGAAGGTTGTTTTAGGAAGGGTGCCCTGGCTCCGCCCTCATAGATTCCTGCCTTGCTCTCCAACAGAGCTAGAGATCTGCACCAGGTGATCAGAAGCCAGTGCAGTGAATTAAGCCTCCAGAATATTGACGGGTGGTATTGATTGTCAACCCAACACGATCTAGAATCATCCAGGAGACAGATCATCTCACCACAGGTCAATGCGAGAGTTTGTGAGCTCATTAAGGGGGGAAGACCCACCCCAAATGTGGGTGGAGCCATTCCAGGATTCCCTTCCCAAACTGAGGAAAAAGGAAAAAGCAACTTGAGCGCTGGCATTAATCTCCCTGTGCTTCCTGACTGCATACAGCTGCTCCACACTCCTGGTGCAAGGGCTGTACCTTCAAGCTGTATCCAAAATAAGCCCTCTTACTTAAGTTGTTCTTATCAGGTATTCTGTTGAAGCAACAAGGGGGGAAAATTAATTCAATATATATGGGCTGAAGTAATTCATTTTTCTTGGTAAAGTTACCTAGCTTCAGGCATTTTATGACAAAAGAAGAAAAATAAGCATAGTGAGATTTGAAAGTTGGATGTGGAGAATAAGGAGTAATGACAAATGGGAAATAACACCCAGATTTCTGCTCTGTGGGTCTGGGATGGGAGAGGGCAGTCAATGTGGCTGACAGGACAGGGAAAAGGGAGTGAACGAGTGGGTGAAGAAGGCATTTGGCTTGGAGTCTCTTTGATTTATCAGGGATTCTTACATCAGTATGGCTTTGGGAGCTACAAACCCACAGATGTAGCTTCAGTGGGAATGGACAAGTATTTCCTAGCAGTTTTTGGAGGATGCAGGGTTGAGTAGGATTTCCCCGTCTCTCTGGGTCTCCACAGAAGTCTGCTGTGTACTCTGAGACCTTACAGAGGTAGTCAGCTTCAGATGTGTTTTGAAGCATGCTGGGAATGAAGTGTCTCTCAGCACTTGTTTGGCTGTCTGGTGTGAGGGTAGCCAGTCAGGACTTGGGAGTGACTGACTTTTTCCGGCAGCAGTGTGTTGAGTTGGGTTGATGAGACCTAAGAGAATCTGAGTGGAGAAGGCCAACTTATTATGGTTTGAATCTGAAATGCCTTATAGAAACTCATGCCTGAATGCTTGGTCCCCAGATTTTGGCCCTATTTGGGGAAGTTCTGGAACCTTCAGAAGTTGAGGTCTGGCTGGAAGAAGTGGGTCACTGGAGGTGAGCCTGTGGGTTTATACCTAGGCCTCAGGTTGGGCACTCTCTGCATCCAGGGCTCTTATAAGTGAGATGGCTCCTGCCACATACAAATGCCCCTATCACAACAGACTGAGTAAATCCACTAGGTCTTTCTCACCCTGATAGGCTGTGCCCTTTGAAACTGTGGGCCCAAAGAAACCCTTCCTCGCTCATGTTGCTTCTGTTGGATTTGTGGTTACAATGGTGGGAACAGCAACTAATTCACCAGCTCTGCCTCTTGTGATTTGAATGAGACATGTCCACTGACCGTGCTGTCCTGGGTGGTTGTCCACCTTTATAAGATGGAGCTTTGGAGGGATGAGGCTGGAGAAGATGGAGGGAATGGGTCACTTTGAGTGAGGCTTGAGGCTTTATAGCCTAGCCGGGCTTCCTGTTAATGGCTCTCTGCTTTCTGCCTGTGAGTAGGTTGTGACAGACAGCATCATACTTCTGTAGACATGCCTTCCCTTTATGGTGGAGTTTATCTGCCCTCCCTTCCCCCAGAACTGTAAGCCAAAGAAAACCCTTTTTTCCTTAAGTTGCTTTTTTGTCAGGGCATTTTTCTCACAACAGAAACAACAACAACAACAACAACAACAACAAAACAACATACCACCCTAAAACAAATGTCTGTGGGAAGGAAGATGTTTGGACCACAGTTGCTCCAGTTACTGAGGGGACAGGGTTGTGAGCTAGAGCACAGGTAATAGATGTTTACTGGTCTTTGTTGTTGCCTCTGTTTTCCACCAGCATCACTGCTGCTAGTATACAGGATACCTGCCCCTCCTTTACCAAAAGAGGTAAGGTCATCCAGTTGAATCTAGTCGGACACACTTTGTTTACACAACACTGAGTTCAATACAGTGGATAGGCTATACACATTGGGGGCTTTTAAAAAAATATAGGTTTTGATTCTTGAAATGTTCTAGAAAGAGTTATAAAACTGTAAAATCTGCATTAAAAATTTACATAAGATATATGCTTGTTCCTACTCAAATTAAGGAAAGGAAGCAAGTACGTGTTGTTGGCTCGGTGATTTAGGCGATCTTTTGAAATGCATGCTTTCCATTGTGCTGTCGTTGTTTGTTATTTCAGGGGCCTCTGGGTACACATCATTCACAATGATCTTAACTCATTAACACTGTCTAGCGGTATCAGCCCTTCAGAAACGGGAGATTCATTTAGAAGTTCTTTTTAAAGGGTTTATTTGATTTTAAATTATGTGTGTGTAGGAAGTCTCTGAGTGCAGTTCCTACAGAGGCGGATCCCTCTGGAGCTGAGGTTACAGGCTCGCGTGAGCCTGTGTGTTGATGCTGGGAACTGACTCGGGGTCCTCTGAGAGGAGAATGTGCTCTTACCCAGGGAGCCGCCTCTCCGTCTCCTAGAATGTCTTATGGTATATTCCAGCTTGTGACAAATTCTCTAATTTCGTTCACTCCAGACATCTTTACTTCATTTTCATGTTTGATGGATTGTTTTGCCATATGCAGAAGTCATATAGGACTTTTAAAGACATCATTAGATTGTTGTCTGGCCTCCATAGCTTCTGATGACAAATTCACTGTTATCTCTATTATTGCTTCCTGTGTGTAACATATCATTTTCCCCTCTATGTTGTTAAAATGTGGTTATCTTAATATTTATCCTGCTTGGATTTTGTTGATCATGTATCTATCAATTTGATGTTCAACTAACTTGGAAGGTGTGTATATGTATTTCTTCATCCCTTTTGTGGAAGTCTTTCCCTTTTTCCCCCCTGAGACCCCAAGAGTATGTAGATGAATTGATCGGCACTGTCACATGGACAGACCTATGAAGATCTGTTCATTTCTCATAGTTTTCCCCTTTGTTTCTTTAAAGTGACAGTTTCTATTGATTATCCTGACTTTTTTGCTGACTAGTTTGCTGACTCCCATCTGTTACTACTATTATCTAGTTAGTGTTCTTTTCATTTCTATAACTCTTATCTGTTTATTTTACATAGATTCTAATTTTGAAGTTGAGATTCTTATTTGTTCTTTTGGTCAGCTTGTATGTAGTTTTTCATTAACAATGTCTTGAGTTGGGCTAGGGAGATGGCTTGGAGCAGTGGTTCTCAGCCTTCCAAATACTGTGACCTTTTGGTACAGTTCCTCATGTTGTGGTGACCCCAGCCAAAAAACTATTTTCATCACTACTTCATAACTTCAGTTTTGATGATGTTATGAATCATAACATAAATATGTTATACAGGCTAACTGATATGTGACCCCTGTGAAACAGTCATTTGACCTTCAAAGGGATCGTGACCCACAGGTTGAGAACCACTGGCTTAATGGGTAAAAGAGGGAAAATGCCTTTCTAGTGTCAAGATCCAAGTCTGAATCCCCAGAGCTCACATAAGGCCAGACTTAGCAGCGTAATCCCTGCACTCCTACAGGGATGGGACATGGAGACAGAAGAGCCCACGGAAGCTTGGTTTTTGATCAATTTTTGGACATTACCAAAGATAATAGAAAGACTCTGGACTGTGTTATGTTTCCTCCAACTGGATCTTTACTTTTACAAACCATTAGCATGGCTGCATGCACCCAGACGCATTCTCCTGTGGTACCTGGGCAGTCAACGGTGTCACCACTAACCGAAGCATACCTTCCAGCTTCCAGCCAGTGTATCCCCAATGTTCCCTGTGGGCCACGGTGTGCATGTGTAATTTAGTTACCGGTGGATTTGTGAACCTCGTGAGTTTCCCCATTTGGTAGTTATCTCTCCCCAGGATTTCCCTTCTGCATCCTTGGCTGTTTTTCTAGCGCCTAAGTTTTCTTCTATTATTTCAAGACACTTAAGGCTTCCTGCCACCCCTAGCTGTGTGAATGCTAGGACAGATCCTCAGGTAAAAAGAGCTACAAATTCATGATGCATCAAGCATGGTAGTTATGACTTTGACCTTGCAAAGAAAAGGGGAATCCTTTCCTTTAAAAAAAAATTTTTTTTTTTATTTTTAACTACATGGTGTGTGTGTGTGTGTGTACACCTAAGTGCAGTGCCCATGGAGGCCAAGAGAGAGCGTTAGACTCCTGGAGCTAGAGTTGAAGGCAGTTGTGAGCCATCTGACCTGGGTGCTGGAATCAAACTCAGATCCTCTGCAAGAGCAACACTACGCTTAACCACTGAGCCATTTATTCAGCTCCAGGTAGTACTGTTTTGTTTTTGTTTTTGTTTTTGTTTTTTATTTCAAAAGGAGATTGGAGAGGATATGGAAGATTATATATAAGAGAAGCAAAACAAAAGAGTATCACATGTAATCTCTCTGTGTGATATGTAAGCATGTGTTCCTCTGTGGTGTGTGTGTACACCTGTGTGCATATACATGCAGAAAGTGGAGACTGACATCAGGTGTCTGCTTCAACTGTTCTCTTGTTTATTTACTTACTCATTTATTCACTGTTCACGGAGCTCATCAATCTGGCCTGACTTGCTCACCACCCAGGGATCTGCCTGTCTCCATTTCCCCAGCACTGGAATTACACATGTGCTGCTGTGTTTGGCATGGGGGGGGGTTCTATGGGATGGAACTCAGGTATGTGTGCTTGCATGACAAGTACTTTACTAACTGAGCTGTCTCCGAGCCCACAGGAAACTCTCTTTATCTTCTTTCACTGCATGAGACCCCTGCTATGGGGGGGTGGGAACCTGACACACAATGCTTGGCGTGGTTTTGGGTATGGCTTGCCCCCTACCCCACCAAGGCCCATGCTGGAAGCAGGTATAGTGATCTTTGGAGTTGTGATATCTGAGGGTGGACCTCGTGGGCCGACTGGGAGGATTAAATCTGTTTCGGGTTTGTTAGATCTGGTGGAAGTGGCTTTCCCACAGAGGGGGTTGTTGTAAAGCAGCAAGCTTGATCAAAGCAGCCTTCCATTTTCCTTCCTGCCGTTCGGCCTGCCTCTCTCTGTGTCTCTGCTTCTTGCTCTGTCCTTATTCTCTGTCTTTGCCTCCTTCTCCTGTGTGTGCGTGCGTGCGTGCGTGCGTGCGTGTGTGTGTGTGTGTGTGTGTGTGCGCCATATGTATGGTGTCTAGGATTGCAGGTGCACTTTATCATGCTTGGCTTTCCCCAGGTGCAGAGGCTCTGAATTCAGACACCCAGGCTTCCATGGCAAGCAGCTCATCCGCTAATCCATCTCCTCAGCCTCCAGCCATGTGTGTTTTGTCACAGGAGCACAACACATACTGAGACACTAAGCAGAGTTGGAACAGATCCAGTGGTGATAAGTAGACAGTGTGTTTCCTGGCTTAAACCACAGTCAGACCCCTCCCCATTTTCTCCTAGCTTTAGTGACTGTGTTTCCCTGTGATCTGTAGTGTGTATGTGTAATTGATTAGCCTGTGTTCCAGCTGAGTTTCTGATCCAGCAGGTCATGGGTGGCTCCCAAATCTGCATTATTTTTAAAAAAACCTTTAAAAATTATTAGTGTGTGTGTGCGCGTGTGCACGTGGGCGCCCACATGCAGTGAGTGTGGGTTTGCATGCCTGCCATGGAAAGTCACAGGCCAACTCTACCGAGTCAGCTTTTTCCGTTTTTTTCCTGCAGCTGGAGGAATCAGACTCAGGCTGTCATTCCTGGTGGCAAGTGCCTTTACCTGCTGAGCCATCTCACTGGCCTGAAGTTTTACATTTGACTAACAGCAAGTGCTAGGGTGAAATTACTGGCCCCAGGCTGCACCTTGAGAATTGGCTGCACAAAGCAAGACTTATTTAATGAACTCCTCTGCCTGCCCTTTACTTGGAGCTGGTGGTACTGAAGGATTTTGCATGAAGACTTTTCACCTAGTCTTGACAGTCATGAGCATCTTTGAGATCATTAATCAAAATTTAACATTTTTTTTGGATATCTATTTCATGGCTCACTTAAGCTCCACAACCAAGAACCATGTTCCAAGATCCTCGTGGGTAACATCTTGAGAAATGCATGCTCCCTGCCGCACATTCTCTATGTTCCAACTGTTACAGCGGGTCCTAGGTCGTAGGGAAGGAAGGCAGAGCTGGGAGGCTCCAACAGCTGACAGGCTGTGGGGTGGAGTCCTCCTGGGATCACAGATGCAAAGGAGCTAACTTCAGAATCCTCATCTTATGTGTCATCTGGAAGCAGATTCTGGTCACCATGCCAACTCGTGCAAGTTTTGTTGAGTTATTTGGAAAAGAATGCCTCTGTGTTACAGAAGAACTCAATGTGCGCAGGGTACAACTCCCTCCCCAAAGGCCCTTCGTGGCAAGGCTTTGGTCCCAGCTTTGTGTTGTTGGGAGATGGTGGGACCTTAAAGAGGTGGCCTAGAGGGCGGTTTGTAGATGCAGCCCCAATCTTCTCTCTTCATCTCTCTTTCTCACAGTAGTAACTTCCATCATGACCCACAGGCCCCAAAGCATAGAATTTGCACCTCCAAATCTGTGAGCTAACACAAACCTTCCTTCTGTCTTGTTGTTGTTTGTTTTTCGTTTAAGATTTGTTCAGCTTAGGAGATGGTGGAAAAGGGAAGATGATTCTAGCGTTGTGGGAACTCCAAACTTAATCCCCTAATGCAGGAGTTGGTGGGAATTACTTTCCTAGATGATACTGATATGAAAGTAGGGTTTGGGCTTTTGCAGGCAAAGCCAGCAACCTGATCTTCTATGTCAAGACTAGTGCTGTCTTGGGAAAATATTTATTTTCCCTGAGGCAAGAAAGGTTGGACATGCTGTAACCTGGCAACACTGTCCCTGTGGACCATCTTTCTAGTTTTTCATTCTCCTTGCTCCAGATTACTTTTCTGTTTCTTTTTGGATTTAATATTTTTCCCCTTTACTATTATGTGTGTGATGTGCATGTGTGGATACACATGTCTCTCTCTTTGTGTGTGTGTGTTTGCCTACATGTGCATGCACGTGGAGGACCAAGGCAGATGTTAGGAGCCATCCTCAATGGCTCTTCCTTCTTACTCATTATGGGAGGGTCTCCCAGTCAAACCCAGAGCTTGCCCATAAGGCTGGCCTCTCTCTAGACAGCTTGCTCTGAGGATCCTCTGCCTCTACCTTCCAAAGCTGGAATTACAGGTAGCTGCCATGCCCACCTGGCGTTTGTGTGGTTTCTGGGCATTTGAACCTCCGCAGTCCTTATATATGTGCAGCAAGTTCTTTAAGCACTTGGGCCATTCCCTGGTCCCTAGATTTCCTATTTGAAAGTAAGTCTTTAACTTACAACAAATGGTCCTAGCTGCAGTGTAGGAAAGCACTCGGTATACAAAGAGAAGCCATCCCTGAATCATGCTAGATCTCTTAAAACTGGTAATTGAGTAAGAAGATCTGGGAGAAAGAGGATGAGACTATTGGGGCCTGAGAAGCGGCTTTAGTCAATGAAGTTCTCGCCTTGCAAGCACTAGCACCGAAGTTTGATCCGTGGAACCCACATTTTAAGAAAAGGCAGCTATGGTGGGGAGGTGGAGACAGGTGGATTCCTCTGCTGTAGAACAACATTATTCTGCATGAAACAGCCACCGTCTTCATTGAACCAACTGCATCTGCTTATAAAAGTCCATCATGATTGGGCCTGTTGACTGCTGACATTTTTCACAGCACAAGGGGTTAGAGAGGGCCAGTGGACCCTCATCTGAGAGTCCAGTGCTCCTCTCAGCCACCTGAGTACAATTCTGCCATAGTTACATGTGGTCTTGGGAATGTGGAATCTTGCAAGTGCTGGAATATATACTCTGGGAAGAGGTTAATTGAAGGGGCTCTCTGTTGGTTTGTTTTTGTAAACATGATGTAGCTAGAGTCACCTGGGAAGAGGGAGCCTCAACTGAAGAATTGCCTTCATCAGATTGGCCTGAGAGCAAGTACGTGGGACATTTTCTTGATTAACGATTGATGTGGGTGGGCCCCACACACTGTGGGTGGTACCATGACCTGGCAGCTGGTCCTGGTTTGTGTTAAAAAGTAGAATGAGCAAGACATGGAAGCAAGCCAGTAAGCAGCACTCCTCTATGGCCTCTGCTTTAGGCCCTCCTTCCAAGTTTCTGTCTGATTTCCCTCAATCATGGACTGTTATCTGGAAATATAAGATGAAATAAACCTTTTTCTCCTCATGTTGCTTTTGATGCTGGTGTTTTCTCTCAGCAGCAGAAATCAAACTAGAACAGGCTCCTTCACCTTGTGTTTGAGAAATAGTTGAGGCTGTCTTACATGCATAGACACACCACACACACACCATGTACTCATGAACATAGATGCATGCACACTCAGAGGTGCAGACACACATACACCTGTATGAGAAACTTGAGGGAAACTAGTAGCAACCCCTTCCCGACTCGAGTTCTGCTGCAGTCTGTCTGCTTTGCTTATTTATATCATTGTTGGGGATTTGGCTCAGTAGTTCATTTTCAAAGTAGCCTCTGAAATAGTTTTCTAATATTATCTCCTCCGCCCTTCATCCATCTTCTCCTGTGCGCTTCTGTGGGGAGTACAGCGTGTGCTTCCCGACAGCTCATGCTGGCCTGAATACAGACTGCACCTGTCCCTGGGGATGCTGGAAAATGATGGATGACCATGCTTCCTACAGCACTTTACACCTTGAAATATCCATTGCTTTGGACACATTACAAGGTCTCTAGCCACAGTGTCGCTCATAAGAAATGGGGTCAGTTAGGATGGGAGAAGTAGCCTAGTTTAAATGGGAAATATACCTAACGGTCTATGGGAAGTGTGTATTTTGCTGGTGTGTGTATGTGTCTGTGTGGCACATGAGGAGGTCAGATGACAACTTGGAGCAGTTGGTTCTCTGCCTTGTCCATGCGGGTCATGGGGATTGAACCCAGGTCTTCAGGCTCGGTGGCAATCTCCTTTACCCGATGAGCCATCTTGCTCACTGCACCTTGTGTTTTGAGTTAGGATCTCAAAAGTTTTTCTGTCAGACATTTTGTCGCAGCAGTTAGAAAAGTAGCTAATACATAGATAGCAGTCCCTAGAGAGAAGACATGTTCAGAGAATGAGAGGCAGGAGGGCTGTCAGTTATCAGCATGGACGCACAGGGTTATACGCGGAGAAGGCGACACCTCTGAGGGAATCCATTAAAGGACACTGGGGGAAGGGCTGACTTAGCTTCTTTCTGCTTCCCTTGAGCCTGTTTGGTTTGAACTTTTTTTAAAAGTTACTGGGTGTGTCTTTCAGGAATGTTTGAACAACAACTGGATGTGAAATCAGTGAGAACATGATGTGTGGTGTGTGTGTGTGTGTGTGTGTGTGTGTGTAACATCTGGTCATTAAGAAACATTTGCCCAAGATTACCTTGAATATTAATGTGAAGCTAAGAATACATGGAGCCCAAAGGGAAGAGAAATATCCTGTCTTGGTTTTCTTGGGATATCTTGTTCTGATTTTTTAAAATTTTAACATATAATATGCCTAAATAATGGAATCCGTTGGTGTGTATGTGGAGGTCAGAGGACAGCTTGCTGTAGTCACGTCTCACCTTCTACCGTGTGAGTCCCAGGGACTGAACTAGGCTTCTCAGCAAGTGCCTTTGCATGCTGAGTTGTCTGTCAGGCCCCCATGGCTTTTAAAAATGGTTTTTAAGATGTGCTTTAATAGTTTGGTTTGAGAGCAAAAAAGGGCAATTCATGAGGTTGAAACTCTGATGTTGCTTTTCAAATTTAATTTATTTTTAATTAAAATATAATGATACAATTTTCTCCCCCCTCTTCTCTCTCCAAATCCTTCCATATCCCCTTGACTCCCTCTCAAATTCATGGCTTCCTTTTCTTCAATTACCGTTGTTATGGACACACAAATAAATATATAAATATGACCTGCTAAGTCCACCTAGTGTTGCTTGTGTGTGTATATATTTTAGGGATGGCCTTGGTGTTGGCTAACCAATTAGAACATTCATCTTGGGAATATGAACCCTCCTGTCAATTTTCCCTCTGGGGTAGGACCCCATGCAATCTCCCTGTCCACGCTGGCGTGCCGACTGGCGCCCTTGTTCAGGCGCAGCGGACTCTCTAGTCCCTGGCCATACCACCTTTCTACCTCGTAGTCTTCAGTGCTCCCTTGGCCTGGGGAGTAATGGATACATTGTAGATGTATCATCCAGCACTGGGCACCCCAGAGTCGGTTGTTCTCTGCATTTTACCAGTTGTATGTTGCTGTGATAGCCCCCATCTGCTTCCCAAAGAATCTTCTTTGCTAACAGCCGAGAGCTGCACTTATCTGTGGGCACAAGGGTGAGTATTTAGAGCTTGGTAATGAATTATGCTAGTTTAGCGAATGTGCCAGTATTGTTATTCTCTAAGGGC
Organism: Pachyuromys duprasi; assembly: GCA_028658305.1. Lineage (NCBI taxonomy): Eukaryota > Metazoa > Chordata > Mammalia > Rodentia > Muridae > Pachyuromys > Pachyuromys duprasi. The sequence continues at coordinate 97,546,956 of CM053766.1, forward strand.
TATGACCTCACTGGCCATGAATAGTTTGCAAGGTTTCCAGTATGACTGCCCTCATATTGAGTGAATCTTAAATATGTATGTACTATATATAAACTGAGGTAAATAAATCAATGACCTCTTCCTCATCTTATGTTTTTGACAGATAAAGCGGCTAGGAAGCCTCAGGGATCTTCCTGTCTCTGACCCCTATCCAGTGCTGGAATTATAGGCATGTGCTGCCACTTGCATTTTTTCTGTGAATTCTGGGATTAGAACTCAGATCCTCTTGCCTGAAAGGCAGACAACTGAGCTGTTTTCCTAGCCCCATTCTGGTATTTTAACCCATTATTCAATTTCGTCAAGAACTTAACAGGAATGAGTTATGGGGTACATAGTTCCTCATTTCTGTGTTTTCTTTACCCCTCCCATTCGGCCATGTTTCCCCCTTTTATTTTTGTGCAGTTTTTATATATAGAATAGCAGATAGTAAGTATGCTAGATTTGGCAGCCACCAAGGCTCTGTACTAATTACTTAAATCTGCTGTCACAGGAAGAAAGTAGCTGTAGGAATATGTAGCTGACTGAGTGTGGCCATGTTTCAATAAACTTTATTTACAAAACAACAGGTGGCTAGTCTGCAAGGATAATGAGTGCTCCACTGATGAATATTATCTTGTTTCTCAATTTTGTTTTTAGTCTTAATTATATACACTTGTGTGGGTATGTCCATATGAGTGCAGTACCTGCAGAGGCCAGAAGAGGGTGTCAGATGCTCTGGAACCACAGTTACAGGTGGTTGTGAGCTGCCTGTTGTTGGTGCTAAGAACTGAACTCAGGTCCACTGTAAGAGCAGTGTGTGCTGAGCCATCTCTCCATTCCCACTTTCATTTCTTTTCATTGCTGACTTTCTCTGTATGCGTAGATCATAGCTTAACTATTGAATAATTCCATTCAGTCATTATTTATCTGATAGACCCCAGATCATGTTTAGATCTTGGCTATTATGGATTAAATTACAATGGGCGTTTATTGAAAACTTTGTGTATTTTATGTGTGTGTGTGTTTGTGCCTGAAAACATACACAGATATATATGTATGTATGCATATGTGTGTGTGTATATATATATATATATATATGTATATATATATGTGGCCAGAAAAGGGTGTCAGAATCCTTGTAACTAAAGTTACAGGCACTTGTGAACCATCCAGTGTGGGTGCTGAGTACCAAACCTGGATCCTCTGGGTAAACAACGAATGCTTTTAACCACTCAGCCATCTCCTCAGCCTCTACCATGGGCATTTTGTACAAGACTTACATACTTAAGTTTTAATTCTCTCAAACAAATATCTAGGTGGGTGGGGAATCACTGTGCCACCAAGTGGCTGGATGTTTAACTCTTAACCTGTTTTACAGCTTGACAAAGTCAAATGTAGGCATTCTAGTTGTTCCTTCATTTTGTTTTTATTTGTTTGTGTTTTTGTTTTGTTTTTGGCCAGCATTTGGTGGTATCAATTTTTCCATTTTAGCTGTTGTGGTGGGCAGGAAAGGAATTCCCTGTGCTTTGAAGACATCTTGATTAATATGGTCCAGTGTCTTTATTTCTGGGATAGCTTGCTGTTATCAACCTGTAAGACATTAACAGCTCCTCTTTACCAGTGTGTGTGTACACTCAGAGATGTTGGCAGAATGTATCTTGGCCATTAATCATCTGCTTTGTGGACATGAATCATGTGAACTGATGTCCAGTTGTCTTTTTGGATAGAAATATTGAACTTCTGGAATTTGGCTGAGTTGGTGGCACAAACCTGACCTCATTGATGATTTTTCGCAAGTGCCAGAATCCTTCTCCCTCCAAACCTGGACATCAGGCCGGTCCTTGTTCACTGACACAGTCGCTGCGAATTCTTAGGCCCTTCTTACTTGAGAGACTGGAGATCAGGCCAGTGCTTGTTTCTTGAAATGCCAGTGGACTCCCCGCCCCCATTCCTGCCATCTGGCTGATTTTCCCTCAGGATGTAAGATTGAGGAAGCACACCCATATGCTGTTGGTTATTCTGTTTGTGTTTGCATGTGGAGTTTAATTTGTATCAGAAAATAGCAGCATTCTTAGTCCATTGATTTTCCTTTTTTTTTTTTTTTTGTAAGAGGGAAGAATGAAAGCTGGGAAATGAGTTACAGGAATAGCAAGTGAATAATAAGATAATGTGGTTTTGGTCGGTGTGCTATTACAAAAGGGTGCATGCTTCCTTCGTCTTTGTGTTGACACAAAGCAGGCTAGATTTTGGTATCCGTGTGGTATTTTAGAGATATAGAGGATTTCTTATATATATGTTCTTAGTAAGAAAAGGAGCCCCATGAAGCAATTTTGAGCAGATAAGTTGCCTATTTTATGAGTAAAAAATCTGAGGGTCACAGAGGTTTCCTAAGGCGCCCCCAAGTTGCTGCACTAGAACACTGAGCCTGAGGGACTAGGTTTTGCAAACTGCAAAGATACTTTTTAGTTATTATGGCCCCATCCACCTGGGTAAAGGACTATGGGGTTGGACTGTCAAGATCAAGTAAAGTTCCTTATAGCGACTAGAGGATGGGGAAGGGAGGGGTAGATAAGCAGGAAGAAAGCTTCCTTAGTGACTTAGCATAGAGCAAGACAGAACCTAACATTAGGGTCAGCAAGATGGCTCAGTGGGTAAAAACCCTTGCTACTGAGTCTGACAACCCAAGTTCAAATCCCTATGACCTACACATTCTCTTTCAGACACACATACATGCACACGTGCACACACAGAGCAAGTTCCAGGATAGCCAGGGCTACACAGAGAAATCCTGTTTCCAACAACCAAGGAAGAGAAAAGGGGGAGGAGGGAGAGAGGGAGAGGGAGAAAAGGAGAAGAAGAATCTAGCACTTGCATTTGCTTGCTAGGGAGGAGGAGGTGTGAGTGATGGTAATATCCTGGACTCTGGGCAATGTATTATTTAATCTCTGTACCTTAATTCCTTACCTGTACAATTAGGTTCTTAGATGTGTGATTTTCTCCCCAGCCATGGTCTAAATGAAACTCTGAAAGATCCTTTGAAAGATCGGGCCAGGCACTCCGTTAACTGCTGAGCTATCTCTAGCCTCAGTTATGTTTGGAGCTAGTTAAGTTGCTTAATATAGTGTGGGAATACAGTACGGATCCGTTTATCATGCTCTGTATGTATTCATGTGTGTGTTCATGTGTGTGCAGGTGCATGTGCTTGCGTGTATGGAGGCCACTGGACATAATAGGTGGTTTTTTCCCCTCAAAATTCATTCACCTTTTAATTAAATTGATTAACCCAACTAATTAATTAATTAATGGATTACTTGATTGCTTGAGACAAATATCTCAGTAGCCTGGATCTCACCGAATAGGCTAGGTTGGTTGGCCAGAGAGCCTCAGGGATCCTCCCATCTGTCTCCTCAGCATTGCAGGTACAATCATGCGTGACCATGTCCAGCCTTTTCGCATGGGATCTGGGGTATCAAACTCAGATTCTCATGGTTATGCAGCAAGTGCCTGACTGACTGAGCCATCTTCATGGCCCCCTTACTATACACCTGCTCCTCATCTGTGAAAATGGAGACTGGAAATACTTAACTTCTCAGGGATGATGGCTGCATGGGTATCATTATAAGAATGGGAAAACCTTTAGATTCCTAGCATCGGTTCCTTCAACTACTGAGCTACAGTCACACTCTCTGTTGATCTGAAGTCTAAACATGGCCATTCACTTCTCTCTTTTCCTTCCTCCCTCTCTCCCTTTTTCCTTCCTCCCCTCTTCCTCCTCCCTTCCCTCCTTCCCCTTCCCTTCTCTCTTCCTCTCCCCTTTCTCTTTCTCCTCTTTCTTCTCTGAGGCAGGATCTCTTGTAGCCCAGGCTTGCCCTCAGACTCACTGTGTAGCCAAGGATGATTTTAAACTCCTGTTATGCCTCTTACTACTGTGAAACCACCATACTTGGTTTATGTAGAGCCGGGTGAGGAGCTCAGGGCTTTGGGCATGGCCAGGCAAGTGCTCTATCAACTGAGTTAAACTCCTAACCTTTCTTAATTGCTTCCAGTTACTGCTTCTCTAGAGTTACGCTGGGAGACTTCCTGCCCTGGTCAGCAGCCTCTAACCCAGCATTGCTGTTTCTGGCTGAGATCCATCTCTCTTCTCGGTCAAGAGTGACTCATTTAAGTATTCCAGTTTGCTGCTTGAACTCTGACGAAGTGGCCAAGGGGATTAAGCCTAATGGACAAGGCTAGAAGCTCTCACAAATAATCATTCATTTTCCATGGGATGACTTTTAAGTGTTTGCATGGTTCTTTTGTTTGGCTTGTGTACAGACCACCACAGTTCTTGGTGTTGTGAGTTTTTAAAGTCCACTAGAAATATATAAGTGGTTTGAGGAAGTCAGATTAGAGTTCATAATCTATGTATCTTTTATAGTATGTATCTGTGTTGTGTGTATCTATATGTGTATATTTATATCTCTATGTATCTATGTATATACATATCTATCAAATCTTTGTATGTATGATATTTGTATATATCATCTCCCTCATCTACCTACCCATCCTCCTTTATTCATTCGCTCACCCTATCCATCTATCCATTCAAAATTATCCATCCTTCCTTATACTCTTCAGTACATCCTACTATCCATCTGTCTCCCAACCCACCCACCCACTCATTCATCTGTCCATCCACCTGCCCACTCACTTACTCACTTACCCATCCATTTACCCAGCATTAAATATGGTTAAACTGTAGGGATAGAAAGAAAACCCAGACCATGTTCTTCTATTCAAAGGATTATTGGACTATAATAAAGCTCCTATTTCTTCTCTTTCTGGAAACAAAATGTGCGCTCTCACACATTACTTCTAGTGAGCTGAACTAATAGTTTAATCCATTAGATTAATATTGACCCTTCTTGTATACACATCTCTTCAGAAAATGTTTTGGGAAATCTGCTGACTTCTCGAAGTAAAGGCACAAATGTCTCCAACCCGTTATCTTATGCTGAAAATCGATTCATCCCTGCGAAGCTTTTCAGAGCCTCACAGTGCTGACAACAGGGGGCTTTTCTCTGAATAAGCCTGCTGCTGTGGCAACCTCTGTCATCCTATCAGGTTGCCCTAAAAGACCAGTGTCTGTTTCAGTAAGTCTGCCTCGTGGGTCTGGCCTGATGTTTGGGGATGGTGTATTTACAGCGATGGATTGCCTATCCACACCTGCCATCACTGTGTACTCAAATTTGGGCACATCTGTACAACTCACCGGGGAATTTCCTGGGGTTCACTGGCCACCCAGTTCATGGTGTTTATTGATAGAGAAGGATAGAATTCGGGTTACTACATATCTGCTGATAGGAACTGCTCTAACGACTCCTAGAGATTGTTTCCATGTGTTCCTTTGAGTGCATATGAGTATGTGTGTATGTATACTTACATGTGTATGTGTGCGCTTGTTGAGGCCAGAGGTCAACTTTGTGTGTCATTCTTCAGACACTATCTATATCGTTATCTGAGACAGTGTCTCTCACTGGAACTCTGGGCTCTCTCATTAAATTAGATTGGCTGGATCCTCCTGCCTCAGTATCCCCAGAACTTAGATTACTAGCATATGTCACTAAGACTGGTGTTTTGAAATTTTGCTTGTGTGTGTGTGTGTGACTGTGAGTATGGTGTATGTGTGTGCCTGGGAATGCCAGAGTAGAGCACAGGACACCCTGATCCATTATTCTCTGCCCTATTTCTTTGAGACAAGGTATCTCATTGAGCCTGAAGCCATCCTGTTGAACAGCAAGCCCCAATGATGTTCAGTGCAGTGATGGGAAACCACTCCTGGCTGTTGTTACATGGGGTCTGTTGATCAATACAAGTCCTTGTGCTTCTGTAGCAAGGAGTTTGTCTCCCTAGCCTCTAGAAGCTGTCTTTTAAGTGGTTTCATCACTGTATGATGTGTCACCCTGCAACAGTGTTTACAAAGTTGAGTTATGTGCTCGGATTAAAAGCAGCACAGCCATTTCCCTCTTTGCCCGTCCTCCTTCCATCTCTAGGTGAACATTCAAAGCTCTGTACAAGGTTGTCACGCACTATGTTTGTTCAGTTTATTTCTGCATTTCTCCCTTCGGTTCATGTGACAAATGTCCTTGCTTACTCCTGCCTGGCTGTGAACAACTTACTTGCTCACTGTTTAATACATCCTGATTGCTGCTCCATTGTTTATCACTGCACACTAGATTATTTTCTTTCTTTCTATCTTTCTATCTTTCTTTCTTTCTTTCTTTCTTTCTTTCTTTCTTTCTTTCTTTCTTTCTTTCTTTCTTTCTTTCTTTCTTTTATTTTCACGGAGTGCTCCCCTACCTAATACCTGTAACGCAAACACAAGAAAACTGAGGTTTCTTCTGAACCACTTACAGCATTAGCAGGATTCTATTTATAGTGTTATAACTTCGGTAGTTTTAATTATTCTTCATATAACCAGACATACTCTCATCTCAGAGAATTGAGCCAGTTTAATGACTTCTCTGCCAGAACTGAACCAAATTCTTTTTTGTATGTGTTTCCTAATTTGGCAGTTTGTTCTTGTTATTTTAATTTTTTCTCTGTCATGCTGCGATGCAACCTAGGATCTCTTATATGATAGATAAACATTTCACCACTGAGCTAGCACTAATTTAATAAAATTTAAATAGTATGCCTACTGTTTGGGCTGCCATTTATTTAATTCATACCTCCATTAAACCTGTGTCCAGTTATTGGCTTACTATAGCAGTTTGGCTCAGAGCCAGACATGGTAACTCACGCCTGTATACTGAGCACTGGGGAGGTTGAGGTAGGAAGACAGATAGTGCCAGGCGACTCTGGTTGACATGGTGATTTTGAGGCTAGTGTAGACCATGAAATCTTGTCCAAAAACAAACACAAGCAAGCAAACAAAAAACCAAACTCACCCAAACCAAACAACCAAAAAAGATCAACAACCTCAAAGCAACAGATAAAAAAAGACATTCTGCTCATGTGTCCTTGTATGTTCTAGAAGCTGGTTTTCATTTGCATGAACGATTTATGAGCTGTCTGTGCCTCAGAGTGTATTTGTAAGATGCACACAGATTTTCTAATGTTGATGTTGTCGTCATTTCTGTGTATTTTATACATTCTTAAGATTGCTAATTTCTCTAAAATTATATGCAATAATGCTCACTGCAGGATGGAAACACACATATTTATTGAATGAATGAATATTTATCTTTCCTCTGACGCTTCTGTTATTGTAATTTTAAAAACTCAAGTTAGGAAAAGAATGTAATTTTGCTTTAGTCTCTTTCTTCCTATTCTGCCTGTTGTACTTAGCATTGTTCTCTCAATGGGTTTAGATTGAATATGGATTTAAGCTAATTTTTCTTCATTTTATTCTTCAGTTTTAGATGTAAGTATATGAAGTTATATTTTATTACACTGTAGTAGAATTGGCACTGTATTCATTATTTTCTTGTTGCTGTCTCCAAATACCTCACAAAGTGCAACTGAAGACAGGAGGGGCTTATTTTGGCTCACAGACCAAGGGCGTAGCCCTTCTTGCTGGGGAAGGCATGGCGCAGGAGCGTGAGACAGCAGGTCATCCACAGTCAGGAAGCAGAGAGAGGTGGATGCTGGTGCTCAGCTTGCTTCTTCCCAGCTGTGGGATAGTGCTGCCCACACTGAGGGTGAGCTTCCCTCCTCACTTAACATCAGGGAGATATAATTGGAAAGGTTTACACCATACTTTTTGAAAATATTTGGTGGTTGGCTGGTGACTGTACTTGCTCGTATGTGGGAGGATCAGGAAGCAGACTTAGGCTAGGAAATAGGCCACTCCTAGTGACCCACTCCTCCACCTTTGGCCCCACCTCTTTGAAGTTTATGTATATTTCATACACACAACTGTAACAGCCCACCAGCCTGGAAGCAGTCATTCAAACACCTGAGCTTCTGGGGGACGCTCCACATTCAAACTACGTTGAAGAAGCAGCAGCTGTTTGGATTTTAGTAAACATCTGTGATCTTCTCTCCCCACTAAACTCCTCATTGTTTACTTGGTCATTTTGTTTTATCTTTGATCCTGTAGAGTACCCCTTCCCACCGCCTTCCTTCCTTTTGGAGTACCATGTCCAACCCTTTTCACGCTCTCTCCTCCTGTGTTCATACACTGCTCAATAATGGAGTGTGTGGACGAATAATTCTCCCGTGTGGTCTCTCGTGCGGCAGAAGGCAGCTGCCCTGTTCTGTTTCTGTTGTACACACTGTGATAGAAAAGTTCTCTGCTGGAAAAGTGAGACAGGGAATGAGGTGGTGGCAGTCGGGACGGAGCAGGGAATGGGAAGGTGGGTGTTATGCCATATGGATCATCTGAGCAAACACTTCGGGAGCGAGGGGACTAGACATCCCCTAGACAGTTACGAGTGTCTGGAACTAGCAGGTGGAGATGAGGAATGAGCTCCATATCAGAGATCAACCCTGGAGTACATCCTGTGCCTGTTCAGGAACGTGAACTTAACCTTGAAGACACACTGAGCCCCTGCTGAGCCAGCATTTGTTTGAAATAGACTTAGCCTCAGCCACGGTGTCGAATGCCTGTAATCCCAGTACTTCTGGCATTGTCAGGAGTTTGGGCCTAACCTGTGAAACTCCATGTGAAACCCTATGGCAATTAGAACTCAAATAATAAATGACAATAATTATAACAAAACAATAATGGTAGCATAAGCTTGATAGAGACTGTGAAGAAGGATTTTTGGGTATCTCTCTTTCCAGTCCTTGTCACACACAAACACTCGGAGCCATTGGTGCATGTAGTTGTGGAGGGGAACATGTGGCTGTAATTTTAACTTAAAGACATGGATGGTACCTACAGTCGCAGGGGAATGATAAAGGAATGGGGAACGGTTCCGCCCTTAGATTCCTGTAACAGAAATCTCAACTGCATCAACAAATCCGCGAAGAAGCTGTGCTGAGGATCAAACCCTAACACACACTAAACTGGCGCTCTACTGCAAAGCCACGCCCCCAGCCTCTCCCTGGGGTGTTCTAGTAGGAGCTCAACTTCTGGGCTACAATCAATCTCTTTCTTTCTGTTAAACATTTTGAGACAAAGGTCCTTTTTGTGACCTTTAATTCATTAAGGTGCCTAGGCAGATTTTGAATTCACTTTCCTCCTGCCTCAGCTTCCAGAATTCTGAGATTATGGGTCTGCACAGTCAGGCATTTCTCCAACAAGCACTTACAACACAGCCTTTGGATTGCGTCTGAGTCCACGTATGCATTTACAATCATTTCTTTATATCTCTTTTTCTGATATGAGCCAGCTCAATATTTGTATGGCTTGATGTGGCCTTTCAGGAACAGGCTCTTGATTTATGACATTATGTTCATACATAACAAATAACTGATTTATGGGTCCTTCACTTGCTGCTTTTGTTTAATCATTGGCAGGTCAGAGGTTACTGGCTTCTTCCGAAGAAGGCTAGAGAGGAGGATTTTGAGCTCTGAGGGCCATATGGTCTCTGTCACAATGACCTAGCTCTGTCACGTGAAAACCTCTGCAGACTGTGTAAACAAAGGAGTGTGGCCCTGTTCCAATAAAACTTTATTTTTAGATAGCAAAATTTGAATCTCCTACGATTTCCATATGTCCCTAAATACCCATCAGCCCTCTATTGCTAGAAACTCTAAACTCAGCCACAGATGGAAAATACTGAGGAAACCAAACCAAACCAAACCCTGGATCTTTCTAATCATTGTTCCTAAATAATACAAAATCACAACTGTTTACATACATTTACATTGTATTAGGTATGCTAAATAATGTGGAGCTAATTCAAAGTAAACAGGAGATAGATTATATGCAAATATATTGTCTAATCTATGCAAATGCGACATCCTGTTACATAAGGGGCTTGAGCATCTTCTTGGTATCTTAGGGTGCAGGTAGAGGTGAAGCCTGAGGCAGATACCCTCCCAAAACAAAAGGAGATTATATTCTTTCTTGGATGTAAAACTTAGCATGCAAAACTCTTTTTAGCGTGTGGATCTTGCATAAACAGGAGTTAGTCTGAGTTTTGGCTATCTTATGGCTTAGGGATCTACTGAAGTCATTTTCCTCATCACTGTCACCGAACACCTGACAAAAGCAGCTGAAGGAAGAAAAGGTTTACTGTTTTCACAGTTCGAGGGCAGAGTCCTTTCTGGTGCTGGAAGACAGCAGGAGCACGGCATCCAGTCAGGAAGCAGAGAGCGATGAAAGCTGGTGCTCAGCTCACTTCCTCCTTTTTATTCAGTCCCACCCTTTGGGCTGGTACCACCCAAGTGCCTTCCTCAGTGAAACCTCCGTGAAAACAGTCTCAGAAGGCATACTCCCAGGTGATTCTAAAGCCAGTTCAGATACGATTGGAGGCTGTCTGCATAGCTACGGTTCACTTAGCAAACTATGTGCTAGGTACTGTGTGTACTTGTCCTGTGTTGACTTGCATAATTTTCATGAAAGCTCTGAATCATATATTTATTTTTGTGGGGAGACTGCAGCTAGGATTAAACCTCCTTGTGGTTATTTATGGCTTGCATAATAACAGGAAGCAATTTGAACTGAGGTCTGTGTGCCTGAGCTTAGTTTTAACCATAAAAACCCTTCTTGAATTCGTGGGATTAGAGTATAAGGTAGTGGGTAGAAGGATATCCCTGCTCAGTTGTTAGCTAAGTTCCTTAGACATTCAGAAAGTCTTAAGCGTCATCATTCTATTTCCTTTTTATCTTTACTTTTTCCTTCCTTCCTTCCTTCCCTCCCTATCCTCTTTCCTTTCTCCCTCTCCTCTTCCTCTGTCCCTTCTTCCTCATCTCTCCTTCATTTCTCCCTTGTTCCTCTCATTTTTCTTTCTTCCCTTTCCCCTCCCTTTCTCTTCCTTCCCCCACCTTCCTTTCCTTCCTCCTCCCCCTCCCCCTTCTCTTTCTGTCTTTGGCACACACCCTAGTGTCTCACTTCATTGTCCTAGCTGTCCTGGAACTCTGTGTGGACCATGCTGCTCTCCTTCATCCTGTCTCAGATTCCTGAGTTCCGTAACTCAGGTGTGCACCACCACAGCTGGCCTTGGCTTAGCCATAGTACAACAGGTAGAAAAGGTTGTGTGGCTTGGATCTGACTCCACTTTTCACCGGTCAGTGACCCTTAGGTTAACAGACCTTTTTGTCGCTCAGTGTTCTCACCTGTGAAATGGAAGCATGAACAGTGCTCATTGTAGGATTCCAGACTGAGTATGAGCACAGAACACAGTTGGTAATCATGAGTGAGCATCACTGTTTGGAATGGAGAGTGGAGTGAATTTCTCTGTGACAGTGTTTGACTCATAGTACAGATGCTGGAGAAATGGCTCGGTGCTGCTTACGCAAAGAACCCAAGTTTGGTTTCCAGAATACATATTGAGCGGCTCACAACTGCCTGTAACTACAGCTTTAGGGGATCCAACGCCCTCTTCTAGCCTCTTCAGGCACTACACACACACACACACACACACACATGTGCACATAAATAAATTAAAATTAAAAACCCATATACTGCTGCCAAAAGATTCATCCTCTGTTTTGTGTGGGCAGTTGCTCTGGAATGGGTGGCATTTTATAGGCTAGCCTAGCAAACATGCATTGTGCATTCCCCTACTTTCCAAAAGAAAACTGCAGAACAACTCCTTTGTTTACACAACTCTTAGTATATTGTTATGGTTACAGGATAGAGGGTCTCACATACCTGCTGTTATTCTGTTTAGAATTCCTTTGCCAGGGCCTGGGAGATGGCTCAGTGGGTAGAGCAGGTGCTTGCCATGTAAGCATGAGGATCTGAGTTCGGATTCCCAGAGCCCACGTAAAGCCAGATACAGTAGCATGTATCTATAATCTCAGCACAGCTACAAGATGGGAGGTGGAGACAGGGGAATGCCCTTCTGCTTGTGAGGTATAGCGGCAGTCACAACAGCCATGAGACCTTGTCTCAAGTAAGGTAGAAGGTAAAGACTGGCATTTGAGGTCATCCTCTGACTCTACATGCATGTCATAGCACATGTGAGCCTCCACTCCCACGCACCGTTAACACACAGAACTCTCACACACAGGAAGAGAAAGAAAAGAATTGCTGTGCTGTGCCCTACAGCTAGTACAATGCCCTGCAAAGCCCACACACGCAGGAGAGTTTCTCGAGTCTCTGTTTGTATGTATGTACGATTTCTTTTTCTTTAGAAGTGCATTTCCCCCATCCTTCTATTAATATTTTATTCGAAATTTTCTTTCTCTCTGGCTTTCTATTTTAAACCTTTATGGGAACATATAAATTATCATTGGATCAACCTGTTGTGTGGTATGGAACTGTGCTTAGTTTTCATGAATGAATTCTTCATGCTGTCACTTGTTATTTCTCATGTCTGACCTAGTCATGTTTTTTACCATTTCTTGTTTAAATTTACCATAGGAGTTCCTCTTTTCATAAATATATATATGTATATATATTTATGTCTCTGTATACATATGTATGTATCTGTGCACAATATGTGTGTGTGTATATATATATATATATATGTACACACACACACATATATGTACCTAGATGTGCATTTTTCAAGAACCAGGTTTTATGGTCATTTAGCAATCTCGGAAAATTTTTCTATGTCCTTTACTCACATGTGGTCAGAGGGTTGACTTCTATCATACTTACTCTTCTTTCTTTTTAATGTTTTATTTAAATTTAATAATATGCCCATTAGCAAGTGCATGCACATGAGCACAGGTGCCCCTGGGGTCCAGAAGAGGGTATTGAGTCTCCTGGAGCTGAGGTTAAAGGTCCTCATAACCAACCCAGCATGGGTGCTGGGAATCAGACTCAGGGCCTTAGCAAGAGCAGCAAGTGCTCTTAATTGCAGTGCTGTCTAATTACTTCCCTGTCCTTATTGACATGCAGTGCATTCCCAATTATGCTGTAGTTATTTCCCCTCAAACAGGAAGTATCCAGGTTGAAGGAGACGCCTCAGGGTCAGAGCTCCAGCCCCCACCTGCGAGGTTCAACCTGCAGCACTGGACAGTAGAGGAAAGGGAATTGTCTCTTTTCATTTAGTTCCTCTAATTTTCCACTGATCTAATCTTATAGGTTATGTGCTCCGGACAGCTTTCTTTTGCCTCTAGCTATTCTAAATTATGAACATTTCAGCAGCATACATTTGCGACAGAGATTCTATCAAGCTCTTTGTGTCTGGGCAATTAGTTTTGATTTATACAATATACTTTTTTGCATGCATGTGTTGTGGGTGTGTATGTATGCATGTTTGCACCTGTGTGCTTGTGTGTGGAGGCCAGAAGTTGGTGTCAGGTGTCTTTCTCCGTGACCCTGTATTTTATTTCCTGAGGCATAATCTCTCACTGAACTTGGAACTTGCCAATTTGGCTAGTCTGCAACCCAGACTACCAGGGGCATCCGTTGTGCCTGCTTCCTGAGGGCCAGGGTCACAGGTGGACTACCAGACACATGCAGCTTTTAGCTCACTTCTGTGGACTCACGCTCTGTTCTTTACACTTGTGTAGCAAAAGCTCTATTCAGTGCAGTCTCAGGGCTCTTCCTGTCCCTTCCTCCCCAGTGCTGGGTTTACAAATGCAGGCAGCCATGCTCAGTGCTCTCTCGGTCTCTGTCTCTCTCTTCGCCTCCCCCTGTCCTTCTCCTCACTCTCCCTGAACCTCCCACCCCACACGTTCGTGTATAGCATGTGTGTGTGTGTGTGCGTGCGTGCGTGCGCGCGCGTGTGCATAGAGGCGCATGTAAAAGTCTAATACCAGCTTCTGGGAGTCAGTTCTCTCCTACTCCCATGTGGGTTCCAGGGCTTGAACTCAGGTGGTTAGGTGTGGTGACGACACTCCTACCCAGCTAGCCATCATGCTGGACCTTTATATGTTTGCTTATTTAGCTAGTTATTTGTTCATTTATGCATTCATTGCATGGGTCCTGGATATTATTCTCAGGTCCTGTGCATTACTGACAGTGTTATCATCTTAGCCCCAATAGGTGTGCGGTTTTGTTTGTTTTCAACTTTTGCCTACCCTACTTTGCTTTTTGCTGTTGTTATTTTTCCAGTGCTAGAGAACAGCACCAAGGCCCTGTATATGTTAGGCAAGTATTCTGCCATGGAGCTGCGCCCCAGCCCTTTCCACCATCTAGCTGTCTTTGCCTGTTGGAATAGCTGTGCATAGCACTTTTTTTTTTTTTTTTTGGTAGGCTATATAGCAGAATGTAGCTTGACTGTGGTTTACATAACCAGGCTGCTACTGATGGGTATTGTTGAATATTAATACTCACTATTGACTTATCTTTTAGTTAAACAGTGGTTATTCCTAAACCAGCTGTATACCCAAATTACCACGTAGAGACTAGGATGTATTAGTTAATCTAGAGCACAATGCTGGGCAATTATCACTCCATCCTAAACCTCCAAGCCCTCATAGTTTCCTTCCATTCAGATTTCCCTCATTATACTTGCTTTTAGTCCTATCTTAGGTCTGGTTCTTCTCTCCTGGTGGTTCTCCTTCCTCTCCCCCCAATCTTTCTTCTCCGACTCCTATGACTCACTTCTTTCTTCTCTCCTCCAGTCCAGGATGTCAGGTCTCTTCATTGCTCAACATTGGCTGGTTGTTTTATTGAAATTACAGAGATGGCACAAACTTGAGACAGGATGCTTAGAATAAGCATCACAATGCATTGTCCAGATTGAGACCAGATAGTGGGGGGTGGGGGGGAGAAATCAGTATTTGCATGAACAAGGGTAAATTGTATATATCCCACAAGAACAATATACCAACAGATGGATATTAAGATGTTTCTGTTTCTGTCCTCTCTCTACCATTACTGCAGTTAGCGTCCTTGCCGCAGCCCTTCTGTGGTATTTATAGTTTCTCCACATAGAAACTTAGAAATAAGGTTCTTGCTTGAAGTTATATACATTTCAAATTGTAACAGATACCACTCTCCTACTTAGATTCAGCTGTCAGCTTGACATAGCCTAGAGTCACCTGAGAAGGGAGTCTCTGTTGAGGGATTGTCCAGAGCAGGTTGGCCTGGGGTAGAGTGTGATGATTGCTAATTGTTGTAGGAGGGCCCAGCCTACTTTAGGAAGGTAGTCGTGGGCTGTATAAAAAGCTAGCTAAGTGTGCTTGTTAAGTTTTTTGTTTTGTTTTGTTTATTTGTTTTTGTTTGTTTTGTTATTTGTCAACTTGACACTTCCTTGATCATCTGGAAAGAGGGAACCTCAACTAGGAAAATGCTGCCATCTGACTAGCCTAGACAGACAAATCTCTAGGGGGCATTTTCTTTGTTAATGATTGATGTGAAAGGGCAGCAGTGCAAACCTTAGTCAGGTGGTCCTGCGCTGTACGCTGTACACGGAAGCAAGATGAACAGTCCAGTAAGCAGCACTCCTCCATGGTCTCTGCTTGAGTTCCTGCCCCAACTTTAGTCAATGATGGACACTGACCTGGCAGCATGAGTCAATAAACCCTTTCTTTTCCAAGTCGATTTTGGTTATAGTAGTTCCCAACCTTCTTACTGATATGATCCTTTAATATCGTTCTCATGTTGTGGTAACCCCGAGCCACAAAATTATTTTTGTTGCTATTTCATAACTGTAATTTTTCTAGTGTTATGAATCATAGTGTAAATATCTGTGTTTTCTGATGATCTTAGATGACTCCTGTGAATGGGTTATTTAATCCCCAAGGGGTCTCAGCCCAGTGTACAGGAATTTGAATTCAGCAACATGGCTTCTTTGGCAAGGGATCACATCCAAAGTCCTAGGACTGTGATCTGGTAGGAATACAGACAGGCCCTTAGGATATACATCTTTAATCCCTCTGGCTGGAATATAGACATACCCTTAGTACATGACTTATAATTAGATGTTCAAAAAATGACATCTAATTAAGGGGCAGACAAAGTGATAAATCAGAGAAAGATTTAACAGAATGAGTTAGAGTCAGGATATGCACAACTCTCATGAATGAATTGAGTTCCATTTGCAGTTGAGTTCAGTTGTGCTCATTCAGTTCTGTTCAGTCCATGCAGTCAGTGTAGTCACTGAAGTTCAGTTTGTAGATTTCAGAGGCAGTTTTTCCAAGCAGAGCAACTCAGCAAGAGGCCAAGAGAAGCCAGTTTGAATCAGTCAGCTTGGAGAGTAATTTTGAGCCATAACAGTTGAGTTGAACCAGCCAGCCAGAGTTCAGAAAGAACTAGAAAGGGTGAGTTTATTCAGCAGTAAGTCTTAGAGACTGAAAGCATTCTAGATCTAGGTTAACAGATGAAGGCTGGAAGCTGAAGCCTTCAATGTCTTTGCAGAAGATTAGATTGTATGGAGGCTAGAAGCTTTCAGGCGTAGGCCTAGGGATAGTTAAAAGAAATAGAAATGCTCTGGGTTCAGCCCAGGCCATATTATTTGCATGGCTTAGATACAGCTTATATCTCATACTTTCATGTGAGGAAATAAAAACATCATTTACACCACAAGTTGAGAACCACTGGGTTAGAATGTTTTATCACACCAAGAGAAGAAAACTAGAAACACCGCCTATCCCAAATTGTTCTCCCAAAAGTGCTGTATTGGGCAGAGAATTCTCTGGTCCCATTTCCTATCTGTTTATACAGATTCGTTTGGTGTCACTATTTTGTATTCTAGATATTAATCCTTTGATATATTTTATTTGAATGGCAAATATTTGTTTCCAGTGTTCAACTTGGCTTTAGCTTTCTCGCTGGTTTTTAGCTTTTAATCTTATTTTCCCAGTGCAATGAAATTTCTCAATTTCTTTGCATACTTCAAGTGTTTCCATGTCTGAAATGCAATTTTCTGACTTCCCTGTAATTTATTTCAGCTCTCATTACTATGTCCGCAGATGCCTGGGGATGCATTGTTTTTCTTGTAGTAGGAGGAAGGTACTAATGTAGGATGCTTCCTATGCATCATGGGTGGAACAGTGCTGTCCTCAGGGATGGATACTCAGGCAGGTGGGCAGCTGTGCTTCTGTTGTTTTTTGGTTTTTTGTAGCTTGAATTGTATTCCCCTCAAAATTCATTTGCATAAGTATGTGTATGCATACATATGCATATCTATATTTGTGAGCGCATTTGTGTATGTGTATGTACATGTGTATATGCATTTTGTATGTGTATATGTACAGGTGCATGTGCACATTATGTGCATGTGTGTATGTGAAGGCCAACCTCAGTTGTTATTCCCCAGGCCCTTTCCATCATATATTTTTGAGACAGTATCTCTCTCACTGACCTGCAACTTGCAAAATAGGCTAGGCTGACTGGCCAGCAAGTGTTAATCCCCCCAAAATGGGAGAAAAAGACCACTGACCCAAACCATCATGGCCAAATTAATTAATTAATTAATTAATTAAAGCTTTAAAAAATCATGTACATGGGATGCCTCTCCCTAAAGCAGGGTTTGAGGAGTCAGAACGGAGTGTGAAGAAGACAGGCTTTTCTAGCTCAGGGTTAGTAGGCTTCCAAATGAGGGGTTTGGTGCACACAGGTGACAGGAGTAGACATAAGTAGAACAGTTCAACAAAGACACGGTTGCCAGGTGGAGATAACAAGGTAGTCGGTCATAACAGCAGGTTGTCATAACAAGGTGACATAGGCGGTCATAGAACCTTTTGAAACACACTTAGGGTTGCAAGATGGTGATAAACAACTCTTTGAAACAGAGACATGATTGTTCCTGGAATAGCGAGTACAGAACCATTTGTAGTTGAGGGTACAGGTGTGACATAGCAGAATCCTTGAAAGACAGAGGTTTAATCATAAACAGGAATGAGCCTCATTTGTCTTTACTATAAGATGCTTTCTAAGCCTAAGATGGAGGGCGGCCTGGTTTTCACAAACCCAAGGAATCTACCCATCTCCACCTCCCTAGTGCTGCGTGGGAATATAATCCCAGGCCACCAGGCTTAGCTTATTTTACACGGGTCTAGGTATCCAACTTTTTACCATCTGGACTTTTTTTTAAGCATATGTTAACATAAGTTACGTTTGTATGTTAAGGTCCTGGCAAAACATTGGGAAAAGGTTTTCATGTGACGATTATGACAACAATGCTTTAAGTATAGCTACATAGAAACTCCCTTGCAAAGCAGCAAAGCACCTGTGTGAACTTTACAATCAGGATGGGTTATATTGGCTGATAAGCAGAGCTCAGGGCAAGGACCTATGGGAGGAGGATTTGTAAAAAGTGTAAAGATAGATTCTACTAAAGGAGGGTGCAAAACAGGGGACCTTTCTCATGGGATGGCTTCTATTCACTGAGAGACAAGGCTCAGGATTAAGACCTAAACCATTCCCAGGACTCGGGGGCGGGGTTCAGGAAGGCTGGTTCCATAGAGTAGCATAAAGATCACCAGGTTGTATGACAGCATCCATTCCAGCCTTCTGGGTGACCAGGCATCAGTAGCTTTCTTTGGAGAAAACAGCTCTGTATGTTTGACAAGCATGGTTCTTCCAATGCTTTCCTTAAGCTGTGCTTCCTACAGGTACTGGGGACCCAATTCAGGTTGTTGAGCTTGCTGTTTCCCTTTTCCCACTGGTTACCCACTGAGAAACCATGCTGGCCCAACTTTGATAATTTTGAAGGGGACTGGTTGGGTATATGGTTGCCATGACACACAGTAATGCTTACTTCTCATCTCAGCTCTTCTACATGCACTGCTTTCTCTTCTGCTTTCTGCCATGAGTTGAGAGAGTACGAGGTCCTCCTCAGATATATCCCAACCCCTGAGAACCCAAATAAACTTTTTTTCCTTTTAAACTACCCAGCCTCAAGGATTCTAGGACAGCCACAGAAAACGGGCTGACACAAAAGTGTTAGAAAGGGGAAACATTCTTGGTTTGGTTCAGTCTGCTTTTTATGCTGTGAGAAAATATTTGAGAATACAGTGTAAGGAAGATGGCTGTTGGGGTCAAGATGAGGCAAAATATCATGGCAGGGAAAGCCACTGTCGGGCAGAGCTACTCACCTCGTGGTGGCCAGGAAGAGGGGAGAGAGAAAGATAGATGGGGAGGTAGGAGTGAGGAAGAGAGTCAGAAAGAGGAAAAGAGGAAAGAGGAGGAGAAAGAGGTGGGTTCAGAGAGGAGATGTGTGCTTCCAGGGCCCACCCCCGTGACCACTCTTTTAACAGAGGAGCCTTCAGGGGACACTTCAGATCCAAAGCACAACACTTGTATAGAAACAACTAGAAGACGGTCTTTCCCTTTGCTTGGGGGATGGTGTGTTGTGACAGAGGGCAGCTGGCACTGCGGCAGCCACTCTGCCACTGTGAGTCTAGAGAGAAGTTGGTATAGTATTTCTGTGAAGAGCCTGGGAGTGAAGCCAACCCTGGTTGGAAGAGCAAACCCAATGAATCTCTTTGAGTTTCATTTGAGTTACTGCTGCAGGAAGCCTCACCCAGCGTTCTTTTACACATCCCACTCCCAGACCAAAATACTCTCTTTATTACTGTAGCCAATTTGTAGAGCTTTCCTGGCACCTTTGTTAGTAACTAATATGGTCTTTTTTTTAAACAAAAATTGTGCATTTCTACCTTAAGTTTGCAGGCAGAGTATGAGACGGTTTATTATATCTGAATCGATTGGCAAATATTTTGAAGCAAACACCATCTTACTCTGTTTCTGGGCCAGAAAGAGCTTTTTGCTGCTTAATGATGGCAAAAATTACATAGGAAACTGCCTTTGTTTGACATCTGAGATGTTCAGGGTTGTAAACTCCCCACCACAGGCCTTCTCTCAGTTAGAAATGCCAATTAAGTTCAGTCAATAAATAAGGCTGCATGGTAGTTTCCACACACAGAGCAGTGCTGTACTCTGCCTCTGAAGAAACCTTCAAAAATGCCTCATTAAGGTAAATAACACAGCCTCCTTCAGACCAAGACACTGGATCTTAGGAAATTCTTTTAGGAAACTAAATGTATTGGAATTCTCTATAAGAACAGAAGATATAGAATCTGCCTATCTATCTATCTATCTATCTATCTATCTATCTATCTATCTATCTATCTGTATTTATATTTACATGTATATCTACATAGATGGTTGGATAGATAGATATGTAGATAGATAGATAGGTATGTAGATAGATAGATAGATAGATAGATAGATAGATAGATAGATAGATAGATAGATAGATAGATAGATAGATAGATAGATTCTTATTAGAATGACTTACAGGCTGTGGTCTAGCTAATTCAACAATGGCTACCTATCAACAGAAGGTCCAAGAGGCTGGATATCTCAGCTGGCCCTCAGTATACACCAGACTTCTGAAAAGGGCTCTAATGCCAGCGAAAGGATGGATTTGCTAGTGAGAGGAAGACCAAGCAGGGAAGGTCTTTTGTATAGGCTGCCAGCAGAAGGTGTAGTACAGACTAAAGGTAGATCTTTCCCCCTTAAAAGATGTAGATTAAAGGTGTATCTTCCCACCTTACAAATCCAGATAAAAACGGAGTCTTCCCATTTCAAACTAATTAATTAAAAAAAATCTTTCACAGATGTTCCCAGCCATTTGGGTTTTAGTTAGTTCCACATGTAGTTAAGATGACAACCAAGAGTATACAATGTGTGTACACAGAAAGAAATGTGCCAGGCCACTGTAGTGCTAATAATACCTGGAAACAATTGGGTATGGTGAAAGTGAACAATAATAGGCAATTTGTCAGCACTAGTGGGAAGTTTTTGAAGCCATAGGTCAAGCCCTATAGGAGTACATTAGAGCCATTCTCATGAGACTAGATTGGTTACTTCAAGAGCAGGTTCATATGTTTTCCTTCAGTCATAATACTGCCATTTTGCAGTACAGAGTACCATGACCTGGTAACCATGGCAACTAATTGAAACCTACTAGAGGTATCTCAGTCTACAGTAAAGTTAATGGTGCTATCGATACGTGCAGATAGAACCAGGAAAATTCACAACACCCTTAGCTGGGTTTCCAGTTATTACTCCTTCATATACTCCGCAGCTGCAAGGGATCTTGGGAGATGCTGAAGTAGAAGTGGAAGGTTAACTGAAAGGGGGACTCCGAGATGCAGCTTCCATGAGCTCACCATGTATGATGGGGTGGGACTTTGTGGTAATGCAGCTGCCTTGGTGTCACACACATTCCCTTACCCATGATTTGTACATAAACCCAATAAATTCATTCATTGGTTGGGCTGGACTTTGATGGAGTGATGCCTTTGGTCTGTCCTCAGAGCCTTATCTAGAGTGAGTAGATGTTTGTTCATGTCTCCCCAGGAAGTTGACACTGCCCTTGTGTTCTGTCACTTTCTCACATTCTAGCTTGTCCTTACTGCCACACAAGACTGTTCCTAGGTATGGTCTTGGGCTTGGGCTTCTTGGCCTACAGACTGTGAGCCTAAAACAAATCTGTGTCTTTTAAAAGTCACTCACACCAGCCATTCTGTTATAGCAATGGAAAACAAAGTCACATCCCATCTTGTCTTTCCAGGGGCTGGAGAACCCTGGAGGGGACCCAGGTTTTCTCTGAGACAGCAGCAGAGCAAGGTTGAAATCAACGTGCACAGGCCTGGGGTCTCATTTGCAAGCTTTTATTTGCTCTCATTATAAGTCCTGTGTTCTTTTGGGACAAGATGAAGTGGGCTTTTCCTACTTGGTAGCTATGCAATAATAAATGACTTCTACCTGGCAAGATCTATAAGATGTCATCCACTCTGGTGGTTTCTCTAAAAAAAAATGGCCCTCACAGGATCATGTGTGGTTGGTTCTTAGCTGTTGGTGCTGATGGGGATCTGATAAAACTGTTAGGGGGTGGGGCTTAGCTGGAAGAAGTGGGCTGTTGGGAGGTGGGTCATCCAGGTTGTAGGCTAGCTGTACATCTAGTCCTAGAGTTCCCCCACCCCCTCTGCTTGAGCAGCTTCCATCATCATGATGGATGGTAACCCCTGAACTATGAGGCACAAGAAATCCTTCTTCCTTTAGGTGGCTCCTGTCAGGTGTTCTGTCATAGTAACTAAATAACAGAGACAGAATAGGGAAGGCTTCCTGGTCACCGCAGGTCTCCTTTGGGAATGAAGCTAGACTGTTTATCTTTGTCTCTCATCTCTCTTAAATCTGCAGACCCACATACCTTTAGAATAAAAGGAGGCTGAAGTGGAGGGTCATCATGTCCCTCCAACCTTGGGGGCCCTTCTCAGAATCTATGGTTCGCACTTTCAGGTATAAACAGTGGGAGATCCCCTGTGCTATCTGGGTGCTGACTCATGCTTCCATTGGATTCTTGGATGGACCGTAGCTCCTGCTTTTCCATGGACACACAATTTAGATGCATTGGACTCTTTTTCCTTAAGCCGTTGATTCTGCCTCTTTGGCAAGGGGCCTCTGTTCTCCCTCCTGCCCTTTGCCTGATGGCTTTATTCTGTCTGCTCCCACCATTTGATTTGATTTGATGGTGTTGCAGCATGAGGCTCCCACATCATTTCTGCCTGTTAAGCAAACATGTATTTCTGGGATGGATGTTTTTAATTGAATGAAACACAGCCTAACGAGGGTCAGCTGCAGCCGTGAAATTTTTACGAGCCATTTGCTGAGACACACATCCAATGCAGCCTTCCATGTTTGGCCAAAAGAGTCAGGTTGAATCCTTATGGTTGCATATGAGTCAAGGTTTTGCTGACTTTGGTGTGCCAGGGTTTCTGGCTGTGGCCTTCATGGTGGTGGCCTTGTGACATGCCTCATTCTCTAGGTTCCTGTTTCATTAGTATAAATAGGAAGTAATTAGCTCAATAGAGGATGTCTCTGGAAGTGTCTCTGGAAGATCTTAGTTTGGCACATGTTCCAAAGTCCACCTTTAGGTTCTACCAAGGAAGAAAGACCGTGCTTAGTGTGTGTGTCAGAAAATGAAGTGGAAAATACTCCTCTTCACAGTCTCAGCATGTATTTGTGCATGCACACATATGTATGTGAAATAAGTGTATATATAAAATAGGTGTGTCAGGAAGTGAGATGGGAATAGGTATGCATCAGGAAATGAAGTAGGAAACCCTTTCTCTAGGGTCTCAGTGTGTGTGTGTGTATGTGTGTGTGTATACATGTGTGCATACATATGCACTAATATGAAATAGGTGTGTGTCAGAAAGTGAGGTGGGAAACCCACCCCCTTCATAGGCTCAGTGAAGGAATGTGAGGCCTATATTTCCGGTTAAGAAACTATCATATATGTTTCCTGTAGCCATGGTAACGAGTTACCACATACTTAGTGGCTCAGAACAACAGAAATTTATCTGCTGACAGTTTTCCCAGAAGTTTAGCTTCAACACCTCTGGGCTCAGGCCAGGGTGTCATCATTGTCACATTCCCACTGGAGGATGGAGAGGAGAATCTCTTCCTTGCCTCTTCCAGCTGCTAGTGGCCAAGGCAAGCTCTTGCCTCATCATTCAGTTCTTCAAGGCCAGTGTCTTCAAAAGTCTTGGCTTCATCCATCTTTGTCTCAGTTTCCTCTTCCTAAGCGTGTCGAGTCAATCCTCCTCTCCTTAGAACAGTGGTTTTCAACCTGTGGGTCACAACCCATTTAGGGTTGTATATCAGATATCTAAATTGCAATTCACAACAGTAGCAAAGTTACAGTTATGAAGTGGCAATGAGATCATTTTATGGTTTGGGGTCAATGTGGCATGAGGAACTGTATGAGAGGGTCACAGCATTAGGAAGGTTGAGAAACACTGGCTTAGAACGTAGGATTACATTCAGGGCTGTGCTAGTGTAGTGACTCATCATTACAGTGGCAAACGTCTGACAGATGCAGTTCAGAGAGAGGCCTCAGTACCATGGTGCCCAGGACCTAGTGGGGCTTCTCACATCACAGTGGGCCGGAGCCCTCCCCCCACCCTCACCCGAGGTCATGCTCCCAGTAATGTACTTCCTGCAGCTATGTCCCACCTCTCTCCTTGAGTTTCTAGAACCTCCCAGAATAGCACCGCCAGCTGGAGACCAAATGTTCAACGCATGGGACTGTGGGAGAATTCTCCTCTTTAAACCGTTAGGGGAGTCCACAGGGCTCAGTCAAGACAGTGAGGGTCCTTCATACCACCACACCTGGAGCAACTGTTTCCAAACAAGATGACTTTGACAGGCCCGAGGGCTAGGAAGAGCCCTTTGTGTGCGGCCATATTTCACCGTATCACAACCCACCCATAAAACCCTTAACGTTACCCTCAGCCAGTACAGGTTGAATAGCTCTTACCCCAAATTACTTTGCATCAGAATTGTTTTAGATTTTAGATTGCTTTTTAGAGTTTAATATTAAATTTTTTAATTGGCATATACATCAGGAGGAATGACTGGAACAGAACAGGCACATTACTTTAAGATTGGTACTTTTTTGGTGTTGCCTTGTTTTCTTGTATTTCTAGAATTAGACCTGGGCATATGGATTTAGGTTGTTGGTTATATCTTTTGCTATGTGTTCTCAGCCCATCGGGTCAGGCTAAGACCTGGAGGTAACCGGTGAGACTAGAATATTCAAGGGAGGCTGGAATGGAGGAGGAGTTTCTGGCTGAGGAGCTGTCTTGCCTTATCGCTGCTAGCCTGGGCTAGCTTATAAGGCTATCTTGCCCAATCTCATCTCTGCTAGCCTGGGCTAGCTAGTTGAGGATCGGCTGTAACTGGCTCCTGAGATCAGAGAGGGATCACGGATTGTGTGGGTGGAGGGATTTTACCTAGTCCACAATACGCCAAGCAGAGCTGCGTGGGGTCATTCATCTGAAGGAGGTATCCAGGGTTACAGGGAGTTGTGGGCACTGAGGATGGAAGGATTCTCCCACCCACACACTTCTTCCTCGTTATAGGCAAGGTTTCACTTGCAATTTCCTCTAGCCTTGAACTCAAGATCGATCCTCCTGCCTCAGCCTCCGCAGGGCTGGGATTACAGGTTTGGGATACCATATGTAGTTCATACTTCCTGATCTTCTCATTGTGGGTGCTGTGTGTGAGCACATGATGTTTGGAGTGATGTGACCGTTTTCACAGCTATGGAAGGTGACCAGGAGAATCGCAGGAGTCTGCCCTAAAGCCCAGTGTGTTGTGGCTGACTCCATATCTTTCCTGGATTATGTCACAAAGAGTCCAGAATTACTGTAGACTGCTACCTGGTCCAGGTCCCCCTTGGAAGGCTGTTCCTGTCTTTGCTGACAGGCTAGCACTGGCCTGAACAGCCTTGGGCTGAGAGTCAGACAGGCCCAGTCTGGGTCCTTGAGTCGCCTCTTCAAGCATTTTCTGGCACCTCCCTCAGTCACAGCAGATCTGAGCAGGTGCTGGCCACACCATATGGTCAAGGCCATGCTGTGAGCATCACACACTGGTAGCCAGTGATTTTAGAGTGAGGTTAAACAGGGGAACTTTATCTATGTGAGGCTTTGGGGGCATCTGTAATGCATTCCTGTTCTGGCTGTGAGTCCAGCAACTATCCACGATCTTGATGTTTTAGTGAAACAGAGGCACAGGAAGGCTGGACCGTGTGCTAAAAGGTCCCAACTCAAGTTGGCAGTTCAAGCCTGTACATGTGCAGGCTTAATCACATCTGGGACCCCCATGAGAATATAACTCAGGTTCCTGGAACCCTCAAAGGACAGGCTCCACAACCTGCATCATTATGCTAATTAAAGGGACCAGTCAGGCCTGGGAGATGATGGTGCAGGAGTTAAGAGTGTGAACTGCCTGTCCAGAGGACCCAAGTTCAGTTTCCATCATTCGTGTCAGGTAGGCTCACAACAGAGCCGCAGCACCACAGGGGTCCCGTGGCCTCTTCAGACTTCCATCAGCACCTGCCCTCACACACGCTCAGACCCCATCTGCATACACATGTAATTAAAAATAAACTGAGATCTCTTAGGACAGAGCGAAAGTGACTTCAGATCTCTAGACCCCGGGTAAATAGTCTGTAACCCCAGCCCTGGGGAGTAAGGGAGCAGAGGCTAGCGCACCACTAGGGCTTGAAAACATTGAACTATAGATTTAGGGAGAGCTCCTGTCCCAAAGCAATAAGGTAAAGTGTGATAGAGCAGGGTTTCCCAGGATCGCCCTGGTCTCTGTGTGTGCGCACAGGCGTGCAGCCACACATTTGAACACTTCAGCATTTTCCTTTGGTTGAAAACAGATCCGTCTGTCCAGAATTTGTAATCATGTGACACCCAGGTCTCCATCACCCCACGTTCCACATGACAACATTCCTCTGGTGTGGCTTTCTGCTGTTTCTGTTTGCTAAGGACCTGAAGTGACTTGGATAGAATTATGGCAGGAATAAATGATGTATGAAATGAGAAATCGTTGTCCAGGGCCGGAAGGGGGAGAGAGAGAAGAAAAAGCCTCTCGCAGAAGCAATTGTTTGGAATTAGTTTCTCTATAGTCAGAAACTGCAGAAGGAAAAGACAGAGAGAGTCATCAGATTTTGTTTGTTTGTTTGCTTGTTTCTACATTTACTGAAAAGCCAGGCTTTTGTCAATTTCCCATCACTGCTTTCAGGCTCCCAGTGACGGGAAATGGATCTTATACCAAGTGAGAGCCGACTCCTATCCAGTCCAGCCTATGTCCTGTGTGTGCAGGGGTAAAGCCCAGGGGAGCATGGGCAAGAGATGTTTTCCAGCTCTGGGTTCCTCCCAATCTCTCAGGGCCATGCTTTCTTGTACTTCTTTCGGAGTAGGCTCATGCTACTCATATTTAAAATATTTCCCTGGGGATCTGGGGATGTACTTTGTTTGTTAGAGTGCTTGCCAAACATCCAGGAAGCCCCAAGGCCATCCCAGAACCATGGAGAGCAGGCATGCTGGCCCATACCTGTAATCCCAGCATATAGGACGTAGAGGATCAAAAGTTCAAGGTTATGCTCTGCCTTATATCAAATTTGAGACTAGCCTGGGTCTCTTGAAACCTCCTTCAAAGCTCAAAACCAAACCAAGAGAAATATTTACCATCTGGGGATGTGCCTCAGCAATAACTGCAGTTGCCAAGCATGTGCAACATGCTGCATTATGGAATGAATAAGCAACATAAATTCCAGAAACAAAATAAGGATAAGTCCAGCAAGACGGTTCAGCAGATAAAGGTGCTTGCTGACAAAAGTGAGGACCTGAGTTAAAACCCTGGGATGCATGTGACGGAAGGAGAGAATCAGTCTAGCAAGTTGCCTTGCCATCTGCACATAAATGCATGCATACACACACACACAAACGTACTTACACAATTCAGGGTAGCTGTTTTAAGAGTAGGAATGTAGCTCACTGGTCAAGCATGTACAATACCACAAATTCTATCTCAAATGGAATGGAATAAATAATTTGTAGACAAAGGAATTGTTGTTGAATGGTATGAAATTGAGTTCTGAGGACCAAGTCGGACCAAAACAAGAGCTTTGTGAATGAGAGGGAAGGTTGAGCTGGGGGCTTGGCACAGCGGCAGAGTACTTGTTTGGCCTGTCAAGGCCCTACATTCCATCCTCAGCATCATGACAGCAATAACAATAAACCCAGAGTGTGGGCTAGGCTTCCGGAGTGCTGCTAGTCATAGGTTTCAGCTGGAGGGCTTCCTGCAGCCTTGTTACAGGCTGAGCCCATTCTCCTAGTCGGGATGCTGAACCCCATATCCAGTTCCTTGCTGTCTCAATTAGGGTTTCTATTGCTGCAACCAAACACCATGACCCAGAAGCAAGTTGTGAAGGAACTTACACTTATACTTCCATAGTGTTGTTCATCCCCAAAGGAAGTCAGGAAGTCAAACGGCAGTTGTCAAACAGAGCAGGAGCTGATGCAGAGGCCATGGAGGGGTGCTGCTTACTGGCTTGTTTCCCATGGCCTGCTCAGCTGCTTTCTTATAGAACCCAGGACTAGCCAACCCAGGGGTGGTCCCACTCACAATGGACTGGGCCCTCCCCCATCAATCACTACTTAAGAAAATTCCCTATGGCTGGATTTAAAAAAAAATTATTACTTACACTTTATTCACTTTGTATCCTCCCATAAACCCCTCCCTCCTCCCCTCCCAATCCCACTTTCCTTCCCCCTTCTCCACACATGCCCCTCCCCAAGTCCACTGACAGGGGAGGTCTTCCTCTCCTTCCTTCTGATCCTAGTCTATCAGCTCTCATCAGGAGTGGCTGCATTGTCTTCCTCTGTGGCCTGGTAAGGCTGCTCCCCCATCATGGGGAGGTGATCAAAGAGCAGGCCAATCAGTTCATGTCAGAGACAGTCCCTGTTCCCATTACTAGGGAACCCACTTGGAGACTGCACTGCCATGGGCTACATCTGTGCAGGGGTTCTAGTTTTTCTCCATGCATGGCTGGATCTTATGGAGGCATTTTCTCAACTGAGGTTCCCTCCGATCAGGTAACTCTAGCCTGTGTCAAGTTGACATAAAACCAGCCAGTGCATTCGCCATCAGGAGGCTACCTTTTTCCTTCAGTTCTGCCTTGTAAGCCCTGCACCCTGCCTTGCTGCTGAAGTTCTATTTTGGAACGTCATGGACTGTACCCCTGTCTTCAGCAACAAATCCAGGCCAGCCCTCAGCAGGGGCCCCCTGCCCTTGACCTCTTTGGCTATGTTTCTGAAACGTGTTTACCAACACCTACTTCAGCTGCAATGGCTGATGGTTCACATGTGAGAAAATGGTCAGCTGAAGCCTTAGGAAGAGAGAGGAGAAAGAAAGCCAGGCTGTAGAAGGAAATGATCGCTATGAGGCACTATTTTTGTCCAGGTTACACGCTCACGGAGTGTCCTTGAGAGAGTCGCACAAGTTCTCCATCTGTCTGTCACTGCCAGGGCAGAGCCTCTACGGTGCTTGCCAGGCTTGCAGAGGCTCCCCACCTCCCTGGCAATGGATGAACAGACTCCTAGATTCTTTAGGGCTCAGGAGCAGAGGCCAGGAGGTAATGTTATAAGTCACAAGAGGAGGAGGCAGAACAGGAATCATCAAATTGTAGGCAGATTGTGACCTTCTTATCACTACCATTTAGATGTAGCCTCTTGGATTCTGTTCATGACCCGCATAACCTTATAGACTGCCAGTAAAAGGACTAACCAGCATTTACTGATCACCTACTGTATACACTAACTTAAGCATATCCATTCACTTGGTTCCCGCCATACACACACACATATACAGACACAGACGCACATACACTTTGAAACAGAATTACCAATATGTAGTCCAGGTTGGTCTAGAACATCTAATCCTCTGGTCTCACTTTACAGGGTGCTAGGACCACATGTCATACAGCTGTGCACCACCATGCTTGCTTAGTTCCTTCGATTATATTTATTCCTTCTTGGTGGTGGTGGTGGTGGTGGTGGTGTGGTGTGTGTGTGTGTGTGTGTGTGTGTGTGTGTGTGTGTCAGTTTGTGTGCATGCATATGCATGAGTGGAGACAGTGTCTGCTATCAGTTGTCTTCCTCAGTTGCAGCATTTCACCTTATTTTTTGAGACAGAATCACATCCTGAACCTTGAGCTCATTTCAGCGAGTCAGGCTGACCAACAAGCTCCAGGAATTTCCTGTCTTCACCGTCACCAGTTCTGGGGTTAGAGACATGCACCTTCAAGCCCTGCTTTTAAGTGGGTGCTGGAGATCCAAACTTGGGTCCTCAGGCTTGTGCAGCAAGCCCCTCACCCTCCGAGCCATCTCCCCTGCCCTCCCCCCCCCCCGGTACTGTTTTAACTGTGGAGTTGGAGCAACTTCTTGTACAACAAGAGAGAACAAATGGAGAAGATTCTTCTCTTCGTGCGTGAAATCCTGGTGATATTTTGACCTCTCCTTCCCAGGAGCAGGGCGGCTTGCCCCTCAGAAGCATTAGCTCAGCCAAGCAGTGCTCAGACACAGTTTCTCCCTGTGCCTTAGACTGGGGACTCAGACAAGCTGGGACACATGAAGAGGCTGTGGAAACGGGTTTAAAAATAACTTAACCGGCTCACACTTTGAAATTTAAGCCATCCACTCAGGAAATGCTGAGTGTAGTTCAAAAATGGACCTTTAAAAAACATTATTACTCTTCAAGAACAAAGTGGCAAGTGATGGAGGAGAAGGAGGAAGTGGTTGTTTGTAGAGTGTATTAAAAATAAATTGTCATCCCTGTCCTAGTTTACGTCTGAGGCCCTGAGGGTTAAGACTTGGTTCTCTTACGTTTTTTGGTTCTCTTATCCTTTACAGGAATGAAGGGATGGCACCCAGTTGTACAAAAGTGACATTTTCAGTTCTTCCCCTTAGAGTCTTGAATCTGTAAAGCTCGCTTACATCTTCTGGGTCCTCCTCAAGCAGTCACCCACCGCTGGGGAATGTACCTGAAGTCATAGACATCTATCAGCCATCTTGGCAGAGACAGGCATTGTTAGCTGGGTTTATTGGGCTTGGTTTGCTTGACACAGGGTCTCAGGTAGCCTTTACCAACCTTGAAGTTTCTGTGTAGCCAAGGATGGCCTTTGGATTTCCGATCCTCTTGCCTTTACCTCCCTGGGTGCTGGGATTACAGGTATACACCACCATGCCTGGCTTGCAGGAGTCTGGAGATTGGACACAGTCTTGTGTATGCCAGGCAAGCATTCTGCCACCATGCCACATCCCCACAGTGTTGATTATATTTAAATTAAGCATATACTTGGGTACCAAATGCATTTTTTCCTCTTCTGCCCCAACCTCGGCTTCTATTTTGTTGTATTGGAGATGGAACCCTATTGTGCGTGCATGCGAGGCCATCTGCTAAGCCACGTTCCCAGTTCCTCACTGGGAGAGTCAAGGCAAGTCCTCTGCCACCGGGTGAAAAACCTAGAAACAGTTGCGAAGCTCTGGAGGTCAACAGTCCCATGGACCATGGGGACTGGCTGGCTTGGTATTTTGGATGCTCTGCATTTTGACGCTCTGATTGGCCAGTACTAGACATAAGTAACATAAGGCCTGCGGCTAAATGGAGATCTCAGATTAACTTCTAGAGACGGGATTTATAAAAAGCACCACTCAGTGGAAACAGAAATCTATAGGGGCGGGCTGGCATGAAATTGTGATAAGTTTTCAGAAAAGAGACTTTTTTTTTTGTAAGAATCTGTGTTTGCACTCCAGCCCAGTGTAGCTGGGATGTTGCCTGGGCCTGAAGGCTTCCAGCTGGATACCTGCTATTTCTGTGTGATCAGAGTCATATTTCAGAAGTCCGTATCATGAGTCATCGGAACATTTCATACCTCTGAACTAGTAATTTGCCTTCTGAGGACTCATCTGAGGGACATCGATGTCAGAGGAGAAGGAAAACAAATGCCACATGTGTGAGAACTCTGATTGCCTAGTTGCTTTTCACGCAAAGAGTTTAGAAACCCCCAAAGGCCAGCAGGCATGGCATAGATTATGACACATGTTAAGGCTGGAGAGCTGGCTCAGTGTCTTAGAGCTTTTCCTGCTATTGCAGAGGACCAGAATTAGATTCCAAGTGCCTACACCCAGCACTTTACAACTGCCTGCATCTCCAGCTCCAGGAGACCCACAGCCCACCCACTCACATGTGCATGCTCCCCCACCCCATAAACATAATTAAAAATAAAAGAAAATCTGTAAATTACAACAGGTTGAGTCAACAGACTACTGTGTATTTGGCAACACTGTAATTATGAATTCCCTATGAAGCATGTATTTGAATTAGCTGCTTTTCATAACACACACAAATGAAATGAAAGATAATGGCGGAACACATCTGCAGTTCTCTGGAAGGTGAGGCAGAAGGATTAGGAGTTTGTGGCCAGCCTGGGCTACGTAGTGAATTTGATACTTGCTTGGGCTGTATGATGAGACGCTGTCTCAAAATAAAGTTAAGCATGATGGTACGCACTTGTAACACCGGCGCTCAGGAGACGGAGGCAGGAAGCTCAGGGCTTCAAGGTCATCTTGAGCTGCATAGTGAATTTGAGGCCAGCCTGGACTACGTAAGACCCTGTCTTAAAAAACAGACAGGAAAACAACAACAACAGCAAGATACCTAACACACTCAGCACCCCTGTGCATGCCTGTGGGCATGTATGCACGTGTGCTAGGACACACACACACAAAGTCGGGAAAGAACATATATACAGAAAACGAGAATGGGTGATAGGCCCTGTGGTGACAACTGAAGATAATTTTTTTTTCCTTTTTAAAAATAGCTTCATCATTGTTACAAAGGCTCTGAAAGTCAAAAGTTTGCTTTGTTTTTGCTCATTTGAAAAGTGGATATAACAGTAGTTCATGCTATTAGCAGCCCACCTACCCCTCAGGCTGAGCACTTAGCCTGCCTGCATATGCCAGCCTATTCAGCCTTCCTTACCTTTTTTTTTATTTTAAAATTAGGATTATTGTTTTTAACTTGAGGCATGTGTGTGTTTGTACGTGTGCGTGCCCGCCCTGATGTGGCGATCAGAAGGGTCAGTCCTCAGGTACTGTCCACCTTGCTGTCAGAAACAGTGGCCTGGAACTTGCCAAGTCTTCTATGGTGGTCCGCAAGGCCCAGAAACCTACCTGGTTCCACCTCTCCGGCACCGGGGTTATTACTCCCGGCTTTTTTAATGAGGGGCTTGAACCCAGATTTGCACGGCATGAGCTTTTATGAACAAGCACTCTCCCCACCCTCCATCTCACCGTCTTTGGCCCTGGTGCTTACACACAAGCACGAGAGCTTAGCTGCCTTGCAAGGTCACATGGCGCAGATCTGCACCTTCAAATCCGAGGGCCTGACTCTGAGGGCTGAAGCATCCCCACCGCCCCGTGTGTTCTCCTTGCCCCTGGCTTAGCCGTTTCTTTCCAGATGTGCTGTCAGTAACAGAGTTAACGCACAACCCTCGAGGGCCTGGCATTTAGTGGCAGTCCTGCTGATCACCATTGGCATCATCATAACGTTTGTGTAATAAAGTCATGAGAGAAAGCAATGAGAGCGGCATCCGTGCCAGGAAGGTCACGGATCTGGTGAGTGAAGCTCAGAGCTGGTTTCTCCAGGCACAGGCTCTGCTGTAATGGATTTTTAAGGTCTGTTTTGAAGTTGGAACATCTGTTCCTGGGCTACTCTCCTATGGGTTAAATGTGTCTCTTGTGATGAATATGGCTCCCTTCTGTGTCCTTAGCACTCCCTCTTTCATTAAACAAGTATTTTGCATATTTATTCTTTTGTTCATTAGCACGGTGAGATGTGTGGGTGGTTTCCAGTTTTAGCTATTTCTATTTTTCTCCCTGGTATCTTTTTTATTGTACACCCTCCTGGAGAATTATTAATTAATTGCTGATTGATTGATTAATTAATTAATTTTCCTGCAGTACTAGGATTGAGCCCAGGGTCTTACGCATGCTGGGAAAAGACTCTACTACTGAGCCATACCCTAGCCCCTCCCTGGGGGATCCTAGCAAGTGTTCTGCACTGAGCCACTTTCCAGACCTTCACTGGAAGAGTTCTAGGCAAGTATTTTATCTCTAAGTTAAGTTCATAGTCCTCATTTTCTTTTCTTTTATAAATTAAGGCTTCACTTTGTTATACTCAACTGAATTTTGTCTGTGACCCTAGCTGCTCTTGAACTTTCTCTTTCTGCTCCAGCCTCCCAAGTTGCTCCTACGACAGGCCTATGCCACCGGGCCTGACTCCATTCATTAAAACTTGTGAGTGTACTCCTTCAAAACCTTCATGTTTGCTTATTTATAAAGTACATATGTGGATCATTAATGGATTATATATGAGAACAAGATGAAAAGATGAAATAAAGAAGAATTAAGATCTGGCTTCCATTTCTTTTTTTCTTTTTTTTTTTTTTTTTACAACACAGAAATCCTTTTGTATTCTTATTACAATGTTGTTACCAGTCATTTTCAATGAAGGCCATGTTAGTAAGTATGCTTTATTATGTTTGACAATCTTAATTTAATACCTTGTGATATAATAATCCAAATGTCTGGCTTCAATGCACAAGCTTTTGCTTTTAATAGCAGGAAAGGAGCCCTCTGAAGATATATGGATCCAGGTGGGGGAAATTCAAAGTCCATGGTGCTAACTAAATTATGACAGTCATTTTTTTCCAGCACCATGCATGCATTATGCATAGGTTCTGTGGAAATTCAGCCAGAAATTTTCCTTTTTTTTTTAAGGATGCAGCAATGAATGCCTTTCAGTATTTTTTCAGATTAATTTGAAATTTCTTGTTTGTGTGTATGTATGCCATGTGTGTAAGTACATATGCCATGTGTATATGTACACATGCCTTCAAGTGTGGGGGTACCCATTGAGTCCAGGAGAATGTGCCAGGTCCCTTGGAGCTGGAGTTACAGGCAGTTGTGGGGTACTGTGATGTAGGAGCTATGAACCAAACTTGGGTCTTCTTCAAGGGCAGCAAGGGCTTTTAAACTGCTTGAGTCATCTCTTCAGTCCCCCTTAGCAATATTTTTAACCAGTGAGCTCGAAACCTGCCAGCACTATTTGTTTGAATGACATTTCAGAAGCCACACCAAACTCTTCTCAAGCATCTTAGATGTGCACATGTGAGTTTTTAGTAAGCCAGATGTCAAAATTTTCTGGAAGAAATCATTAACCAGTCATAGAGATGTTTTTTAGAACACTTCTCTGATGTTCTAGACTTTTGCTACTTTCTCATCTGTTGTTGAGAGGCCATCATGGGGGAGATGGCTTAGTGATTAATAACACTTGCTACTCTTACAAAGGAGTCTGGATCCCATTTTCCGTGACAGGTAGTTCACAACTGCATGTAGCTTTCACTCTGGAACACCTGATGCTCTTTTCTGAACTCAATGGGCAGCCCCTCTCACATTGACATACACATAAATAAAAATAAGAAATTAAATCTTGAAAATATTTTTTAAAGTGCCATCTCTTTCTTGAGGGAAAAAATTAAGTATATTTCTATTTTTTTTTTCTGGAAACATCTGCTGGCTACCATATGCTCTTGTCTATTAAGAATGGAGTAGCAAATTATCCACTTAATAAGAAATGCCATTTACTGTTAAATCTGCAGGGGTTACTGAAGTTCTTTGAGAGATGACCAGCAAACTTCTGTTTCTATTAGACATGGGTTATTGCTTGTTTTGTTAAAGGAAGTTTATAGCATTATGACTACATTTTAAAGTATCTGTGTTCATGATGGGAGCTGTGATGATCAGTTTTAATTGCCAACTTGACACAATCTACAATCACCTGGCAAGTCCCTCATGGAGGGACTGTCTAGATCAGGCCTGTCTATGAAGGGCTGTCTTAATTACACTATCTGAGGTGAGGAGCCATGCCCACTGTGGGCGGCACCATTCTCTGGCTCAGAGTAGGGAAAGTAAGCCGTGCGCAAGCAAGCAAGTGCACACAGGTGCGTATGTTTCTTTCTTTGTGTTCTCAACGGTGACTGTGACTGGCTACTTTAAGTTCTTGTTGTCTTGACTTCTCTTCAGTGATGATCTGTAACCTGGCACTGTGAGTCAGATAAACCTGTTCTCCCTTAAGTTGCTTTTTTCCAGGATATTTTATCAAAATATGAGGAATAGAAACTAGTACTGCAGGAGCCTTTTGTGCTTTTTGCTACCCAGCTTTCTGCTGGTGAGGTTTTTTGTTTTTGTTTTTGTTTTTGTCAGCTTGACACCAACTAGAGTCACTTGGGAAAAGGGAACCTCAGATTAGGAATTGTCTCCATCAAATGGGCCTGTAGACAGGTCTGCTGGACATTTTCTTAGTTCATGACTGATGTGGGAGGGCCCAGCCCACTGTGGGTGGTGCTGCCCCTAGACAGTTGGTTCTGGACTGTATCGGAAAGCAGGCTGAACATGCTGTGAGGAACAAGCCTGTACGCAATGGTCCTCCATAGTCTCTGCTTCTGTCCTTGCCTCCAGGTTTCTGGCTTGTGGTCTTGCCTTTGCTTCCCTACATGGTGGACTGTAACCTGTGAGCCAGATTAACCCTCTCCTCTCCAAGCTGCTTTTGGTTATATAGTGTTTCTCACAATAACAGAAAGCAAACTAGGATACTTTCCAAGCTTAGTGGCGTGAATACATTTTGCTTTTTGACATCCCTAAAACTTTGCCTCTAAGCCCTCTTTCTATTTAAAGAAGCCAGGAGTCACACTAAATCTTTTCCTCCCTGCAACAAGATCATTTATTTATGTGCATGTTTGTTTTTTTTTCATTCATTTGTTATTGTGTGTGTGTGTGTGTGTATGTGTGTCTTGGCTGTCCTTTAGATACTGTCCACTCTGGTTTTAGAGACAGGGTCTTTCACTGGCATAGGGGTCACAAGATAAGTTAGGTTGCCTGGCCAGAAAGTGCCAGGGATTCTCCTTTCTGTCTGCTTTCTGCATGGTGGCACCTGCCTGGCTTCTCTTTGTGGGTCCTGGGAGACTGAACTCATGCTTGTGTGTCGAGCTCTCAATTGATTTATTCATCAGCCCAGTCCTCTGCTGATTTTGTTTGTCTTGTTTCTTTGAGGCTAGGTCTCACACTGCATCCCAGGATGGTCTCAAACTCATAATCTTCCTCTTCCGCCTCCCAGTTGTTGGGATTCCAGCCGTAAGCCGCCATGCCTGGTATGTTACAAAGTCATTTAATTCAGTGAGTAAATTTTCCATAAACCTTTTGTTTATGACTGATAAAAACAGTATGTAATGTGTGTCATTGTGGAGATGGAATCTAGCAAGTAACTTGGTACATCAGCAAGGACACCATGAGCACCATATTCATAGTCTCTTCCACTTTTGCTGGGGATCTGCCATCCATTTCCTGAAGGTGTTTCCTGGTGAAGGAGCACATATGGTGGGCTGCCAGGTTCCTCTCTGTGTTTGTTTGGTCAAAGCTTAGTGTTTTGGTTTTGTTGTTGTTGTTGTTGCTTTTTCTCATGTGTCTTCCAATCTTTGGCAAGTGATCTGGGAATCTCGAAAGAGAATTAAAGTGCCCATCATTTAGTACTGGGGGAGAGTGGATGCCACTGAAATCACATTTGGTATGGGTGTTCAGTATTACTGGAAAGAACAGTGGTTGTTTTTCCGCTTCTGTCTTGTTTTTAAATACTGTGGTAAGCTGGGGGCGTGGCTCAGTGGTTAAGTGCTTGCCATGCAAGCATGAGGTCAGAGTTTGGACCCCAAGAATGCATGTAAGTGCCGTGTGGGTATGGTAGCCCACCTGTTACAACCCATTAAACCCACCGGATGTCAATTTGTATCTGTAAATGTAAGACACCATCTTTTAAAAACCCATACAATTTTTGCACATATGCTTCTGGCCCAATATGCTCCTCTCAAAGCACTATGGATTTTTTTTTTTCTGAAACTCATCAGTGTATTTCCAGGACATAGACGATGAACTTAACACCTAGGAGAGTACTTATTTGTTCTAGAAAACTGGAAACTAGAATGACCAATGAGACTCAGCCATAGCTATCTGACCATGTCACACCGTACTGCCAGTCTAAGGAAGGTTCTGGTTTAAAGTGAGAGCTTCCCTTGCACAGCAGAGATATTTGTAGGCTCCCGCCAAGAGAAGTCTTCACTCCCTGCCAGCATCGGCTGTGAGAGGAATGTCGGAGAGTGGGGTGGAATCACAGAATGTCACATTAGTACATTTGTCAATGTATTACCATCCATGTCACTCACCCATCCGACAACATATTTAAAGAACCTGGGCCAGGAAGGAGCTCAAGCTAGAGATCTTGAGATGCAAATAGCCTGCTGCCATCTTTCTGCCATGAAAGCTGTGATAGACAGCATGCTGCACAGATTCACTTCAAGTCTAAAGCACTGTACTCATTACCCGGCTGATTATTCATACCTTGTTGTTGTTTTAGTGGAATATCTTTTCTTTACTACTTGACAATTTTGTACATGTATACGATGTATCTTGATCATACCTATCCCAACGCCCCCTCCACTCCAGCCAGGTATCCCCAGTATGCCCCCTTATGTCACTAATGTTCTCTCCTTTACGTGAATAACCCACTGTGTCTGATTAATGCTTCCTGCTAGATCATTGACTGATCCTGTTGGCTTGACCTGATGCAAATGAGAACAGCTGCAGTGAGGGCATATGTCCAGCGGTTTTGTCATGTCCAGAAGACATCATGTCACAGCACTTCTCCCCACCCATCAATCCTCACGGGTTTTTAACCTGAATCTTGGAAAGGCAGTGTCTTACTTAGGGTTTTATTGCTGTGAAGAGACACCATGACCATGGAAACCCTTATACATGGTGCTGGGGAAGTAGCTGAGAGTTCTATCTCAATCCAGATTGGCAGGCAGCAGGCTTGAGATTCTGATATGCCAAAGCCCACCCCCTAGTGACACACTTCCTCCAAGAAAACCAATACCTACTTCATCAAAGCCACACCTCCTAACAGTGCCAATCCCTATGGACCAAACACACGAGTCTATGGAGGCCACACCTATTCAAACCACCACAGGTGGGGTTGCTATAGACGTCCCGTTTAGGGCTGAGCACTCAACAGTCACTATTTTTGAACAGTTAGACTAGTTTTGAGTCTCTGCATTAACTACCAATCACTTCAGAGAGATGCTTTTCTGGTCGAGATTCATCTCATGGTTTTGAGGAGACACATTCCATGATAATGAGGAAGGTGTGGTGGGAGTGGCTCATGGCTGCGGAAGCAGCTGCAGCAGCTGCATGGGGCTGCTTGCTCACGTCTTGTAAGGCCAGAAAGCAGAATCAGAATCCAAGTAGATTCTCCTTTTCCTTTTTTGTTCAGTCCAGGTCCTTGGGTAATGGAATTGTGTCTCCCACATTAAAGTGGGTCTTTCATTCTCTGGAAACACCTTTGAAACGACCCTCAAAGACATACATATTAGTTCCCTAGGCTTTCCTTAAAGCAACCAAACGAAGTTAAAAATTACCATCATATGGCCTTTCAGGAGCTGGGGTGTGGGAAGGAGGGGGAAGGAATCCCTGCCAGAGTGTTACCCACACTGTGGTCTCAGAGAAGATAGGTCCTGGGTGGAAACTCAAAAGTTAAGTGGGACTGTTCCAACAGAAAGCCAAGCCTTTTGATGGAATAGCATGGACGAGGGAGCAGAAGCTGGTTAGAGACTTGATTGTGTCCTGTGTGACTCAGCATTCTCAGCTGTTCAGTCTTTCTGAGGGTTCAGGGGAGGAGTAATGTGGGAGATGAAACTAGGTTGGAGTGTTGGATGTATTATCACCTAAGCCTTTGGACTGAGGGGTAGATATTTTTAATATGCAGATAGTGCAGCCAGCCTGGCCTATGAAGTGAATTCAAGGCCACTCTGAACAACTTAGTGAGGCCCTGTCTCAAAACAAAATTTATAAAAGGGCTGGGGGCATATTTCAGTGGTAGATGAGGCACTTGCTTAGAATCCCTCAGTGAGATGGTATGGACATGGCTACAACGTAGAGCCTAGAATCCCCCAATAAGGGGCTGGCGGATATGATTCAGATATAGATCATTTTAGAGCACCAATGAGTTTGTTTGAAAGTGTGACACCCTACCCCAGCCCCTTCCCCATATTGCTGTAGAAATTAGATGCCATCTGTGTCAGGTGGCTGAGCACTCTGCTTGGCCGCTTCTGGGCCATTCTTTGATTAACATAGAAATTAGTTCTTTTATGTGGCACAGAATTTGTAGCCTCCACTAGTTTTAAAAGCTGATATTTAAGGACTCTGGTCTAACTCCAACTTGTTCTTTTTTTGGGAAATGGGTGCAGGATATTTCAATTTAATTCATTCTACCTTCTCATTTTTCACACCAGTTGTCTTATTATTCTTAACTATTATTAAAAGGAATGATAAAATGTAATTAACCATCTGGGACATATTCCTGCTTCCCATTAGTCAGGGTACCTATTATAAAACCACTCCAAAGTTCAGCTTTAGAAATAAATTCTCAAAGTAGGTGGATTAGCTAATGAATTTTTCTTCTCTAAAGATGACTGGCTAATTTTTTTTTCTTCGCTCAAGACAGGACTTCCACTGATCATTCATCAAAGGGTGGGAAAGTGGAAGCAAAAAAATAAGATCAAGTTGTCCATATAAACGCTGTAGATTTGATATGTTTTTTATAAGGCTTCTGCACAGTGCTTTGTCACTCATATTTATGGCTTTAGCAGTTAACCTTGACTTCAGAGAGATAAGCCTGTGTTCATATGGAATGCTTATTTGAGGGGCCTGGGAAATTAATATTTTTATTCATTCCTTTCTGTGGGAGTGGGAAAACTAGAGATAGCTCTAAACGGCAGAGATGTTGGAGACCCCAAAGTTAGTTTTAGGCTTATTTTGGGATGCTATAAAGAAGGAATAATATCATGAACTAATGTCCCCATGCCACCCATTATGTGACTTTTCCAGTGGAAATATAAACAAATGCCTGTTTACCCCAGATAGTACACCAATAACAGATCAAGGAAATGAGTCCATTCAAGTCCAGTGAGGTGAACCAATGAGTTTATTTGGCTTATTCACAGAAGGATTGATAAGAGGTTGCTTACAACAGCCTTGTTGGGAGAGTCTAGGCAGGTGTTATACCACTGAGCCATATCTCTAGCCCCTCGCTGGGAGATTCTAGGCAGATGCTCTATCACTCAGCCATACCCTAAACCCTCATTGGGGGATTCTAGGCAGGTGCTCTACCACTGAGCCATACCCTTAACCTCTCACTGGGGAATTCTAGGCAGGTGCTCTACCACTGTGTTTCATCCCCAACCTTGCTCTGACGTAGGTATGTAACTGAAGCAGCCCTGAAACTTTATCCTCCTGCCTCAGCCTCCTGAGTAGCTGGTATGAAAGGCCTGCACCACCAGGGCTGATTGATTATGTAAATTTTTAAAAAGCTTCCCTCTCCCAGTTTACGGTTGCCCCCAAATTCTCATGAATTCAGACCCTAAATCCTTTCTTGACTCTGTGGATGCTTCTTCTAGCTTAGAACAGATGACCCAGCCTCCTAGAGCTCAGAGACTTCCTCCTACCACATCTTCTGTCAGAAAGAAATATATAACTTTTGTCAGCTCTGTCTGAAGCTATTTGCTTTTCTCAGGAATCCTCAAAGCACGATGTTGAGTCATATGTCCAGGAGAGAGAGCACTATATGCTCCAAGAACCCTTCTTGGTTTCTCATTAGCCCAATATGGTTTAATTCAAGTTCATTTCCTTTCATGAAGCCCTGATAAAGCTAGCTTACAGGCCAGCCATGCTCAACAGATAAAGCTACTCCTGTATGCCAAACCCCACACTAGACTCTGAGCACCCAGGGATGAGTCTATAACTTACAGGTTCTCTGTGCTCATGATAAAGACAGGTCTGGGCTTATAGTAATAGAGCTTGGTTTTCTTTTAGTTTTGATAGCACACCTCAGAAAATCCCTTTGACTACAGTTCTAGGGTGTACTCCATCATGGTGGGGGAGGCATGGCAGAAGAATCGTGAGGCAGCAGGTCACACGGCATCCACAGTCAGGAAGGAGAGAGATGGATGCTGGTGCTCAGCTTACTTTCTCCTTGTTTATTCAGCCTGGGACCCCAGGCCATGGGAGGGTGCCATCCACATTTAGGATGGGTCTCCCCTCCTCGCCTTAAACTCAATTTAAACCCTATGCAGGACCTTGTGTTTTCAGAGAGAATGTATTTTGATACACTGATGATATTAACCATCACGGGGACTATGTGAGGCTCCAGAATTTATGTCACAGGAGCCTGGAGAAGCCCCTTGGAGGCACAGGACACTTCAGAGAGGTGCCGCTTATGCTGGGATTCGATGGCATTTAACAGGTAGAAAGCAAGGTGAAGCAGTGGGGAAGGAACATAAAGTCAAAAGAACATAGACCAAAACCTGACTTGATGGGGTCAGGGTACTGGATTTATGGTTTAGCATCCAAGGGCACATACTATTCTTCCAGAGAACCCAAATTGGATTCCCATCACCAAGTCAGGCAGTATACAACATGAAATTCTAGCTCCAAGGAGCTCACACCTTCTTCTGGATCCCATGGGCACCTGCAGACATATTCATGTGGACTCACAGACTATACCCATAGTTGTTTATTATTATTATTATTATTATATTATTATTATTATTATATTGCTATTTAGAAAAAAGCAATGCTTTGAGTTGGGCTTCGTATTTTTTTTTCCTTCCTTCAGAGGACATCAACTTTGTGTATTCAGTGTTTGTGTTTCTATCATTATATGAATGGACCTTAGGTTATCAGGCTTGCAAAGCAAATGCCTTTACCTACTGAGCTTCTTGCAACTGATTCTCAGGCTATGAGTCCAGGGGACATAGGAAAGGAGGCGGAACAACAAATCCTTCTTGATGGTATTTAATGTTATAGCACATGCCTTAGACTTCAAGCCTAGAGTGCAGTGCCTGGAGCAGAAGCAGTGGGGAGTCTCCACAGGAGGGGAGCCTAGGAGCCCAAATCGGTGTCAAAAGCCAGGAATGAAATAAAGCTGCAGGTGTCTGTGAAAGAGGGCTGCAGATTTGAAAAACATGAAATGTGTTGTTTTAGTCACGGAACAAATGATTGCATTCTCTCTGTCCCCCGCATGAATGTATGCATATCTATGTAAATGTGCATATGTGTGAGTGAGTGTGTGTGTGTGCATGTGAAATTGGTGTGTTTTTCCATCACGTAGATTCTAGGGCTCAAATTCAAGTCATCAGACTTACTAACTAGTTCCCTAACCTACTGAGCCATCTTACTGGAACCCTGGTTGTATTTCTTGTACAAGGAGGTATTTTTTGCTCCGAGTGAAAGGAAGAGAAATTGTTTCTTGCTGCCATTCCTATCCAAAATTGGCTGGACAGTATCATCAAGACTTGGAGAGCTCACACCAGTTGCCCAAGATTATAGAAACTGAAGCAGAGCTTGGGTAAATGAAGTTGGTGTGTCTTGTTAGAGTGTGCAGGAGGCCAGCTGGGGAAATCATAGCTATTGGGATCACAAGTTGAAGACCAGACTGGGATAAAGA
Source organism: Pachyuromys duprasi (assembly GCA_028658305.1). NCBI lineage: Eukaryota > Metazoa > Chordata > Mammalia > Rodentia > Muridae > Pachyuromys > Pachyuromys duprasi. The sequence continues at coordinate 97,589,956 of CM053766.1, forward strand.
GTGAGTTCGAGGCTAACCTGGACAGCACACTGAGACTCTGTTTAAAACAAAACAAAAAAAAAAAATGAAAAGATGCCTGGGGAGTGTAGCTCAGTGGTAGGGTGTTTGGTGGGCATGAAGGAAACTGTTCATTCAATCCCTGTAGCTGCACACAAAGAAAACAAGTATATGTGGAAAAGAAGACCAGCAGCTTCTTATTTTGCCCTATGCATAAAAATATTAAGATGAAATGCCAAAATTAACACTAACGTTAAGAGTAGATGTCACATATCTATGCCCCCCCTGTGGAATTCCAGGCACTGACTCATGAACAATCATAAACAACCCAGCCCTGTTTCCAGCCCCTCACAGGGAGATTGTAAGCAGGTGCTCTACTACTGAGCCAAACCTCCTACCCCCCACTAGGAGGGTACCACTAGAAAGGTACACTATCACTGAGCCACATTCCCAACTCTGAGATACAATCTTTAGATCTTTACAAGCAGCAGAAGAAATCCTCTTGCCCCACTGGCCTTGGGGATAGTCTCAGTACAGCAGAACAATTTCCCTCTAGCCACTGATGTTGCCTAACATTGTAATGGATTGTTCAGGAAGAGTGAAGCTACCTGTGTGGGAAGATGAAAACATTAAGGTCGTTATCAAGCTTCTCTTGATTGTAGATCCCACCCAGCAATTGGCTATGTCTTATCCCAACCTGGAGAGTCAACATTCCTCTATCATCCTTCTTTCTGGCTCCTGGGAAAGATCCCGATGTGGGAAGATGATAGAAGTTAGTTGAGTAGGCGGCTGATTGACAGCAAGCCTCTGCTTCCATTATTTCAGTGGGCAGGATCTACCTGCAGGCAAATATACTTTGAAGAAGGTATATTTAGTAAAGACAGATGTTTTTCAGGGACCTAGGTTCCTAGAAATGCTCTGCTCCTCCTCTATTATGCCAGACTTGATCATTCTACAACACTCACTCCTGGGGCCGCTGTTGAATTGCTTCCTTCCTTCCTTCTTTCCTCCTTCTCTGCCTCCCTCTTCATTCCCTTCCTTCTGTCCTTCCCTCCCCTCCTCTTCCTCCCCCTCTGTCTTTTCTCCACCCCCTTTCTCTTTTTCCCTGTGCTGCAGAACTACATTCTGCAATTCCTTGTGCTGAGACCTGCATTCTTGCACCAAGCTCCACCCCCTTCCTTTGAATCATTTTTTAAAAAATATCTACACTTGTTTGATTCTAAAATGTTTAAAAGCAAGCTGTTACATTTTAATATCTAGACATGGTGGCACCTGCCTGTAATCCCAGCACTGGAGATGCTGAGGCAGAAGGATTGCAGTGAGCTCAAGTCCAGGCTGGATGACAGAGTGAGTTGCGGGCCAGTCTAGACTATGTGACAGAGCTCGTATCAGACCAGTGGTTCTCAACCTCCCCGATGCCGCACCCCTTCCTCATGTTGTGGTGACCTCCCCCAACCATAAAGTTATTTTTGTTGCTATGTCATAAATTTAACTTTATATTAACTTTTAATTTTAACCTCATAAATTTAACTATAATGTTTCTGATAGTCTTAGGAGACCTCTGTGAAAGGAGCAGTTGAATCCCCCACCATGGACTCATGACCCGTAAGTTGAGAACCTCTGTATCAAACAAAATAAAACAAAACCACAAAAACTTTCAGTGTATAAGGACAACATTTTCTTAAGTGTCAAACTCTGTAGCCAGTCCTTGTAGTACAGACCTAGAATGTTGGGAAGATTGCAAGCTCAAGGATAGCCTGGGCTGAGGATGGACTTCAAGGCCAGACTGGGTGACTTCATGAGAGTGTATCTCAACACAAAAAGTAGAAAATAGAAATTGCAGCCACAGCTCAGTGGTAGAGTGCTTCTGATGCATGTATCCCCAGTATAGAAAAAAATTCAAAAAAAAATTCTGTTGGACTATCCTGGGAATGGGCTATCCTGGGAATGGTTATCTCCTGTTTGCCTGGAAGTACCTCAGCAAGTCTGAAAAAAAAATCCCTATGTCTGGTTTCACCCTGTAGGATTAGACAGTAAACGAATCTTTCAGACTTATCAACGGCTTTCAGAGCTCTCTCAGTGTTTCCAACTTGCTGGCCAGTCCAGTACCCCAGCTGGAGGCCTTGGTTCCACTTTTGGCTTTTAAGAGATTGAACTATACAGAGTCCAGGCTCAGCACCTGCAGGCTGAGTGCCTCTAGGGGGTGTTGTTTTGACCCTCTAGAAAATGGCTCTTTAAAAATCTCTCTCTGTGTCTCTCTCTATGTGTGTGTCCCCATGTCCTTGTGTACATGAGTCTAGTGTCCATCAAGGCTTGAGTACTTGGGCTTTGGGTCCCTTGGAGCAGTCAATGTGGTTTTTGGGAATTGAACTCAGGTCCTGTGCAAGACCTCTTAACCACTGAGCTATCCTTCTGGTCCTAGGAGCACTTGCAACTTGCTGTCATGCTCCCTGAGTCCTTGGATGGGCATCTGACCCTATAGTTGTGACAGTAGTAATAATTATGATGACAATGGCCAGAATCCTTCTTGAGTCTATTCCTGTTTGTCCTTGGCCTCCAGCTAGGTGCTGGTCTCAACCTGTGGTTCGCAACCTTCCTAACGCTGTAACCCTTTACTATAACTCCTCACGTTGTGGTGCCTCCAACTGTAAAATTATCTCATTGCTACTTCACAAGTGTGGTTTTGCTGCTGTTATGAATTGTATTGTAAAGTATATTGTCTTTTCTGATGGTCTTAGGTGACCCCTGTGAAAGGATCATTTGACCCCTCCAAAGGGTTGTGACACACAGGTTGAGAACTACTGGTCTAAATGTTCACCTTTTTTGAGACTGGGGGCTCCTGCTACACAAGTGTAACCTTGAACTCCTTATCCTCCTACCTCCACTTATCAGTGCTAGGGTGATAGGAAGTACCACCATGCCCCACTTATATGGTGGTGGGGAAGGTGGGGGATGCTAGACAAACATCCTACCAGCTAAGCTACATCTCTAGTCTTACTTTTGGCTGTGTGAGATGGGACTGTCCTTAGCCAAGGGTGGCATTGAACTCCGGATCCTTCTGCTTCTATCTCTTCATTACCAGGACTACAGACATGCCCCCATCAGGCCCAGCATGCTCTACAATCCTTGCGCCTGAATTCTATTTCCTTCTCTAAGAAACCATAAGCAGTGGTTGCTATTATTACCTCAACTTTGACACGCTGACACTTGCATGGAACTCAGTGACATTTGTATGTCATGCTGGAGTCAAAGTGAGTCACCTGTGATGATGAGAGTCTTCAAGCTTCATTCTGGGAACTGGGCATGGATTGGGAATTCTTATCATCCCATCTCCTGACGGGGGATCCCTGCCTCCCACACATGATGGTGATGATGGAAACGAACATGATGGGGCTGGAGAGATGGCTCAGTAGTTGGGAATGTGTACTATTCTTCAGAGTATCTAAGTTCAATTTCCAGGATATAGGTCAGGGAGCTCATAGCCACATGTAACTCCAGCTCTAGGGGAAACCCAATACCCTCTTCTGGCCTCTACCGGTGCCTGCTGTAAAGATGCATATGTCACTCTTCATGTCAAGAATATTAAGTTATTCACAGATAGGTGTGGTTTTAATTATTGGATGCCATTACTTCTTTACATGTAGCATTCTGTGCAAATCCACGCATCAAAGCCTTAACCCCTTGGCTCTCAGAAAGCAGTCACATTTGTAGATGAGGTCTCTAAAGATTCTTACACTGAGATCTGTGAAGTGTGACTGGATAGCTCCCTTTGATTGCTGATTTGGTTAGACTAAGGACCATTTAGAATACTAGTGAGGCACACCTCTGGGCGCATTACCAGAAAGGTTTACCCAGACAGTGCAAATGCATTCTAACTGTAGGCAATGCCATACTATGGACTGGATCCTTGGACTGCATAAAAAGGTGAGCATGAACTAAGTATCTATCTTTTGTTTCCTGGTGGTGGATATCATGTGACCAGCTGCCTCATGCTCCTGCCACCATGCCTTCCCAAACACCACTGGACTGTGCACCCTTGAACTGTGAGCCGGAATATGTGCTTCCTCCCTTCAGCTGCTTTCGCTCGATGCTTTGTCACAGCAGTGAGAAGAGTAACTAACACAACTGGCCTCACTTACGAAAATACGTTCAAGGCCTTCAGCCCCCCGCTGCCTGGCTCTCACCTCCTGGCCTTTGAGGCTCTTTCTAGAATTCTTCTCTGGCACACACATGTCTATCCTCATCGATGCTCACCAGGCTTCAGAGTGTCAGTCCTTAACACATAGCCTCATTTATTAGCCGGGAAGTTGCTAGAATATTGTGTAGGGGGTTTGCCAGAAGGAAAAGCAAGCTCTGGGGACTCCATCTGGTCACGTGTAAACATTTGGGTGTCCATGAGAAAGCCAGGGATCCAAGCAATTGTCTGTTGCTAGGACACATCCTCCCTCTCTGTGCTCCCCTGCACCCCTGATATAACAATGATTCTGTTAGCCTTGACTGTGCTTGGATGTTGTTTTGTTTCCCTCTCTTCCAAAAGGCTGCCGAATCTTAAAAATGGGTGTAGATCAACCTCTCAGAGCTGAAAATGGCTCTGAAATAATTTATGAGGGAGGAATCATTGAACTAGAAATATCAGGGAGCGGGCTTCTTGCCTCTCTGTCTCTAGAGATAGGCCCTCCCTAAGGAACGGCTCTGGTATTTGTTTCAGTAGCAGTGTGCCCTGCTCACCTGCTGATGAAGTTATGTCTCTGACTTCTGTGACTTCTGCATGTATATGTTATTTTTTAGTTATCCCCCTTTATCCTGTTTATTCTTTAAGACAAAAGAAAACAGCAGATCTCTATGTTTAAAAATAGGTCACAGCTGAGGAGATGGCTCCTTGTCATGCAAGCCTGTGGTCCTAAGTTTAACCCCCAGTGTCCATGTAAAAGCTTGGTGTGGTGGCATGTGTGGAATCCCATTGCTGACTAGGTAGAGACAGGAGGATTTCCTGAGCTCCCTAGCCAGTAAGCCTAGTCAAATTGATAATCCCTAGATCGCAGTGAGAAACCCTGTCTCACAAAACAAGGTGGACAGTAACTGAGAAATGGCACTTGAAGTTAACCTTTGGCTCCTCACTTGTGTATACACTCATGCACACAACTTCCCCTCCCACCCTTGTTGTCTAGCCAGCCTAGGCAAATGGCTGAGGTCCAGTTCTCAGTGAGAGACCCTTTCTTTAAGAAGGACATTATCTAATGGATGACACCTAAGACTGTCCTCTAGCACCTACAGACATGTATAAACACACATACACACACACACACAGCGCAAGATCAGTGTGGTAGATGTTCTAAACCCTAACAGTTCAGAAGAAAACATGATGGACTTAATATATGTATTACCAAGCCTCAGTGAACCTCATGTGTTCCCCCACCACCACATGCTTCTTTCTGCTTGTTTCAGCAGATTTATTTGAAGCAGTAGAAGTTTGCTGAGTGGACGAATAAGGGAATTAAAAAAAAAAGTGTTGAAGAGTAATTGCCATTTGATCCACAGCCGTAGACCTTGGCTTTGGTTTAAGATACTCTTTCTGAACACATTCTGAAGTTCAACTGAAGACAATAAGTGCGAATGAAAAGTAACTTAAGTAATTTAAAATCTGCATGCTGAGTTAGTTTTATCCTTATCTCATGTGACTTTATTTAGTCAGACCAAAAAAAAAAAAAAAAAGGACTGGAAGAAAGTTTTTTTTCCTTACATTCTTACATATAGTTATGTGACTGTGCAAATGCATGTGTGTTTGTCTGTATGTATGTCTGTTGTAGTTATGTGCACATGTGAATGTGGTATCCATAGAAGCCAGAAGGAGACATCAGAGTCCCTGGAGCTAGAGTTACAGACATGTGTGAGCGGGACCAACTTGGGTTCTTGAAATGGAATGTGAACTCTTAAACTAATTTTTCATTGACACATTGTATCACTGTTTTCATAGTAGATAGCCCTGATAATGTAAATTTTCACTTCTAATTATTATTATCATCATCATAATTATCATCATTATTAGTGTGTGTGTGTGTGATACGTTTGTGGTACATGTACCATAGCACACGTGTGGCAGTTGGAGCATAGCTTCGTGGAGTTTAGTTTGTCCTCCCAAAATGTGGGTGTTGGGGGTCAAACTCAGGTTTTTCTATCAATTGCCTTTACCCGCTGAGCCATCTTGCAGGCCCTAAAATTTCATTTTTAAAGTGACCTGACCAGAGGCTTGAAAGACACATTTATTCAAATGTATCTTAGCCGCTGAGGGTAACTACTGGGGACCGAACCATTTCCTTACATTAATTTCTACCAAAGGGTGCTATGTTTTTCTTACAAAAATGCATGGCCTATGGGCTCAGATACCTGTCACAAGTCTTCTAAGGGAAAAATTGGTTGCCTCTTAGGGCTTGCCAGAGCTATGCATGGTGACACATGTCTGTCATCTCAGTTAATGAGGAAGCTTATACAGGACTGAAAGTTCAATGTGTGGACAATGTGAGACCTTGTCTTTAAAAATACAAATGAGGTTACAGGACACGACTCAGTACTAGAACACCTGCCTAGAATTCCCCCAGTAAGGGGCACAGCTCTGTGGGAATATGTCTGGTCCTCAGGGCAACTTTGACAGTATCCACAGCTGTGTATCTATGAGCTTGGTCATGATACAGGCTGCCTGTGAAAGTGTGATTGTTTCCCTTCCCACTTCTGCTAGCTCCACCCTCTGTTTTAGAGGTAGGCAACCAAGTCTCCAGATGCATGTCCATTCCTTGCTATCTATTCGTGAAGCCTTTCAACCCAAACCTAAGTTTGAGGGCCATGCACAGTAACAGAACAGATGAAAGCAGATGTGATGCACCAGGAAGAATTGGGGTACAGAAATTCAAGGGACTATGTGTCACTTTACCCTTCTGAGACTCACACCTGCTCATTGCAAAGCTGACATCTGCATCTTCTGCCCAGTTAAAGAGATGGGCTCGTCTTGGACCGCCCTGTTGGAGAGTAAAATAGCGTTTATAGGAAGAATTCAACCCAGAGTAGAAAGGGCGTGGTCATTTCCAACAATCTTGACTTCTGCTGCCTCCAATCTTTAGGACCAAATAAAACCTCCCTGTGATTAGCACCGACAGTTGATGAAGCCATTTCTCTACTCTCTATTTTTATTTATTTGTATGTACAGTTATACTATGTGAATTTCTCAGAATAGCAGCTATATGTGCTACTGGAATTTTTAATATAAAATTTCTTCATATGTCTCACATCTTATAATCACCCTCCCCACTTCCTGGAATCCAGTCCCCTTGAAACGTTATTGCAGACCTTGATCCAATTTCAAACACTGTCAACTCTCGCTCATAAAAGAAACTGTGTATATATAGCTTCTAGATTGTTCCTTTCCCCCTCTTGGACCATTCATTTTTACGGCTCAATGCTATTCCCAGTTGGTCCCGACAGGAAAAATAGAAGATGGTAAAATGTAGACATTATTTTCTCTCCGGTTAGAGCTAGGATGAAACTTTGGTTAAAATGGAGCTTTTTTGGCCTGCCTGGGGATTTGAGTTCTCTTGCTGTCCTGCTTTTGATAGTGGGCAGAGTCTGAGAAGGGTTGGATGAAGGTGGACAATGGGGTGTTTCTGTCTGTGGCCTGTGGTGTCCATTCCCTTAGACTGTGTTCAGGGTTTCTATGGAACAAAAATTCTTAGGCTCTTAGTTCTCACTTGTATTGGAGCCAACAAATGGTTCTTTGCGGGGGGAGGGGGAGGAAATAGAAAAAAGGGGAGTGAAATAAAGAGCCTTTGGCAAAGCTTTCCTTTGATCAGTCATGAAAAGTTTTATTGTTACTGATGGTCAAATACAATAGTGACATTTCTAAAAAATTTTCTCAGATGAGATAATGTGTGTGTGTGTGTGTGTGTGTGTGTGTGAGAGAGAGAGAGAGAGAGAGAGAGAGAGAGAGAGAGAGAGAGAGAGAGAGAGAGAGAGAGAGAGAGAGAGAGAGAGAGCAAGTGTATGGGAGAGTGTGGTGAGACGAATCATGAGCCTCCACTGCCTTCCACTTTTCATTTTTGGAGATTTATACACCCACAGGAAAATGCCTGGTTTGTAAGCCTGGCAAATGCTATGGTATTCATATTCATGGTTTTTAAGTGCTATGATAGTCACGTTCATTCTAAGCAATGTTATGCTGGTAAATAGCTGCGGCACAGAAGTGAGGGTATGTATGGTAGTTTGTAATTTGTTGCATTTGGAAATTTCCATGGTGTAAATATTCCCACTATGGTCTATTTTAAGCAGTGCTCTGCTGATTAATGGCTCTGTGGGTAAGGTAAGGCATACATTGGTTATTTGTAACTTTGCCGACTTTCCTGGTATAAGTAGTCCCTACATTGGGTCTGTTATAAACAGTTCTGTGTTGGTAAACAGTTTCGGATCTGGGGTTAGGGTATGCACTGGTGTTTTGTAGCTTTTTGTCAACTTTCCTGGTGTAAATACTTCCACTGTGGTCTGCTTCAAGCTAGCCATGCTTGGCAGTATACCTTTGTACATGTTTTAAATATTGGACCTCCAGTTCCAACACATCTTTCCCCAAAGCGTTGCTCTCTGTCTCTTGTATCTGACTTTCCTATAGATCCTGTGTAAGATATTGGGAGTTTAGCATCTCCACCATTATATGAAAATGCATCACAAGATGTTGCCTGGCTGCCTTGGATCTCGACATTCTGTGGGTTTGTGCACGCTCACAGGCCTGTGGATGCTCTAGAGCATGGACAGAGGTCCTCAGCAGAAAGCAGTAACAGCTCAGGACTTCTTTCTAATTTGAATCTCAGAGTGAGGATGTAAACTCTTTTAAAAACAAGTTAGTTATTCAGTCAACAACAGGAACATGAAAGGTATGTGCCGGGAACCATTCTTCACCCCAGAGGTACAAGGGGGAGCAGATTACCGTCCCTTCCCTATAGCCCTTGGCAGATACAGGGTCAACACAACAGTTAGGGCTGAAAGCAACTCTTCCAATGTCTGTGCTGGAAGATTTTTGCCTCTTGCCATCTTGGTTGCTGGTTCATCTCTAGGGTTTCAATTTCCTCCTGGGTCAAGAAAGCATATCTTTCTCTTGTAGCAATCTTTTCCTTGTAGCAGGCTGTCAGGTTTCGGGACAGAGTCTTGAACTGGCTTTGGGTTCACCAAACAGAGGCTGGCCAGCCAGTGAATCTCAGGCGAACTACCTATCTCTATCTCCCGAGTTCTGAGATTACAACTGCATGTAACCAGGCCCAGCATTTCCCCTTGATTTGTGTGTGTGTCTGCCTGTCTCTGTGTGTGTGTATCGTGCATTTGCATGTGTATACATGTGTGGGTGTGTATGTACATATGTGCAGGTACATGTGGAGGCTCAAGGTAGATGCTGCAAATTATCCTCCATCCTTCTCCCACCTTGTTCATTGAGGTGGGGATCTGTTAGTCAAAGTCCAAACTCGAGGGAATAGCTAGTCTTACCACAGCTGCTCTGGTGACCCCTTCATCTGGTGTCTTCACCTTCTAAGGCGGGAATCACAGGCAGGTGGCTGCACCCACCCTGTATTTTAGGAGAGTTCCGGGGATCCAAATTCAAGTCCTCATGTGTGTGTCTGTGGAAAGTTTTAATCACTTAATTATCTTCCGTGCCTGTGCTAACATCTTTTACTTGGTTTGGGTTGATCAAACTCAGGTTCTTATGCCTTTAAGGCAAGGGCTTTACCGAGCCTCCTGCCCATCCTCAGCAAAGGCATTGTGAGTGGTCTGTATACAGACTTTCTGGTGATGAGTTTGTGTGAAGTGGGTGAGGGGGAGAGAGAAGGATGTAGGCTTGCTTCTTCCAGGCTAGCTGATAACCAACTGGCTTCATGTTATTACTCTGTTTCCCTCCCTTAAAATGGGATCATTTGTTTGCATGGACTCTTAGAATGCTTTTGTGAACCTTAGTCTTTCTGAAAAGAGGAAGAATAATTGAACAACATGCTGGACTCTTCTTTGTACAGCTACATCCACTTTAGCTCCCTATACTTCCTAGACTCTCTCTTGTTGTATTGCCATCGTAATACTTATTAATCGAACAACTTAATTTATCTCCTGGGTCTCTTGTTTGTCGAATCCTTAACACCCAGGAGCAGAGACAGTTTCATCAGCTATCATCTCTCCAGCACCTTCAGCTGACAGCCAGCTCCTATTAGGCTGCGAAAGGGGTTGAAGGCTGGGCAAGTGAAGGGTCACTGAGGAGTGAGGGTTCTGCAGAAAGTGTGGTCCAATCCTGTACTCACAACACTTAGGAGGATTGGGAGCTTGAGGCCAGCCTGAGCTACTGAACAAAGCAAAACGAGGGTCTAAAGCAGAAGTTCTCAACCTGTGGGTCACGACCCCGTCCACAGGGGTCACCTAAAACCATCAGAAAACACAGATGCTTACGTTATTATTTATAACAGTAACAAAATTATGAAAGAGCAACAAAAATAATTCTATGGTTGGGGGTCACCATGACATTAGGAACTGTATTAAAGGGTCCCAGCATTAGGAAGGTTGGGAACCTCTGCTCTAGAGAGATGGCCCAGCAGTTAAGGGCACTTACTGCTCTTGCAGAAGAGCAGAATTCATTTCCCCAGCACCCAAATCAGGCAGCTCACAACCTCCCATCACTCCAGCTGATGCCCTATTCTGGCCTCTGTGGATACCGACACACATGTGCTATACACATATACACAGAGAGAGAGAGAGAGGAAGAGAGACACATATGAGAGAGAGAGGGTTGGGAGAATAAATATATTTTTAATCCCAAAAAAGAAATAATAAAAAGAAAACAGCAAAATTAAACAAAAAGAGCGAGGCACTGGGCAAATCTGGGCACATTACAGATATGCCCAGAGTAAAAATGAGCTTCACAGTTTGCCTGAAAGTTCTTTGGAGTTCTAGAAGCTCTAAGAGAGGCCATTAAAAGCAGACATCTGTCTTGAGGAGCAGGGAACATCTCCCTTTTAGGAATAATGACTGTCATTGCCTTTATCACCCCAGCGCCCATCTGTGGGCTCTCTCTCACTTATTTACATGCTGCTTTTGTGCTGCGGGTGGTCATCCCTGCAGGAAGGCTGTCAGTCTTGAGGAGGGAGGCAAAGTCGAGATCCATTGTTTCTTTGCTGTTTGAAAATTGAATCTTTGTACAGAGCCTGTGTTTAGAGCCTAAGATAATTGAGCATTTGTGTTGTGCTTCTCTCTGGAGATGCTTTGGAGAAGGTCAAACATGGAAGCTCAGCTGAGCCTTGAGGTGTGCTGGGGGGAGGGGAGATTGCAGATCCTATAATAAGCAATGTAGGAGTTAATCCTGATGATCAAGTTAATTGGATTGAGAGACCCCTCCCACCCCAGGATATGTGTCAAACATACTTCTGGTCTTGCCTATGGGGCTGTTTCCTGAGAGAATTAAGGGTAGAAGATCCGCTCTGAGTGTGGGTCACATCATTCTTTAGGCTGGGTGCCTGGGTGGACTGTGAAGGGGAGGAGAGGCTGGAGTTGGCCTAGCAGTTAGGCCACGTGCTGCTCCCGGCAAAGCTGAGTTTGGTTTCCTACACCCAGTGCCGTAATTGTAACTCCAGTTTCAGGAAATCCAACACTCTCTTCTGGTTTTCGTGTGCACCACGCATACACATTATAAACAGGCAAACAAACAAGGAAAATGCTCATATGCATTTTAAAACAAACAAACAAATAAGCCTTTAAAATGGGGGTGGAGAAAGCCAGCCAGCATGAGGTATGGGAATTTCTCTGTTCCCCAGAAGTCATGATGTTTTGGCACTCTGAGTGCTGAGATTGAAAACATGCGCCACCATGTCTGGCTTTGATGGGACCGAAGTCATAGAGGCAGCAGATCAGGGCTGACCTTCTCAAAACATGGACCAACCAAAACAAATCCTTTCTGCCTTAAATTGTTTTAGATATTTTTTTTCAGAATAATAGTTTTTTTCACAAACAACAATAATCATAAGAATAGCTGCTTGCTATGTGCTAGTTAGCACATCTGTGTTTAATCGCCATAGCAACCCTGTCACCAGGTCAATTTATCAAGACCCATTTATATAGCGGGGCTTTCAAACCTACCAGCAGTATAAATAATGACACAGAGGCTTTTTAATGTTTTAAAGTTTTGACCTTTGTGCTAGGGCAGTCTCCATCCCAACTATGTGGCTTAACCCAGCTAATTCTGGCACTAGATCACACTTTCATGTTTGCTGGTGAATCTCCCATGCTCCTTTTCTTCTCCCGAAGTCAGTCTCTTTCTCTCTCTGAAATTCCACCCTCCACTTCCCGCCCATCTATTGTCCAAAAGATCTTTATTAAAACCAGTAGGCAAGTGAAGAAGTACAAACATTTACAAAATATAAAACAGGGCCATAGAAATAACAATACCGCGATCCAGCTAGTACTTAGCTCTCTGACAGTTCAGCAAGCAACAAAGATTGAATACACAGAGAGATGTCTACACAGTGTACCCCAGCACATGTAGAGACTGAAGAAAGGAGGCTCAGAGGAGATGGCTGGAGATGGCTCAGTGGCTAAGAGTACTTAATGCTCCCAGCAGACCTCAGTTTGGTTTCCAGCACTTAGAAGCAGACAATTTGTAACTCCAGTCCCAGAGAATCTGATACTTTCTTCTGGCTTCCATGGACACCAGGCATGTACATTATGTACAGGCATACATGTATATGTGTGTTGGTGTGTGATATGTGTGTATGTACATGTATGTGGAGGCCAGAGGAAAGCTTAAAGTTGTGTTCCTCAGGAGAGGTCCACCCTGTTTATTGAGATAAGTCTCTATTGGCACGGAACTCAAAAAGTAGACGAGGCTGATTGCCTAGTGAGCCTCAGCGACAGCTGTAGTTGTCTCTTCCTCTCCATCACTGGAATCATAAGCATGTGTCACCAAGTCTAGATTTGTTGTTGATGTTTGCATAGGTTCTGGGGATCAAGCTCAGATTTTCATGCATTCAAGGTGAGCCCTTTTCTTATGGAACTATCCCCCCAACCTGTCAGAAAGCTATATTGTCTTGATTCAGGTCACCTGTACCCTTGTATTAATTTCTCAGACAGGTTTCCACAAATTACCCTGTTGGAAACTGTAACCAAGTGACTCCAAATAAGAGACTTATTTTTTTCTCAGCTATTCTATAATCTAGAAATATGACATCAAGCTGAGCATAGGGCCCTACTCCCACTATTCCTGTTATCCTGCTGCTCCTGCTCCTGCTGAAGATTTCCAACCCTCTTTTGCTTCTGGCAGTTGTCTTCACTGGGTTGGCCTATTGGCATGCCTGTGGGGATTGCCACAATTATGTTAATTGTTGTGGAAAGACCCAGCCTACTGGGGGTGGCATCATTCCCTAGGCAGTGGTTCTTTAATTGTTTAAGAGCAGAGAATTCTAGCTGAGCCCAAGCAAATAATCAAGTGAGCATGTATGCATTTATTTCTCTCTGAATGTGATGTAACCTTTTGAAGTTCCTGCCTTTCTGCCCTGACAGCCTTCTAGTGATAGACTGTGAGCTATACATGTGAACTAAAATAAGCCCTTTCTTCCTTACATTGCTTTAAAAAAAGATCTATTCTTAAAATTGTACATAGGTGTGTGTATGCATGCTTGCACGTATGTGTATTCTGTGTGGGGGTGTGTATATATGAGAATGGTGTCTGAAAATGCCAGAAGAGGGAATCCAGAGCTCTGGAGCTGGATTCCAGGTAGTTGTGGGTCTTCTCTAAGAATGGTACATATTTTTAACCACTGAGCCGTCTCTCCAGTTCCCCAAGTTGCTTTTTGTCAGGGTATTTTTATCATAGCGACAGACTTGAAGTTAGGACATGAGTGAAGATATAAACAGCACTCCAGTGGTCTAGCTTTGCTGTTTGGATGAGGAACTCAGCTTAGCTCTCTAGCATAGTTGTCTTGCCGTGGAAGTAGAGCTGAGAGATGTCCTTTAGTTCTGCTCATGTGGAGACAGGCACATCACCGTTTGCTGGTGTCTGCAATCCTCAGATGCACAAACCAGAGAAAGGAATTTCAGGCCCATGGTGGTAAATGGGACTGCATTTGGTCCTCATGTGCTTTGATCTCCAGAGTGTCATTGGACTGATGAACACCCTTGCCTTTGAATACCAACAAACATCATGTAGAAACAGGGAGACTTTCTTTACCATCTTCTGACACCTCTCACTTTTTTGTGTGATCTCATCACTGACCCAAGCCCTTTCCTGAAAGCTATAGCAGTCTCTACATGTTGCTGACATTGGAAATTACACTGGTGATTTTGAATTTGTGGGAAAATTATATACATTTTCTGATATCTGAAAAATCCATTTTGACCTAACCACCTCTCAGTGTAGGAACAATTTATGATCTTCTATTTACTGTTTGAAAATTCATTTAGAATATATATGAAAAAAATGACCCATAAATTTCAGGTTAGCTTCCTAGGATAAAGATGGCCTACCTGCCAGAGACAATTCTGTCCTGAAAAACATCTGCTCTCTTCCCATCTTACTACAGCTCAGGTCCAGCTCATACGTTGTTATCTATGAATTTTCTCTTTTCCCCTATCCAGCTTTTGTCTAAGTGGTGGGTGAGTACTACCCCATGTAGTTGTCTGGGGCATTTCTTGAAAATGGCTTCCATGAGGTGTATTAGTTATTTTTCTTATCACTGTGATCAAATATCTAGCAAGGAGCAACCTAAGAAGGATTTATTTTGGCCCACTGTTTGATGGGATACAGTTCATCACAGCAGATGTCATAGTTTAACTTGAATGGCTGTGATAAAACACCTTGCCCAACATCATCTTATCAGGGGGAGGTTTATATGGTTCATAATCCCAGATTATAGTCTACTAGCATGAAATAAGTCAAGGCAGGAACTCAAAGCATCTCGTACACAGTTAGAGCAGAGATACAATAAGTGTATGGATCTCAGCTAGCAAATAAGTCAAGGCAGGAACTCAAAGCATTCGTACACAGTTAGAGCAGAGATACAGTAAGTGTGTGGATCTCAGCTAGCAAATAAGTCAAGGCAGGAACTCAAAGCATTCGTACACAGTTAGAGCAGAGATACAGTAAGTGTGTGGATCTCAGCTAGCTTGCTCTCATGTAGCTTTCTCCTGTCTTAAACAATCCAGGTCTTTTTGCCTGGGGAATGGTGCTGCCCACAGTGGCCTTGCTCCCCACTAACAACCACACTATAGACATACCCACAGGCTAATCTGATCTGGAAAATTCCTCAGTTGAAGGGCTTTTCTCAGATGATTCCAGGTGGTGGCCAAGTTGACAATTACAAGTTAACCACAGGGGAGGCATGGTGTTATGAGAGGCTCACAGCTGGGACAGTGGGAGCTTGTTCATGTCTGGTTGGATCAGGAAGCTGAGGGAGGTGAATCTGGTACTCAGGCTGCTTCCTCATTATTCCTCTCTTCATTTAGTCTGGATCCCAGCCCATGGGATGGTGTTGTTCCCAGAGAGTGAGCTGCCCCTCCTCAGGTAAGCTTCTCTAGAAGTAGCCTCACCTAGAACTCAGAGGTGTGTCTCACTAATACCATAATCTAGTCAAGTACACACTCAAAATTAACTATCATCATATGGGGAAAATCCTATAAATATCCATGTGTTTTGGGATTCTCTGTGCAATCCTAAAACCCATTTCATGAAATGCTTTCTTCCTTGAACCTCTGACAAATGCCTGTTCCTTATAATGGCAGCTGGCAGGCCCATGGCTCCCAACAGTGAGAGCAAGACCTAGGTGGCCTGCCTGATTTTCAGTTCCGTTTAACAAGCATTCAGAGTTTGAGACACAACCAGATGGAGACCTTTGAGCTTGGCAGGATCAACAGTAATCGAATTCACATAGCAGAGTGAAGGAAGAGCAGGCTCAGAAAAGCAGAGGGCCTTATTATTCTTTGCCTCTCCATCATTTAACCCTCTGCTGTGTGCTAGCAGGTGCTCACTTGCTGTTTGTGGAATGAAGGAGGAAAAATCTTTTACTGACTTAGAGAGCTTGGCGCATAGCTACATGACAAAAGGAAAATCTGTACAAGAGCCTTAAGGGGAGAGACAATGTGCAAGTGGGTTGGGGGTGGGAGATGGTTCCAGAGGATGCAAGGCTTGAAGGATCAATGTCTCAACTTCAGGAGAGGCAGAGGAGTAGGAATGTACATCTGTGGTAGACTCAGGTTTCAGGGGAAGCCAAAAAAGCCATAGAAATTTCCTGGGAAGATGCTGAAGCCACAGAGGAGCAAGCTGCTGTGGGAGGGTGTTTGTGACTTTTCTCATTGCTGTAATATAATATCTGGCAAACAGTGGCCCGAGGAAGGGTCTAAAGAAATATGGGTAATGACTGTAGGGAGTTCACAGTGGTGGGAACATCCAGTCCACTGCCTCCTCACTCAAGAGCAGAGAGACATGCGCGCTTGCTATCAATTTCCTTTCTTCTTTTTATTTAGTCTGGGATCCAGCTCATGGGATGGCACCACCACATTTAGGGTATGTCTTCTGTGCTCAGCTAAACCTCTCTGGAAATTCTTTCATAGCCAAACTCAGAGTTCTTTAACATGCTTACTCCAAATCTAGTCAGGCTGACCGTGAAGATTACCCATCTCAGATGGGGTCTTAGAGGCTATCTGGGACAGTTGGCCAAGAGGGATGAGAAGATTTGGATGGTGGATGAAAGGAAACATCGGGACCACAGTGGCGTTTGAGGAGAGACATCTGAAGAGTGACCAGGACACGGAGAGTGGTAGTTGAGCCAAGGAAACACTCAGATCTGCAGATGTTCTGTAGGCACATGGCTCCCAGAACTCACCTCTCTCTGAGGCTCCTAGAACCCAACTCACAGATCCCGGCCCCTCTACAGGCTTAGATGGCCAGAAGAGGGTCATATCCCCTGCAGCTAGAGTTACGGATGCTTTTAAGCGGCTCCACTTTGCGCTGGGAACTGAACTCTGGCCCTCTGTAAGCAGAGCAAGTGCTCTTAACCACTGAGCTGTTTCTCCAGCCCAGCTTCAAAGTTCTTAAAAACCACCTGTTAGGATGACCTCTAATCCCGCCAGGCTTTGGTTAGAATCCAGTTCTAGCAAATGTAAACACTGGTCAGTGAGACTGGCTCCCCAGCAGAAACCGTTCTTCTCATCTAGGAGGAGTCTGTGCTGCTTCATTGATTTCGCTTTTTTGTTTCTTTCTTGATATTTGTTGCCTGAGGTATTCCTAGAAAATTATTATGTTAATATTTTAGCTTGTATTTTTTTTCTCATTATGTATTCTAATTGATTTTTTTAGGAAAGGTCGTAGTTTTTATTTTCTGTGTACCTCTCTCTATAGCACTGGATTTCTATACTTCCAGAATAATTATTATTTTTCATTATTCCATGCTTTTTAGGTATTTGATCACATATTTGAAATTCAAATCATGCTAACATTGTTATCCATGACAAATTTGTTTCCAAAGAGCATATACAGCTTTATCACTTTAACCATTGTTTGTATTTATTCATCAACCTAGGATTCTTCTGTGTTCTCGCTCATTGGTTTTTTGTTTTTATCCCAATTTTTCATTCCCTATTTATCTTATTTTTTAGCTCCTTCAGTAGAATGTTGGGTTCATTTGTTTTAACTTTTTTTTCTGGTTTAATAATAAAAATAATTAAGGTTGTCGTTTTTATTCTGAACACACGTAACTTTGCTGTAGATTATCTCCCTTTTGGATATCATGTTTTCATCCCTGTTTGTAACTAGATTTGATGAATTGTTTTCCTTGTTTCTTCCTTCTGCAGTGATGTTCTGGGAGAGGGAAATCAATAGCAAATAAACAGTCTAGAAATTGTCACTAGAGAAAAAGTGCTAGGCTGGGAAAAACTATTGATAAGAAAGCCATACAGTACAGATGGCCAAGAGGTAGGGCTTTGAATCTGAAATGCACAACAGGCTCACGTTGCAGTTCCCATTCTCCAGGAGGTGGTGGTGTTTTGGAGGCTGTGGCGCCTTTAGGAAGTGGAGCCTGGCTGTAGGAAGTTGGGTCACTAGAAAATGTCCATGCTGGATCATTCCGTGATGTTTGCTTCCTGATTGGCCATGGTGTCCATAAATGTTTGTACCTGGCCCTGGGTCATGCCATGATCTTTGCTTCGTGATTGGCCATGATGTCCATAACTACCTGCTTCATGCTCCTGCCACCATGCATGATGGAGCCACCTGGCATTGGCCCCCCTTCCCCTCGATGGAATGAGACCTCTGAAACCACGAACAAAACAGATCCTCCCCCTCTCAGATGGTTTCTGTTGTCTGTTTTGTTATAGAAATGGGAGTTGGAAGAATGGCTCTGTAGTTAGAGTGCTTGTGTTGCTAGTGTGAAGACCTGAGTTTGGATTCCTGGAACACACACAAAAATCTGAAAGTTGTGTATTTGTTTACAATCCAATTATGGTTAAAAAAAAGAGGCAGATTTTTGGGAGCTCATTGGCTTAGCTTACTTGGTAAAACCCTAGGCCAATGGCAGGCCCTGTTTCAAACAAAAGGTGGAAGGTACCTTATAAATAATACCTGATGTTGTCCTCTGACCTCTCCACACACATTTATACATGTGCTGTTAAAAAAAATACCCTGACCAAAAGCAACTTAGGAGAGGGAAACATTTATTTGGCTTATACTTCCATCTCACAGTCTGTCACTGAGAGGAAACCAAACAGGAGCTCAAGTGATTAGTCACATAATGTCCACAGTCAAGTGCAAAAAGAAACATGCAGCCATGCTGCCTGCCTACTTGCTTGCTCAATTCTCTTTGTCCTTTCTTATATAGTCAGGGCCAGCTGCATAAGGAATGATGCTGCCCATCAGGGCTGAGTATTTCTGCAACAAGTAGCAGTCAAGACAATCACCTACTATGTAATTTCTCATAAACATTTCTCAAGATTCCAAGTTGTGACAAGTTGGAAAAACTAATCATCTTGGACCAAACATGACCCCCCCCCATTTATATATATATGAAAGAAAGAGAGTCAGAGAGTGGGGGAGAAAGAAAGGGAGAGGGAGAGAGAAAGGGAAGAAAAAACTAAGAGACTACCAGCTACCACCAAACTGTAGTAGTAGATCACACCCCCGCTTATACACACAGAGAAAGAAAAAAAAAATAACAAACCACCTACTGCCACCAAAGTGTGGTAATAGATTTTTCAGACAGATTCTAGAACTACCAACATGAGACACTTTACATATTAGACTACAAAAACCTACTGAGAATATCAAGTCTAGATGGATAAGAGTTGTTGAAAAGATTATTTCAAGTCTTCACAAGACAGCGTTATTTTTTCCAAAATACTATCATCTTATTTTATTTGTGGGAGCAGGAGTGTAGATTGGGTGTGTTTTGAATATCTTTATGAAGATACTGATATGTGGAGAGTGTTAGTGTGTGTGTGTTGATATATGAACACATTGTGAAATGATTGCTATGACACAGACACCTTTTTTTCTTTTTTTAATGTCTGTTCCGGCCATTGATTTCAGGTCCTCATGCTCACATGATGAGTAATTGCTTCCTGAGTCAGCGCCCAGCCCCTACAGTATCTCCTTTTGGCTTTGTTCTCTTCTTGGAGTCTTAGTCTCAAAAGTAACCTTGAACAACTAGTGAGACTTATATCAAAATATGTATAGCAACCCTTCTCACCATATTCTAAAGCAGAAGAAATGTCCATCTGTGTGGACATGACAGGCTGATCTGGTCATTCTGGAGAGTGCTGTTCAGCAACATAAAAGGTTGTAAGTAATGTTCATTGTACATCATGGGTGCTCTAAAGGTATCCTGTGAAATGCAGAAAACCAGACCATAGGATTCCCTATGGTTTTCTTTTATACTGTGTTCTGTATGACTCCATTTCTATGAATCTCTACAGCAAGCAAACATAATCTCTGGAATGGAGTTACAAACACCTTTCTTTTGGGGGTGAGGGTGAGAAAGGTTAAGTTGAAAGAGATAAGAGGGGATTTTCTTGGATGATAGAATGTTCTAGCTTGTCTTGGACAGTGGATATACAATGAGTGTTCACAACTGCCAGATAATTATCCTAAATTGTATGTCTGTACTTTCTATGTATTTTCTTGTATGAAAATTACGCCATCATATAGCATACAAGTACTACTACATATCATTAGTTAGATGTTCAATCCCTATGACTAAATATTTGAGAAGACAATGGTAGAAGCATTTCAAGGTTTCAGGGGCTTCATTCCCTCATGGTGAGGAGGTGCAAATGGAGGGCAGCAGCTTACACCATAATAGCTAGGAAACGGAGAGAGAGAGAGAGAGAGAGAGAGAGAGAGAGAGAGAGAGAGAGAGAGAAACTTCATTGATGAGTTTTATCCTTAACCTTTAATCCTGCTCTAGAGTCGGATCGTGGGCCACTGTTCACATGTGCGGTAAGTCTTCCTTTGTTAGTTCAGCCTCCTCAGAAATGCCTCACTCAGCCAAGCACAGTGGCACACTCCCGTAATCCCAGCACTCTGGGAGGCAGAGGCAGGTGGATCTCTGTTAGTTTGAGGTCAGCCTGGTTTTCAAAGCGAGTCCAGGACAACCAAGGCTACACAGAGAAACCCGGTCTTGAACACACCCCCCCACACACACACACACAAAGCCTCAATCAACTGTGCTTTACTAATCTCCTGGACATCTCTCCATTTGATCAAGTTGATAGAGAAGATAAAGCAGCACAACCAACCAGCCAGCCAACTACCAACCATCAACCAAACAACCAACTAACCAGCCAGCCATTTAACCAGTCAGCCAACTAAGCAAGCAACTACCTATCTACCCATCCATTCATCTATCCATGTAACCAAACAACCAAGCAATCAAAAACCCAGCTAGACATTCATTTAACAAAACAAGCAAGCAAGCCAATGTGTAACTATCCATCCAACCAACCAATTAGGAAATAGCAAAACTTCCGTCTATCTCATATCCAGGGACTTTGCCTACTTGGAATATCTTTCAGCCCATATCTATAGCCAGTATAGTTCCCATAAATTATTTCTTTCTTTCCAAAATCTTATTGTAAAAACCCCAACCTATTGCTTGGGGTGGTAACAGCGCATTTCCAGTTACTGTCTGGCTATGCTGTTGGTAGTGTAGGCAGTTTGTTTTGCCTTTGGCTTGCATCTGTAACAGCTCAATAAAGCTGCTCTAGAAACATGTTAGTCTCAAAAGTTTGATTTGACAATAAAAATTTTAAAAATCGAAGTATAAAAAGCTAGGTTTTGGTTTAGAAGCTAAGGGAAAGTTTTGACACCTCCTAGGGCTGCTCCTGGATAGAATCTCTTTGTTTCTTGTTCACACCCCATGACTCTCCCTGAGCTAAGGTCAGGTCCCTCTGACCTCAGAGGACCCTGTTCTTCATATTTTGTTCATAGGTGGCTGCATCTTTCTATTTCCAAGGGGAAAGCTGTGTTTGAGTCGCTTTTTATGTATTTTACAATTTAGTTCCATCAAGATTCCTACAGTGTCCACCTGCATTTCTCTATCAGTCTTCTACCCCTCCTTCCCGTAGGGTTAGGTGATATTGGTAGACATTTATTTTGAATGAAAAGAGAGTTTATGATGATTAATCTGTATTGACACTCCAATTGGGTTAAGAGCCACTGTCCTGGTTTGCTTTTATTGCTGCAATAAACACTACGACCAGAAGCCACTTGCAGGGGAAAGGGTTTATTTGATATATATCCTGAGTTATAGTCCACTGAGGGATGTCTAGGCAGGAACTAAAGCAGATACTGTGGAGGAATACTCCGAATGGCTTGCTTAGTCTGCTTTCTTGTACCACCAAGACCTCCTGCAACATCCCCAGGGGGTCGAGCGCTCCCACATGAGCTCATTAATCAAGAAAACAGCCCCACAGACTTGCCTATACGCCAGTCTTATGAGGACATTCTTTCAACTAAGGTTCCTGTTTCTCAAATGACTCTAATGTGTGTCAGGTTGATTAAAAAAAAATTGACCAACCCAGGAATTCAGAGAGCACTCCTCTGGTGTGACTATGGCCAAATTGGCAGACATCATTCCATCCTGGAAGCTCTGGACTTCCTAATCGACACTTCCTCTCACTGGCAGATTAGACTGTGCATAGACGGTTGAGAGGTGATCTGGCTGTGGAAAGTGGGACCTGGTTGGAGGAATTGGGTCTTTGTGGGTTTGTTTTAGAATGGTAGAGCTTGACTTTGGGCCCCTCGTCTTCCTATCTTGGAAACTATTATATGATCATCATTTCTGCACATGGCTTCCCTGCCATGATGCTCTGTCTCACAGTGGTCAAGAAACTATGTATCCAGTTGACCCCAGATTGAAACTGAGAGTCAAAGAAAGCATTTCTCCTTTAAGTTAAATCAGGTGTCACAGTGATGAGCAGCTAACACAGCCCTGCATCAGAGGTGAGCAGGTGAAGGATATTTTAACTCTAAGGTATGAAATATAATGTCTAAACATCCTAGCTGCTTGGAGGTTCCTAGCAGGCGGGTAGTGCTGACAATGCCCAGTGGATTTATACCTCTGTGTAGGTGGGCTTGTGAGGCTGTGTGGACCATCATCTTGCAGGAACCACATAGCCATTCCTGCTGTTGACTAGCAAACATTACCATGAATTGGGGGCGTGGCTTACAGCAGGCATTTGAGAGGAGAGGTCAATTCTTCCTACAGTAAAGGCAGGATACCACTAGGTTCACCTCTAAGTCCACATGAGCCCTCCATTAGTCAGGAAGTCCCTGGCTGATGCCTCAATCTTGACACAGCTAATTTTTCATGTGTGAGTGGATATGTACATGTGTATAAGTCAGAGGTCAACCTTGAGTATCATTTCCCAGGAGTTGTTGACCTAGTCTTTTGGAGACAGGGTCGCTCAGTGGCCTGAAACTCACCAACTAGACCAGGTGACCAGTGATGCCCAGGGCTCCTCCTGTCTCTGCCTCCCCAATTCTGGGTTGCAAGCATGCCACCATGCCCAGCTGTTTTTATACAGATTTGACTTTGCTTGTCCTCTTGATTGCCAAAACACCTCACCAAGGGAGCCACTCCCAGACCCACAGTCATTTTTAACATCAACATTTTCATGTTTCTTCTGGGAGGTGTTTAGCATCCTTTGTCTGTGCTGTTCTGCCCCAGCACATAGGAGTATGGGGCTATTGTCCCTGCCACTTTAGCCTTATGATACACTGATGAGGCCAGGAATACGTCTGCCCCTGTATAGATAAGGAAACCGAGGCTTATGGGAACAGAACTTCCTATGTTTTACACGTTGGTGAATATTGGCTGTCTGTGTGCCCACTGTTCCCAGTACACTAAGACTGGTGTAGGACTCGTGAGGATACATGCCTGTTGTTCCTACGCTGTCAATGACATGTGTCCGCCACAGCAGGGCTAATGATGAATTAATTCACTGCTTTACTTATTGTTGTGACCACACACTCTGAAAAAAGAGCAACTTCAGGGAGGAAGAGATGATTATTTTATTTTTTTTTGGCTCACAGTTTGAAGGTATAGTCCATCATTGGGGCAACAGTGTGAACAGCTGGCCACACTGTGTCTACCATCAGGAAACAGAGAGATGGATGCTGGTGTTCAGCTCTCTCTTTTCTTCTTCTTTTTAAATCCAGTCCAAGTCTCTACCCCATGGAACGGTGTTGTCCAAATTGAGCGGAGGTCTTCCCTCCTCATTAATCAACTCCAGCGTCTCTGTCATAGACCTGTTCCTTGGTGGTGGTAGACCCTGTGAATTTGACACTAACCACCACAGACAGGATTTAGTTCAGTGATAACTGCATAGTGAGTGAATGCTGTGGGTACAGCACGCTGTGTGTCCTTCACATGCCTGTGGTTTTGGCACCCCGGAGGCCGTCACTCTCCCAGGCTCAGTGCTGGAAAGCCTGTCCCTCCTTCAGGCCCAACCACGAGAGTGCAAATGACTGCTGCCTTCCACACAGCTTCTGAGGGGATGGTTGGAAACTGCTTTGAAGCTGCCCCTGGGAATGGAGGCTCCTTTTACTAATTCAGAATGAAGGGACTATGCCCTCATTAAAACAAGGAAGCTCTGGGCTGGGGCTGTTTTTCTCTCCACACAGAGACTTGAGTTTAAAAATGAAGGTGATACTTTTGGGAATGCTGGAGACACCAGGAGAGAGGTCTGTTCATTTTCTGTCCTGAGTCCCTCTCTGCCAGAAAGAAGATGGTTGATATTTTTCTGAGTCACCAAGTATTGGATGCTCATGAGTTTAGACAGGGTAACAAATGGAAATGGACTATTTTCTGATCTTCATAAGTGGGAAACAGCTGTTCTTCCTAGCATGTGAGACACGCTGTTTGCTTTGCAAGCAAACACACACACAAACACACATACACAGTTATCAACATGCTGTTAGGAAAAAAAAAATCAGTATTGCACACAACTTTTCAAAAATCAGAGACACACAAAAAGAGAGGGCCAGGATCGCAAACACACATATATCCACTCACCTTCTCTTTCTGCTTGTATGCCCTGGATGTTCAAAGCACATTTACCCATGTGTATTTGGGATTTGCAGTGGCATTGACCTTCTCTGGGCTTTTTTACCCTCTGGCCACAACTAAGGAGATGCTAGCTTTAGAAAGAGCCTTGGAAACAGGACTGATCCTTATACATTGTTTCTAGCAAGCTCATTCACTTCTGTTCTTCAGAAGCCATTTTAGTAATGAATAATTCCCAGTCCATTGTCATTTAAAGTATTAATGGTGAAGGTCTTAACCCTGTTTTTATTTCTTGTTTTCTGGTGAACTTATGCTTCTTTGCCAGTTTAAATATGGAAGTAGGTCTTCTGGGGTTATATTTGTCAGCTCTCTGTTCCAATAACAAATGCTTTGAGCTTTTTCACTTATAAAGTGTTGGCTTAGTTCATGGCTTGGAGACAACAGCCATTGGCAAAAGGCTCCATTCTTTGATGTCTGTTTGGTAGGGAAGCTAGATGGATGGTAAGAGCAGGAGACAAAACCACTCACAGCATCATCCAGGAAGCAGAGAGATAGCCGAGGGCTGCACAGTCCCCTCTGAAGGGCTGTCCTAAGTGGACTAAAGACTTACCATTAATCTCTGCCTGTTAATAAGTCCATAGCCAAGCTGGTCGGTGGTGACACATGCCTTTAGTGTCAGCACAAGGAGGTAGAGGCAGACAGACTTACATGAGCTTGAGGCCAACCTGGTCTACACCGAGAAACCCTGTCTGCAAAAACAAAACGAAACAAACAAGCAATCATAAAGGTCCGTGGTCTCTCTGTGGCGCCACCCCAGTAATGAAGTCGTTGTTTTCAGATTTTTTTTTCTGACTTTCTTTTTTGTTGTTTGGGAGTTTCATTCACTGTTTGATCTCTGAGACAGGGTCTCAATATCCAGACTAGCCTTGAACACTTGGTTTTTCTACCACAGTGTCCCAAGTCTTGGGACTGAAGGCATAAGCTGCCACACCTTGGGGGACCAAAGAGTTTTTAAAACATTTGTGTATGTATCTGATTTCAGGGATGACCATGTGGCCTTACCCTTAGGGTAGAGTAGTTCGCTGTCTCTCAGCCATTCTTAGCTGCCTGTGGTTCTTTGTCTGTGGATGGGGCCCTGTGATGTCTTCTCCTTCCAAGTTAGCATGTCTGTTGGTATTGTAATTGCTCGGGTCTTGTTTTGAAAGCCATGTTGCTGAGGTGTCAGGGAGGAAGCATCCCTGTCATTTCCTGGAGACACAGTCTCACAGCAGATTTCCTGTGCTTTGGATTTTGTAGTCTTCCACCCCCTCTTCCACAGTGTTTCCTGGGCTTTCAGTGTGGGAGTTGTATTACAGATATATCCATTGGTGTTAGGCACCCCACAGTCAGTTGTGTTCAGCATTTGGGCCAGTTATGGTCTTCTGTAATAGTCCCCATGGCTGTTTAGTGATGCACGGGGTCTTCTTCTCTCTATCTGTGCAGGTCTGGGTATACACGCCCATGCCACTATGCCCAGCTCTTATCTTTTTGATGTGCTCAGTTCAGAGCCTCATGCTAACACAGCAAATACTTTACCAAGTAAGTTGTCTCATCAGCCCTGAGTTTTATAGTTTTAAATGGTCACGTTGGGATGCCGCACACACAATTCAGCGCCTGAAAGATATGAACTTGCTGCTCTTGCAGAGAACATGGGTTCATTTTCCAGCATCCACAATGGGTGGCTCAAAACTACCTGTAACTCTAGCCCTAGAGATAGTACCCTCTTCTGGTCTCTGCAGGTACTGCAGCCATATTTGCATATTCCCACATGGACACACACATACACATAATTTAAAAAAATATTTTTAAAACCCTGTTTTGTTTTGTTTTTTAAGTTGCACTTAGCTCCCTGAGTTTTGCTCCTGAGCTTTGATTATATGGCATCATACAATGCCAGTGTACTGCCAGTTGGTAGGAAGTGAGAAAAGCTTTTCTGTTGAGCCTCACTTTCAGGGGAGTAACAGAACTCTGCTGTTAAAGTGAGAGCTAGAGAGGTGGCTCAGCAGTTAGCATCACAAGGTTCTCTTGCAAAGGACCTGAGCTCAGTTCCCAGCTACTGTATCAGGTATCCCAATTGTCTGTGATGCCAGTTCCCCAGCGTCTAATGCCAGCCTCTGGCCTCTGTAGGCATTTGCACTCACTCACACATACACACATGTACAGAGACACACAAATATACAACTTAAACCTTTTTACGAATGGATGAAATTCAGACTCTCCATAGGGCACTCATTTGTTATAGGAACAACGACTGTCATGGATGTCATTAATGTGCTAAAACCCTCCAAAATATGGTGGCGTCAGTGGATTAGATATTCTGGTCTTACTCATGCCACTTAATTGCTTTCTTTTCATTTTATTCAAAAATTATTTCCAAGAGAAATTAAGCAATCCATTTTGAAAGAGGGGTCCCTTGGTCTGGGTTAATAGGATTTGGTGTGTGGATGAGAGCTACTAGAATAGACAGCAGGGCTCCTGAGGGGAAGGTGGCATACTCCAGTGCATATCAAAGTGAGGAGTCCTGGGTGTGGGGGTGCATATAATCCACCTGAGGCAGGAAGACAGTGAAATGAGTGACAGCTTGGGCGACATCGTGAGACCCTGTCTCAAATAGGGGAGTGTGTCCTGGGAGATGGCACAGTAGGTAAAATGCTTGGCACATAAACATGAAGAACTGAGTTTGAATTCTAAGAACCCATGTAAAAGCCAGGCACTATGGTGTGCATCTGTAATCCTATCTTTCCTGCAGTGAGGCAGGAGGCAGGGACAGGAGAGCCCCTGGAAGCTCATGGGCCAGATAGCCTGGTGTGCACAGCAGCAAAGAAGAGACTCTGTCTCCAATAAGGGAGGAGGAGGAGCAGCAGCAGGAGGAGGAGCAGGAGGAGAAGAAAGAGGAGGAAGAGGAGAAAGAGAAGGAGACCAACACTTGAGGTTATCTTTTGACATGTGCACTGTGGCCTCCCACGCATACTCCTCCCCCAAACAACAACAGCAACAAGCTCAGCCCAGGGACTGGAAAGATGCCTCAGGCGTTAAGAGTGATCTTTATTCTTGAAGAGGACCAACTTTGATTTCCAGCATGCATATTGGGCAACTCAGCTCTAGGTGATCGAGCGCCCTCTTCTGGCCTCTGCAGATACCTGCACTCATATGCATATACCCACACACAAACATAAATATATAGAAAATTAAAAATTAAAATTAAAAATAACTCAATCAAATGTAATATACTTCTGATTTATGCCAGAAAGATGTCAGACCCTGCCTTTAATATTTAATGTAGTGATTTATACAAACTAAGCTTCTTTATTTCATTTTATTTTATTTCAGTTTTTTTGGTAGGCAATCCCACTGTTGTATGTTGCCTTTGTTTCTTGGTAACTCACAGTGACTGGAGTCCCAGCGAAAGCAGCTATTATATTTGATAAAGACCCACATTCCTTGCAGGACTTGACCTCAAAGATTTCACATTAGCCCTTGAAATTTCTCTTTCCGGAGCCGTGACAACAAAACGATGAATTTCTCTCTGCAGTATCCCAATAATAACTTAACTCCTCAGGGGCAGCAGTGAGGCAAGTGTTTTTGAAACAACTGTGCTAAACTTATCCCAGGATTGGGAACAGAAGTCAGCTTTTATTTTTCCACCTGGGACTCAAGGTGCACATGTGTGTGTCGGAGCCTATTAAACTGTCTTTCAAGAAAGTACACAGGGCTTTCCCTCTAATTTCCCAACTCAGCCCCTTAGCACTTGCCGCTCTGAATGAAAACCTACGCTTCTGTTCTTTCATTAGCCACACTATTTATATTTGAAAGCATTCCATGTAGAAGATCAGTGGCATTCATTCAATGATTTCTTGGTTCTTTTAGACAGTTTTAGGAATTTGTTCATGTGTTCACATTTATGCACATGCTTGTGGATGTGTTTATGTGTGGAATATGCATGTGTGTACATAGAGGCCAGAGGTAACATGAGGTATCCCTGTAGCTCTATCTTATTTTTGGAGACAGGGTTTCTAATTGAATCTGGAGCATGGTGGTTTGGCAGGACTAGTTGGGCAATGAACCCAGGCACCCTCTTACCTCTGCCACCCCAGTGCTGGGATTACAGGTAGTCTTCACTGTGCCCAGACTTTACACAGATGCGTGAAAACTCTGGTCCTCATGCCTGCCCAGCTTGATCGACTGAGCCCTCTTCCCAGTCCCACATTGGTTTTAAAGACAACCTCACATATCAACAGGCTGATCTTGAAATTGCTTCTACACAAAGTCAAAGGATGACTGAACGTCTGCTCTTCCTGCCTCTACCTCCTTTACTCTATTTGTGTGTTTGTTTTGTGGTGCTAGTGGTCAAACCCTGGGCCTTGTATGTGCCAGGGCTCTCAGTTTCTTCACTGCCATAACAAAATGCCTGACAAAAATAATTTAGGGCAGGGAGGGCTTATGTTGACTTATGGTTACAGGAGAGAGCATGTTGGTGAAGGCAATGTATAGCTCAACAGAGCAGGAAGCAAAGAGACAAACAGAACTATGGCTGGGACATAACCCTTAAGGTCTCTTCCAGTATCCTTCACACACCAGCCAGTCCCTACTTCCCAGGGCTCCTGTACCTTTCCCTAACAGTTCCACCAGCAGAGGACCAGTGGTTTAAGGTACAATCCTGCGGGGGACATTGCATCGCTAAGCCAGAACACCAAGAAGATCCCTATCACTGTTTTAGACAGATTCCTGTGGCTATGACAAAATACTCGAGGCAAACAACTTAAATAAGAGACAAAGAGAAACTGTGATAGACAAGAGACAGCTGTGATGAAGATAAGCAACAGAAATAACGAGATAGAGACAAGAGATAAAGACAGGGACAGGTAACAGACACCAGGGATGGAATGTTGCCTATACTCTCAGCAGCCTGCGTCCTACAGCTAGGCCCCACCCTTAAGTGTCCACCATTTCCCAATGCCCCATTAGACCTGCTCCATCGGTTCATAAATCCACGGGTCAGGGTGGAGTTGCCAGTATCTAATCACTTCCCCAAAGCCCCACCTCTCATCACTGCTGCCTCGGGGACTAAGTCTTCACCCCTTGGCCACTGAGGGTCACTTCTACTCCGCATGAAGTGAACACTAGTCATAGAAGTTCCGTTGAGTAACTTCTCAACCTTCACAAGCACCAGTGTAGACTGTACCGTGTGCTCACGTGTGCTCACGTGTGAAGCTAAGTGGGAAGGGATGGAGTGATGACGCAGGGACCAGTCAGGCTCGGGGAGGCGATGACCTGCTTGAGCGTGGCTCCCACCCTTTGTTCCTGAATTCCTCTGCTGGCGTTCATTACAAGTCTTCTTTAAGTGCTTGGCAACACTCAAGAGATGGGAAAACCACTGAGAATGGAGTGTTACCTCCAGCCGTGTCAGGACATTGTCTGAGGGTGTCCTTGGGGGAGAGTGTCAGGCTCAGTCAATGAAGATCACTTAATCTGTGGGGTGCTGCGCAACCGGCTTTCGCCATGCTGCGGCAAAATGCCTGACAGATGCCGGTTAAGAAAGGAAGGCTTTATTTCAGCTCCCAGTTTGAGGTTAAAGTCCACCAGGCCAGGAGCATAAGGCACGTGGCACCCACAATGAGGAAGCACAGAGAGATGAACGCTGGGGCTCAGCTCCCTTACTCCCTTTTATTCCGTCCAGGACCCCAGCCCATAGGATGGAGCTGACCATGTTTAGGATGAGTCCTTTTTCCTCCCTGGAAACCCCCTCACAGAACTGTCCAGGTGTCTCTTGTGGGTGACTCTAAGTCTAACCAACCTGACATTGAAGATTGACCTTCACAGCTAGCAAGGTGAAAATTACAGGCTGCAGAGATACCTCAGTACTTAAGAGCAATTGTTGCTCTTCCAGAGGACCCAGGTTGGAATCCCAGCCCCCACAAGGTACCTTGCACCATTTGTAACTCTAGTTCCAGGTAGACCCAGTGTCCTCTTCTGGCCTCCAAAGGCACCAGGCATGCACATATACATGCAAAATAAAACTTCATACATATCTTTAATGGTCTGTCTTTCTGCTCTAAGGGCTTCTCCACAGCTTGAACTGCTTACATTTCTGTTTCTTACCATGTTTTTGTCGGGACACCTTCTGTCACACGAGGCTCTGCTGTAAGTCCAGGATTGTACTTACAAACACAGCATTTTTATCACTGGGGGGAAAAATCAAAAGGACAGGCTTGGAATGGCGTTAGATAAGACATACCTACAGGCACAGCTATAGATATAGTTACGGATCATAAAATTAAATGTCTGAATCCCTAACTGTGTCATGTGTCTTCTATCAAATGTAATCCGATTTTAAGGCTTGTCATTTCTCTTGTTCCTTGGGGTTCTTCCCCTTCACAGTCTTGCTTGTAGGATTAGGAGTGAATTTTAATATAAATTTTCTTCTTCTAACCAGTTTATGCATTCTTTCTTCCTGAGGGTTATTCTGCATCAATTGTAGACAGATCCTGCTGAAGTCTTAAGTTCTGTGATTTTGTATCTAATGCTCCATAGGTAGAATCCAATCTTCTATCCTGATGGAGTGCAGAATCTGACCAAGAGATTTACTGGAGTGTGAAATCATTAGCAGGTATATTTTAGGATTTTGTTTTGTTTTGTTTTAAAGTTTTGAGACAGGGTCGCATGTAGCTCAGACTGCCCTCCAACCTACTGTGCAGACAAGGATGACATTGAAGTCCTGATTTCTGCTAGTGTATGAGGTTCTAGAGACAGTGTACAGGAATTTTTGGATGCTTGAAAAATGCAATATCCATAGAACTGCCATTAGCAGATATGCTTAAAAATCTGGAGCAGTATTCTGTGTAGAGATGTCTCTGGTGTGTCTGTGTGGAAACAGGAAGTCTGTGAACTCTTCTTCAAGCCTAGGCATTTGGTGGATATCACCCAGTGCCAAAGAGCAAGGGAGAGGACCTCTTAGATGCTATCCTCATGGTTTCCAGGCAGACAGCTAGAAACTAATAGTTTGTCAACCTGATAACCTGGTGTCTCAGGGAGTGAAGAGGTGTCCATACTTCAACTACCTAGGACATCTAGGAGAGTAACAATTTATTAAATCTACTGATGGCCTGGGAGTCTTTCTTCTTTTATGCTCTTTTTAATGGTCAGTTCTGGGAACTCATAAATGCTAGACATTTGCTTTACCACTGAGCTATACCCCAGTCCCTTCCTGGGGGCTGCAGGCAGGGGCTCTACCATTGAGGCACACCTCAGCCCCTCACTGGGGGATTCTAGGCAGGTACTCACTGAGCCACACCCTCAGCCCCTCACTGGGGGACTCTAGAGGGACATTTTACAACTAGGCTGTATTCCTAGAAGACTTTTATTTTGACAGAGGATCTCAATAAGTTGCCCAGGCTAGCCTTGAACTCACTATATGGCCAAAGAGGCCCCTCCCCCAGCTTCTTGAGTGGCTGCAACTGTGTGTCTGTATTGCCAGACCCAGTTGTTTTGCCACTTTTTAAAAAGTTGTGGATTTGTAGAAAGCCACTGGGAATGTAAGCAGGGAAATATCAAGATTTGTCTACATTAAGAAATTAATTATGGTGAAATATACGCAACAAAACTTAGCATCTTCCCTGTTTCTGAGCATGCAGGTTGGGAGGGTTGAGGGGATTCACTGCCGTGAAGAAAGCTCCAGAGCACTTTCTGTCTTATAAAATGAAACTCTGCCAAGTCATAACACCCTATCCTTTCTACTCCCTTTTGGGATTTGTTTTTGTTTTTGTTTTTATGTTTTGAGAAGGGGTCTCATGTAGCAGAGGCTGTCCTGGAACTTATTATGTAGATAAGGATGACTTTGAACTCCTGACCCTGCTAGTGTATGAGGTTCTGGGGACAGAATACATAGCTTCTTGGATCCCTTGAACAACCACTCTTCTGCCTTCTGTCTCTACAAATTTGACTGCTTTTGGTGCTTCCAGTGAATGAAATTTCCAGAATCTCTCTTGTCCTCATGTGACTGTCTTCCACTTAGAATAATGTCCTTGAGGTTCACTCATGTTTTAATATGAGTCAGGATTCCCTGTTTTTTTTTAGGGCTGAATAAAATTACATTGTATGGATATGCCATTGTTTTGTTTATCCATTCATTCGTCACCTCTATTTCTTGGCTATTGTAAACAGTTCTGCTGTGATCTTAAGTCTGTAGATACATGTTCAAGTTTGTGCTGTAAATTCTGTGGGACAAATACCAAGACAGTAGTTGCTGGGATATATATATATATATGTGTGTGTGTGTGTGTGTGTGTGTGTGTGTGTGTATGTGTGTGTGTGTGTATGTATATGTATATATGTTGTTGTTGTTGTTTTGTCTGGAATAAAACTCTATTTGCCCAGCAGTTCTGCTATTTTGCAATCCCTTCATCAGTGTACAAGGCAAACCATTTATCTACATTTTTTTTTGCTCACTGCTTGCTGTGTGTGAGCTCCTGTGCATGCGTGTATGTAGGATGGAGGATAACTCTGTGTGTTGTTCTACCTTATTTTTTGAGACGGGATCTCTCACTGATCCCAGAGTTCACCGGTTGACTAGACTAGGTGGGCACAGCCCCAGGGATCCACCTGTCTCTGCCTCCTCAGCCCCGAGAAGTCAGGCACATGCTTGGCTTTCCTTCCTTCCTTCCTTCCTTCCTTCCTTCCTTCCTTCCTTCCTTCCTTCCTTCCTTCCTTCTTTCCTTCCTTCTTTCCTTCCTTTCTTTTTTTATGTACATTGGTGTTTTGCCTGCATGTATGTCTGTGTGAGGATGTCAGGTTTCCTGCAATGGGAGTTACAGGCATTTGTGAGCCGTTATGTGGGTTCTGGGAATTGAACCTGGGTCCTCTGGAGGAGCAGCCAGCACTTTTAAGCACTGAGCCATCTCTCCAGCCCCATGCTTGACTTTTCAGTGTGGGTTCTTGCAATAGAACTCAGGTCCTCATGCTTGTAAAGCACAGTGGCCAATTGAGCCATCTCCCCAACCCTTTGTTGTGTTTGTTTGTTTTTTGGTATGGGGAATTATTTTTGACAGTTGAGTCCCAGTGGATATGACACAGTCATTATATGTGCATGGTGTTCATTACGATGCTGGGTTCTGGTTACAGAGGGAATGAGACCTGGTCCTGGTTCCTACCATGAAAGATGGGGGAGACTCACACTCTACTGGAAACACCTAAAGAGTCAGAGCTTAAGAGAGCATAAAGTAGATGCAGTGACTGAAAGTGTCTTACTGGTGTTCTGTGTGTGTGTGTGTGTGTGTGTGTGCATGCTTATGCATGTGTCACGGCAGGCATGCAGAGGTCAGATGACAGTCCTGCATATTAGTCCATACCTTCCACCTTGTTTGAGGTGTTGTGTACTCCAGAGCAACTAATTCATAAACTTCCAGAGATTTCTCTTGTCTCCACCTCCCATCTCACCACAGGGGCTCTGAGATTATGGATTTATACACCACCAAGTCCAGCTTTCTGTGGGTTCTGAGGATTTGAACTTGGGACCTTATGCTTAGACAGCAAGTGCTTTACCCACTAAGTTATCTCCCAAGCTCTCCAAAGGAAACAAAAGCATCTTGTAAAATACCTTTAATATAAACAGAACTGGAAAATGAGCAGTTAAATCCGAAGTCCAGAGGCTGTGCTTACCACTCCTGCAGAAGATCTGAGTATGGTCCCAATACCCACATTAGGTGACTCATAACTACCTATAACTGTAGTTCCCAGGCAATCTAATGCCCTCTTCTGGCCTCCTTGGGCACTGCACTCACATTTCATACTCACCCCCACCCTGCCCAGAGATACAACACATAATTAAAAACCAAAAAATGTTTTTTAAAAATCTAAAGTTCAAGTAGGTGGAGGGGGTTTGATTAGAGTTCTACTCTCAGAATAAAACAATGCTTAATTTTTTTTTCATTTCTGTAATTCTGAGAGTTCACAAAGGTTCAAAGGGAGACTTAGTTTATGATTTACAGTTGTTGGAAAGAGTCTACTCCAAACAAGGTATGGCAGTATATACCAGTGACCCAGTCATTCAGGAGCCTGAGGCCAGAGGGTTATGACTTCGAGGTCATCTTGTAAAACTTAGTGAGTCCCAGTCCCAAAATAAAAATTAGGGATGCAACTCCAAAGTATAATGTTTGCCTAGGATATGCTCTGGGTTCAAACAGAGAGAATATGAATGATAGACTAAATTCCCTTTGGGGTAGGCAGGAAGTGTGACCTGCTCCAGGGGTAATGTGGCTTAAAATCCATCTAAACCAGGGAAGTGTGAATGCTTCAGGTCTGAGGAAGTTTGTGCATAGGGACAAGTGTCTGGAAGGTTCAGGGACCAGGTGGCAAGTCAGCAAAGAGAATCCCAGTTATGAAGACCTGCCTTTCAGGAATGGTGCTATTTCTGTCCTGGTGACTCACAGCTCTCAAGCTTTCAAGGATATTTACAAAGGAAGACGGCAGCCGCGGATGGCAGTTTGGATGTGGGAGCCATCTGGCTTCTAGGGTCCCTGGTCTCACCTAAGTTTCAGAGGCTTATCCCCACACCCAGACCAGCTGGCCATTTCCATTTGCATTTCCCAGGAGTGCCTTTTATAGAAGGACTTGATGTCTGATTGCATACAACCTCCATGCTTGAGATGAGATGAGGAGAGAAAGGGGGAAAGAAGGCGGGGAGGGAAGAGAGAGACTCTTGTTTTGTTTTGTCTTCCCGTCTGGGACCCCAGCCAGCTGTGTGGTACCCACTCACATGTGGTGAAGCTCCACTCATAGAACTGCCCCACACTTCCATCACCTCTGAGAATTCCCTCACAGCCA
Source organism: Pachyuromys duprasi (assembly GCA_028658305.1). Taxonomy (NCBI): domain Eukaryota; kingdom Metazoa; phylum Chordata; class Mammalia; order Rodentia; family Muridae; genus Pachyuromys; species Pachyuromys duprasi. The sequence goes on from CM053766.1 coordinate 97,625,358, forward strand.
TATCCAGAAGTTATGATTCATCAGTGCCTCAGGCATCTCCTAATCAAGTCAGGCAGATGCCCCAAATAGTCATCACAGTTCTAAGTATGGAATATTATAATGGTGATAGTTATGTCAAGGAACTTGTGATAAAGGGTGAAGGTAGGCTGAGGATAAACCTGGGGTCTTGTCATAAATTGTGTGTGCTGCAAAGTTTAGTACAATTGCCAAAAATGTAGCCAGATGTGATTTTTTTTCCCCTTGAAACAGTGAAGGGACCAATATCACCACAAGATGCCCAAGACCAAATTCTTAGCACAAAGGAGACCTATTTATCTCAGAAGAACAATGTTCAGTCAAAGGTAGGAGAGAGAAGAAGGGAGAAGGAGAAAGTCTAAGGGAGAGAGGGAAGGGATGTTTGTCCTGCAGGGACAAAGGACTCTCTCTGGATAGAGAGGAGACAGACACGGCCGATAGGCAAATGGCAGTTCATAAAGGTATAGAGAATGAGGTGTTTAATTTTGATTGGTCAGGTTAATTAGGGTAGCCAAAGGGGGGCTTTTGATTATTGGACTATAATACTTCTATAGCTGAACTTTTAGTGGTCAGCCTCAAGGGGAGGAAATGGCCAAACAAGGGACTTAGACGTGGTTGTTAGCTTTAGGAATGTAATTTAAGGTTTTTTTGTTTTTGTTTTTGTTTTTTTAATTGAGAAAGAGGGAATGAGGGATGGGCCAGACCTGCCAGGGCCAGAGCCTGCAGCTGTCTAAAGCCCCGTCATTCAGTGTTTCAGTACTGTAGTCCAGGTTGGCAGAGAACTCTTAATCCTCCTGCCTCTGAGTCCCAAGCACCAGCATTACAGGTATGTGCTGCCGCATCCTGCTGAACATAGTTGCTATCACCCAGTACCACCCAATAGTCATCCATGAGTATAACTCATATTTAACTAGTGTTAAAGCAAGTCAGAAACACCATAACATCCCAGTCCTTCTGCCAAGACTCTGATGAGATGTTCCTAAAATTGTCACAGGACATGAGTCCTGACTCAAACCTCTGAGTGTTCAATGGCATCGCCTTAGTTAATATGATGTCACATTCTATGTGCCTGCTCTTTGAATCAGAACGCCTACCACTGTGTGAATCAGTGAAGGCCTTTTCTATTCGCTTAATGGGCACTCCAGAGGACCCGGATCCCTTGCTCCTTTGTCAGTACAGAGGAGTGGCTCTTTCCAGTTGGTTGTAGCTGTTCCCTTAAGGCTGAGCCTATTGTCATGTCTCCTGTACCAGCATCACAAGCAGCACAAATGAGAAAGGGCTGTTTAAGCCCAGGCTCTAAGAGCAAGCAACAATCAATAAACGGGACCTCATGAAACTGAAAAGCTTCTGTAAAGCAAAGGATGCTATCATCAGAACAAAATGACAGCCTAGAGACTGGGAAAGGATCTTCATCAACCCTATATCTGACAGAGGGCCAAAATCCAGACTATATAAAGAACTCAAGAAGTTAAAAGCAACAAACCAAGTAAACCAATTAAAAAATGGGGTACAGAGCTAAACAGAGAATTCTCAATAGAGGAATATCAAATGGCGGAGAAACACTTAAAGAAATGTTCAACATCCTTAGTCATCAGGGAAATGCAAATCAAAACAACCCTGATTTCACCTTACACCCATCAGAATGGCTAAGATCAAAAACTCAAGTGACAACACATGCTGGAGAGGATGTGGATAAAGGGGAACGCTCCTCCATTGCTGGTGGGAATGTAAACTTGTACAACCACTTTGGAAATCAATCTGGTGCTTTCTCAGAAAATTGGGAATAGTGCTACCTCAAGATCCAGCTAAACTACTCCTAGGCATATATCCAAAAATATGCTCAAGTACACAACAATGACATTTGCTCAACTATGTTCATGAATAGCAGCTCTATTCATAATAGCCAGAATCTGGAAACAACCCAGATGTCCCTCAGTTGAGGAATGGATATAGAAATTGTGGTACATTTACACAATGTAATACTACTCAGCTATTAAAAACAAGGAAATCATGAAATTTGCAGGCAAATTGTGGAAATTAGAAAAGATCATGTTGAGTAAGGTATCCCGGAAGTCGAAAGACACATATGGTATATACTCATTCTAGGACAAACATATTAAAATCTATCCCCCTAAAGAAGCTAAACAACAAGGAAGCCCCTAGGGATGATGTTCAATCTTCATTCAGAAGGACAAATGTGATAGATATCGGAAGCAGTAAAAGACAGGGAACAGGACAGGAGTCTACCACAGAGGACCTCTGAAAGACTCTACTGATCAAGGGTTCGAAGCAGAGGCTGAGACTCATAGCCAAACTCCTGGCAGAGTGCAGGTAATGTTATAAAAGAAGGGGGAAATAGAAAGACATGGAGGGGACAGGAGCTCCAAAAGGGGACCAACAGAGCCAATAAAACTGAGCCCTGGGGGCCCTGAAGAGAATGATACCCCAACCAAGGACAATACATGGAGAGGACCTAAAACTACAGCTCAGATGTAGCCCATAAACTCGGTCTCCAAGGGGGGGCTCCCTAATAAGGGGAGCAGGGGCTTTCTCTGGCATGAACTCAGTGACCAGGCTCTCTAATCACCTCCCCCTGGGGGAAGCACCCTTGCCAGGCCCCAGAGGAAGACAATGCAACCAGTCCTGATGACACCTCATAGGCTAGGGTCAAATAGAAGGGGAGGAGGACCTCACCCATCAGTGGACTGGGGGAGAGGCAGAGGGGGAGAAGAGGGAGGGTGGGATTGGGAGAAGAGGAGGAAGGAGGACACAGTCAGGATACAAATTGAATAAATCATAATAAATGATAATAATAATAATAAAAAGTTATAAAAGAAAGGGCTGTTTATCTTTTGTTGAGAGTGAGCAAACCTCTGAGAGTGTGTATATGTATGTGAGTGGGTGTGTATGTCTGTGTGAATATGCATCTGTGTGTATGTATGTATAAGTGTGTATGTCTTCATGAATGTGTATGTGTGTGTGTGAGAGAGAGGGAGAGAGAGTATGTGTGTGTATCAGAGGTTGGCTTGGGTATCATTCCTCAGTTATCATTGATGTTATATTTTGAAGCACAGTGTTTTTGCTATTCCAGGGACCAAGGACAAAACACCATAACAATCCATCAAAGTCCAACGTGGTGAAAGAGTGAGTTACTGGGCTTGCCTGCGAAGTGTGGGCAGAAGTAAGGTAAAGGACCAGAGGTGACCCAAAGGCAGTTCTGTCATGAGAAAGCCCACCCAGCATGGGTAATGACACACAAAAGCTGCATCCCTGGAACTTACTACCCAACTTGCAGGCATTTCTTGCCAAGGATCTCCTTTCCTAGCAACTGTTGCTGTTTGCATAACCTTAGGGAGGCACCTGTGCAAATTTTAAGTTTCTGCTTTCTGAGACTTGTAGGATTTGTTCACTTCCTGAGTCTACTAGGAAGACTTCCCTCTAGGAAGGATTGCTACACAAAGGTGTATGTTGTGATTTGAATAGGAATGTCCCTCATAGGTTCATGTGTTTGAACATTTTGGGCCTTAGTAGGTGGTGCTGTTTTGGGAGGTTGTAGGACCTTTGAGCTAGGGGTTCTAGCTGTCAGAGTTGGTTTAATAGTTGGCAACCTTGAAGGGTGCCATGCTGGGGTTTCTACCCACTGTTAATATTTAGGCAGCCTGCTTCAGGGTTGCCTAGCAACCTATGATGTCATCATGTGTCACTGGCCAGGTAGTTACTCCTGGTAGGCGTGGTTAAGTTGCTCCATAAAAGGATCAATCTGCTACTTTGTCTCTTACACTCTTGCTCTCTTGTTCTTCCCTTCTCTCTGTGTGGCACCCCCACCCCACCATGTCTCTCCCTCTCTCTCCTTCCCTCTCTCTTCCCATCTCCATCTCCATCCAATAAACATCATGAATTTAATATTGGTTGTGTGCATGGCATTTTTTAATATAAATACTAACACCCACACTCCCACTGCAATAGACAGCAGCTGGCAACCATGCCTTTCCCACCTGAATGGACTATGTCCTCTGAAAACATGAGCCAAGACAAACCTTCTCTCCCTTAACTTGATCCTACCAGGTATTTTGCCATAGCTCTGAGAAAAGTAAAGGGTACAGTGTGCATTAACAACTGATGTTCTCTAATGTGTTTGACCTGCAGTTGGCAGAATCTGGGCACGCAGAGCTCATGGATAGGTCGCCCTGGCTATACTTCTTACTCACCCACCGTCTTCCCCTCTTGTCTGTATAGGGTAGGAGTCTGGGACATGGACCTCTGTTATCTGTGGCTAAATCTCTAGGTCTGGGGTGTAGAAAGAGCTGACGTTTGAAGATATGAATGAGTCTTTTATTTTCTGTTGTACTTGGTGTACCTTGTCTCTCTTTCCAGATCCCTTCCTGCAGCTTCCTCCTCAGCGGTGCTGACACATTCTTTCTGCTGGCATGGGCATCCCAAAGACAGTTATAAAATCTCAGTGTGGTGCAGAATCACACTTTCCTCTTTAGGTGTGTGTGTGTATAGAGATAGAGGGTTGTACACATGTTTGCTGTGCTAGTGAAGGCCAGAAGAGAATCACTGACTTTCTGGAGCTGCAGTTACAGCTGTGAGCCCCCCACTGTGGTTGCTGACTGACAAGCTCACGTCCTCTGAGCAGGGAATACTCTCAACCACTAAGCCTTCTCTCCAGCCCCACAAATACTTTTCCATTTGTTGAACTCAGCTCTTTATTTCTTACCATGCATGGACATTTTATTCTGAGCCATATTGACCTCTCAGTTCTCTGAGTCATCATAAAAATTATTCTCAGGGGCCTGTATTTTTTGTAATCAACTAAGCAGTACTGAGTTATATATCTTAGGTCCCTGTCTGGACTGTAAATACCAAGTGGTCATGGCTGTATCTTCATGGATGCCTTTTTCCTCTAGAGATTTATTTGAGTGCTTACAAAGACACTGTTTTCTTCAGTTGGTTGAAAAAAAGGCAAAGAAGAAAGGGATAATCAGGGAAGGGCAGAGATTCCCTTGTATTCCAGCCAACTACCCTACCCAATGAAGACACATTAGCAGACAAAGCCCTGGTTACTTATTAGGAAAGAATGATTACCAGGGAGAAAAGCAGCTTTGGGGAAAAAGAAATCTGTGTATCAGGTACATTTTCTGTAAAGGAGACTTCTGACCTTAGAAAACAGTGAGCCATTGCTCACTAGAAGCTAACTATAGAAGAGGGCAAGCTGGTCTGGGAAAAATGTAAACCAGACTTAGAGGAGAGTTTTGCATAGGAATGCAATTTGCATAACAATGAAGGTGTCCTGTTCCTGGCAGTCATTGTAGCGGGAACTAGTCCAGAATCCCCACACCGTGGATGCCCAACCCCCTTAGAAAGCCAGTTGTAAAAGGAAGTTAAATGTGAAGGGTTGAGTCCTGTAGTTGTTAGTCTTGAGAAGGGATAAGAGCGGACATTTCTGTTGTGTGCGGTGCCTGGGAAATTCGTGAGGACAGCGTTAGGTTTTCTGCTTGGAGAAGAAAAGTCTTCCCTTAATGGATTTTGAAAAAAGACTGTTTAATATTGGATCCCCAATGGCCTTATGGGAAGGGAGGGAGGTGGGTGTTCACATTTACCCTCATAGAGAAGATGAGTGATGCTGGCTTTTTGAAATCTGAACTATTTATTGAAATACATACTTTTTGCTTGTAATTTATTGCTCTGCAGACAATGGAATAGAAAAGCTATAATAATAATTAATTATTCCTAGAAAAGAGAAAACTGGGTGTGCATGTATGTAACCATGACACTAACTGCTTTTGATTTGTTTGAACTAAGCAACACAAACAATACCTAGAAACTTTAGATAAATGAAGGATGTATGTATTATGTATGGCTAGATATGAGTATATATTAATGAATGGACATATGTATATCTAGATACATGGCTAGATGTACATATAGATACACATGGATGGATGGATATATATTTATATATGTACAAATAAGTATATTTATATACATATGTATGTGTGAATGGATAGATGTATTTATATATAGATAGATGGAGAAGTGGACAGATAGTGTATTTATGCATATGTATATGGTTGTATAGATGTATGTATGTATGTTTGTATGTATGCATGTATGTATATGGATGATAAGTGGAAGTATGAATGTATGTATGAATGGATGGATGGACATAGGTATGATACACGTATATGTATGTATGCATGAATGCATGGATAAATATATCAATGGATAAATATATGTGTGTCTACATAAATGAATAAATGTATGTATCAATTGATGTATGAGTATGTCTTGAAGTATAGATGGCTAGAAAGACGGATGAATAGCTGGATGGATGGTTAGATGAATGGTTGAAGAATGGATGAATGGGTAAGTGGATTGGAGAATGGAAGGATAAATGGACGGGTGGACTGATGGAGAGTTGGATCCATAGTTATGCTTCGATAAAAAAAGAAGGGGTGATTCCTGTACTAGTAGAAACTTTTTTTTGAAGCTGAGTCTGATTGGAATAGTAGCAATCTTGTTGGCTTGATCTTGCACAGGTGTTGTATACATAATCCTAGCTATTAAGAGTTCACGAAAGCCACAGCCATGCCATGTTCAAAGACAGCATTTCACAGCACTCCTCTCGTGCTTACGTTCTTTCTGCCATCTCTTCCATGATGCCTCCTGAGCCTTGGGGGATGTACACTGATATAAATTTAGAACCCAACAATCCATAGTCCCTTTAGCACTTTGACCATTTATGAGTAGAGACATCCTAAATACATTCATTATGGCTCTTCAGGGATGGAAACTGGCATTTATTTTCCACTACACGCATTGAAGAAAGGTATTTATGGGGGTAAGGAAACACATGCACACAGCAGACACAGGAAAAAAAGACACTCTGAAAAACAGACAGGGCACTTGAAGAGCCGACAAGTCTAGTTTATTCTCAAGGGCTGGAATTTTAAAGCCCTGAAGAATCTTCCTCCCTTAAGTTGGTCAGTTTTAAAGAACAGACGGTTGGCTGGCTGGTGACTGCTCTGTCACATGTCCTGATCTGGCCTTGAACTTTTTCAGCCAGTCCATCAGCCCGGTTCCTGCTGGTGGGAGATAAAAGCTAACAAGGTCTTTGCTTTATTTCTCTCTCTCTCTTTCTTTTTTTTTTTTTTTAACATACAGTGTATTCTAGTTTTACATATAATGTATGCTAGTTTTTTTTACATACAGTATATTCTGATTACATTTCCTGTCTCTCAACTCTTCAGAGATCCTCCCATCTCCCCAGCCACCCAAATCTGCATCTTTTCTTTCTCTAGCTAGAAAACACGCAGACTAAAGAATAATAATAAAATAAAACAAGTGAAAACAAAACCAAGCTGTAATAGGACAGAACAAGTAAACAGAACAGAGAGAGCCAAAGGCACAAGAAACATCTGTGTAGAACAGGCACGTACACATCTGTACACATAGAAATCTCATAAAAACACAGGACTGGAAGCCATAATATACACAAAAGGACCTGTAAGGTTTTTGTTTGTTTGTATTGATTTGATTTGTTTTAAATGGGCTGACAAAACATTATGAAACAAAGAGCCTCAAAGGATTCTACTGAATTTGTTTTGTGTTGTCCATCTCCTGCTGGGCTTGGGGCCTGCCCTTAAGAGTGGTTTGTACCTCCAACAAGGCTACTGGAGAGAACTAAATTTTCCTCTGAAGGTGGTTATCACTTGGAGACAGCTTCCGGGTCAGGGATGGGGGCTTGTGTCCACTTCTTATCTCAGCTCTGGGACTCCATGTGAAACAGACTCTTCCAGGCCGTGTGCATGCAACCAAAGTCTCAGTGAGTCCATGTAGGCATTGTTTCTGTTATGTTTAGCAGGCCTTCTTTCCTTTGTGTCCTCCATCCCCTCTGGCTCTCACAATCTTTCCACCTCCTCTTTCACAGGGTTCTCTGAGCCCCAAAGGGAGGGATTTGGTGGAGACATCACATTTAGGACTGTTCCAAGGTCCCTCATTCTCTGCACATTGTCTGGCTGTTGGTCTCCAGGTTTGTTTCCATCTGCCACAGAGGAAGCTTCTTTGATGATGGCTGAACAGATTGTCATTAGGAGTCATTTTGTTTGCTGTAGTTGTATTTGGTTGGTTCTTAGACACCTGAACAGTGTTGGGGATGGGTTCCATCTTAAATTCAACTAGATGTTGGTTGGTTACTCCCATAAGCTTCGTGCCACTATTTTACTAGTGCATTATACAGGTAGGTCATCATTGTGGATGTGTGTAGCTGGGTTGCTAGTTTGGTAGCATTCAGTGTACCTTCCAGTACCATGAACACTAGTCATTAGGGCAAAGGGTCTAGATAGGCACCATTTTTACTTCTCCATGTTCAATGAGTTGTGTAAGTATTGCCTTCAGCAATAGGACCTTATCATCAGTTTGTGGACAGCCGCAGTTTGCCGATAGCCTTGGCAATAGCCGTGGTTGTTTGGTAGTTCCCATGGGACCCCTTTGGCCAATAACTCAATTAGACATATCCCTATCTTGGTACTGGAAGTTTTATTTGGTGACAAGAAATGTTCTGTTAGGGTCCTGTCTCCACTGTTATTTGGTAGTGTCACTTAGATAAACTTTATATATGTATATTTTTAGGAAGCTTCTATTGTACTAGGTAGAAACTGGCATTTCAATATGGGTTTCTTAGACTGATCTTATTCTGTAGGTCACCAATCCCCCAAAGGCTTCCAGAACTTCTCCAGCCAAGCACAAGAAATGTAGGAATTTCCTCATGGATGATTCCACAAATTCTGAACCTTAAGGTCATATTCTCAGAAGTGGAAGGGTATTGTAGTTTGAATGGCCCGATAGGCTCACATGACCCGATTGGTAGTGGTGTGGGGTAAAGTTGTGGGACCTTTACAGGTTAGAGCCCTTTTAGGGGAAGTGTATTATTGGGTAGGTTTTGGGGGGTTATGCTGCCTAGCCCACTCTCTCTTCCTGCTACTTGGGTGTAGATGAAATGTAATTTCTCTCCATCCCAGCTGCCAAGCTAGCCTCATGCTTCTGTCGACATCCCCACTGTAATAGACAGCATCCCCTCCACGACTGTAAGGCAGGATATATCTTTCCCTCCCACACGTTGTTTTTGTTCAGGATCTTACCACAGCAACAGAAAAGAATGCTATGGGGAAATCATTCTCCTCTCCCATGTCTTCAGGAGTCTCCCATTAGTGGCATATCCAAATGGTTCCACTCACTTGTTCATTTGAATTCATCAACAATCAAAGAGAGATGAGAGAAAGGGTTGTGTGTTTCTTCCTGGGATTTTCTTTTTCTTTTTCTTTTAAGCCTCTATTCTGTCTACTTGCTGTTTTTATCATCTGTGATCTCCACTGAGAAAGGGGCTAAGGTCATAACGTTTAGCCGTGATTGTCAACTTCAAAGAGATTTAGAATCACCACGGAAATAAAGGAGATGCCCTGGGCCACCTCCATCTGAATTTCTAGATTAGGTTAGTTGAGGTGGAAAGAGCTACACTGAATGTGGGTGGCATCATCATGGGCTGTGGTCCTGGACTGAGTGAAAAGGAGGAAGTGAGCTGAGCACCAGCATCCATCTCTCTCTGCTTCCTGACTGTGGAGGCCGTGGGACCAGCTGCCTCACACTCCGCTGCCAAGCCCTCCCCCCATAATGAACTGTTCACCCTTAGACTGTGAGCCAAAATAAACCCTTCCTTACCTTGTTCTTGTCAGGCATTTTGTCAGTCACCAAGGTAAGAAGAGTAGAGAACACAGTCACATTCAACAGTAGGGACAGAGGGAGGACTCTGCTTCCATAAGCTGCTGGTTTTGTTCTGGGGATGACATCAGCAGGACTCTGAGGAAAGCCTTCTTCTGCCTTTACATGGGGAAGCAGGACCAGGGAATAAAGAACAGAATGCAGAAGCTGGCAGGGCCTATATTTAGAGAACAGTTTAAGGAGCCCTGTGGGATAGTCTGCTTTGCTGTGTGAGGCTCATACTGACAACACTGTGAAAGACATACACATTGCCAACTCCAGCACCAGAGAGGCCATCTCCAAGAGTCTGCATGTTTGTGGTTTTGCTCATTTTGTGTTTAGTTAGGCTGTTATTGTGACTCTTCTTGAATTTATCAATTCTCCAAGAAATTGGATTTTGCCCTCATAAATCTGCTGGATAAATCTTAGATTTGTGTTTACATTGCCTTGTCTGGGGGCCCAAAGAAGGAATTTTTGTATCAGGCTAGGGATATGCTCAGGTGCTTGATAGAGTGCTTGTCTGACATGCGAAGAGCACCAGAGCTGGAACGACAGCTCGTCAGTTAAAAGCAGTTTTCATTCTTGCAGAGGACCAGATCCACACTGGGTACCTCATTGCCATGTGTAACTCCAGCACCAAGGGGCCTCATGCCCTCTTCTGGCTTCCATGGGTACTGCACTCATGTGCATACCCACTCACAGATACACACATACACATTTTGAGACCCTGTCTCAAAAATTAAAAAGGGGTTGAGGGTTGTTTCTTTCAACTCAAAACTTAATAATAAGAAATCAACCAGCCCAATCAGTAAATGGACTAATGAAGCGATCAGACAGTTCTCAAAAAATGAAACACATATGACCAATACAAATAGGGGGAAAATGTTCAACCTTACCAGAAGTCACAGAAATGCAGGTTAAACATACATCAAGAGTCCACCTTACCACACTCAGAGTAGCAGTCATTAAAACAACGTGGCTGGAGACATGGCTTGGCAGTCAAGAACACCGGCTGCTTTTGCAGTGGACCTGAGTTTGGTTCTGTGCTCTCAGGTCAGACAGCTCTCACCCATTGCTGATGAAGATGCAAACTAATCTAGCCACTATGAAAATCAGTACAGCTCTGTCTGGGAAATTAGAACAACCATGTGACCGACTGTACAGGGTCTCTCACTGAAAATGCAGCTTTGCCATATGTCAGGTCATAGTTGAATGTGACCACTCTTAACTTTCTACATGGGGGCTTACTCTCTGAGGTACTCATGTTTGTACACCAAGCCCTTTCACTCACTGAGATATCTCTCTACCCCTACAATACATTTTTTTTTCCTTCAGCCATGAAGAACAAAGTTATGTCATTGACTAGAAAATGGATGTGACTGGTGATGATGATTAAGGTATTTAAGCTGGTCTCAGAAGGACACAAGCGAAATCTTTTCTTTTACTTGTGACTCCTAGATTTTATATGGATGAATAAAATCACAACTTGAAAGAGGAAGTAGGGGTGAGAGAGGAGGGAACTTTGGGAGGAAATATATATGCAGTGTGAAGGTGGAATGATTAATTCAAAGAGAAGTTTGTTTTGTGTGTGTGTGTGAGAGTGTGTGTATGTGTGTGTGATAATACAGTGCGGGGAGGTGTGAATCCAGAGTTAAGATCTCATGATTTCCCATCTGTGTGGGTCACAGGGAATCACAGAACTCCTTGACTACAGCTTTCAGAGAAATCGCACATACAATTTCATATTTTTCATCTATTGATGGATGTGCCTTTGAATCCCAAGTCTGTTTCCTGTTTTCATGGGGCGGGGCAGAAGAAGGAGGGCGGCAGGTTCTGAGGAGGTTTTCATTTCTTCGGTTTGGATCTCTACTGGACGCCTGAGCTTCCTGGAGAGTTCAGTCTGCAGCTGTTGGCTGAGCCGGTGGAGCAGGGCCAAGGGGTTCAGTCTGGGTTTCTGGGTTTTGGCTGAATGCTGAGTATGGTGACCACTTTTGACGTTGCTGAGCCATAATATCCTGTCTTGGTGTTTGTCTCCCAGAGCATTGCTAGAGTAGAAATGTTTTCCTTGTTCTGCCATTTGTGTGAGATTCCTTGGGAAAATTATGGACATATGCTGCCTTCTCATCTTTTTTTATAATTTTTAAAAAAATTATATTTACTTATTTATTGTATTATGTGTTGAGGAACAGTGCGTGTGGAGGTAAAAGGGCATCCTGTGGGAATCAGGTCTCTCCATTTGCCATGTGGGTTGTTCGTGGGTCTTTAGGCTTGACAGTCAGCACCTTTATCTGCTGATCCACCTCACTGGCTCTGCCTTTTCCTTCCTACCCATCTCTGCTCTCCTCCCTCATGACCTCTCCCTTCTCTTCCCCTCTACTTTCCTTCTTCCTCCCCTCTCTCTCCCCTTTCCCTTTTTCTCCTCCTCTCCCTCGCTTTCCTTTCCCTCTCTTCCTTTTTTTCCCTCCGATCTCTTCCCATTTTATTATCATTTTTACCCAGCACCTGATTTAAGTGCTGTTTACAAATACTTCTTTTAGCGTGGATATGTTATTTTTTTCCAGGTTCCGTAAGTCAGTGCAGAATGGCCTTGGTTGTGTGTGAAGCAGATGGCTTCAGTCAGAAGGCTTTCCTTGTCCTTCTTCTTCATTATGTCAGAATTTACTTTACATTCTCCAATTCTCATGCCCCTTGTTTGAAATGTCTGGGACCAGATGTGTTTCCGTTTTCACAGTTTTTCAGATTTACAAATATTTGTATTCATGTTATCAATTTATTACCCCTAATCTGAAAACCCACAAAGCAAACTGCATTAGCCAGGCATGGTGATGGTGGTGCACAACTGTGATTTCCTACACTTGGGAAGTATGGAACAAATCAAGATCATGCACTGTTACCATTGTGTGACTTCCTGGGGAGGCATGAAGACATACCCATTCACCCCAGGCCAGGCGCCAATAATAGACTAAAGAAAAGATCCCACCCATGCCATGCTGGTGAACCAGAGTTGTTACAATCACTTAGAACATAGGTGAGGGGTTGCTTACAGGAGTGAATGAGAGGCTCCTCAAAGGAGCTTGTGTGACTCAAAGGTAGCCAGCTGAGTCACCGGAGTGCCCATGCCAGCATGGGTAAGGAGTCTGGTTTCCCTGGAGCGCCCTGCATAACTTGCTAGCAGCTTCACCAGCCTCCCCCCACCTTGCCCCCCGGAAGTTGTTTCTATAACCTTGGGGAGGGCCCTTGAATCTTGCAACTTTTATAAGTTCCTGAGACTGCTAGGCACTTCTGCTCAAAAAAGAATGTTTCACTTTCGAGCAAACAGCTGCATAGGAGCTGAAGGACAGCTTGACCTCCTTAAGATCTTTCTATCAGATGCTTTCCATTACTGGAATAAAACAGCATGGCCCAGGCAACTTACAGAAAAGAAGGGGGAGGGGTATTTGGTCTAGAGAGTTAGGGTTCATAATGGTGTTGACAGGCAGCATGGCAATAGCTGGCAGGCATGATGTAGAGTTGGAAGCTGAGGGAGCAGTTCTTGAACCACAAACTGGAAATGGAAACAGTGTTCAAAGCTTTGAAACCTAAAAGCCCTGTCCCCAAGTGACAGACTTCCTCCAGGAGGCCACATTTCCTAAGCTCTCCGGAACAACACCATCAACTAGAGCCTAAATATTCAAATATCTGACCCTATGAGAGACAATATCATCTGAGCTACCACGCCCCTCATTTCCAAAGCCAAACTGCACAAAAAAAATCCAAAACAAACAAACAAACAAACAAACAAACAAACAAAATCTCCCAAAATCCGAAAATTTGGGGGAACCTCTTCTTGGTATTCAAAAGGTCTCATATCTCAGAGCATTTGGGATTTTCAGATTAGAAATGACTAAAATCATTGTCACTCAAAACCTGTGGATTTATACATATGCTAATAGAAATCTACATACTTTGGGCAGAACTGAGGAAAGACAGCAGTTCTTGTGTGCGTGGTCATGCACACACAGCTGTTTGATAACCCTTCTCCCCAGAAAGAAAACCATATAAGGCAAGCATTTTCCTGCTTGAGACTATTCTGGGGAGCAGTGGAACTCGGGGGCATTGAGCCACGCAGGCAGAGAGGCTGCTTGCTCGCTCATGGACACCTGCAGACTGCTCAGGTCCCTATGGAGAGCTTTCTTTACAGCTCAGTGTCCTTCCTAGCCTGGGTCAGTCCTTTCCTCTCTTGCATGGTTCTCTAACCAACGTGAGGCTAAGTGATACAATTAGCCTGCATGATACATGTTCTTCACCCATCTGCTCGAAGCCAGGCCTGACGGCTGCCAAGCTCTTCCTCTTTTCATTACAAACACTCACTTCACCGGCACACTCGGTGCATTGGCAGCAGGCGAAAGCCAGAGGCATATGTTAATCACTTTCACACACAGGATAAGGCGGGAGGGGGCATGTTTGTACCAGTGTTTGCTTGGCAAGGAGAGTGAAACTCAGGCCCTTTTGGTCCTCTTCATCATTGTGAAGTGAGATCTGAAAGCATTATTTTCTTTCTTTCTTTCTTTCTTTGTTTACATTTAAAAAATTAGCACACACAATGGATTTTCTTATAACTTCTCCTGACATGTTTATCATACCCTGTGAGGATATTCACACACACACACACACACACACACACACACACACACACACACACACACACTACTCTATCTTGTTTCCCCCTCTTTCTCTCCAGTAGTCTCCTTCTTTTCTCCTAAATAGTTCCCCTCCTGCTTTCATGACATGCACACGTGCACGAGTATGTTTATATGTGTGTGTTTAAGACCTAAATTCTGTATATGAGAGAAAACAGCAGTTTTTGTTTGAGTCTAGTTTATTTCACTCGACATAATGATCTTCAGTTTATTCTATATTCCTGATGGTGGCAACATTTATACCTGTCTTTATCCACCCATTCATCGATGGGCACCTAGTCTGGCTCCCTGTCTCGGTTATTACAAACCGGCCTGTGTAGGTTTCTCTGTAGTACACTGACTTACCTTCCTTCAAATGTATACTCAGGAGTAGCATAGGCGGGTTATGTGGTAATTTTATTTAGGTGTTTGATTTCTGCAGTGGCTTTACTCTGTTCTTATCAGCAGTGAACAAGGTTATCTCCACCAACATTTTAACAGTGCCTTTCCTTCCTTCCTTCTTTCCTTCCTTCCTTTTCCCTGAGACAGTGTCTTACTCACTATATAGCTCTAGCTGGCCTAGAACTCACTGTTTAGACAAGGCTAGCCTTGAACTCACAATGATCTACCTACTTTTGCCTCCTGAGTGCTGGGATTAAAAGCATGTTCTACCCTGCCCTGCAAGAATGCATTCCATTCAAATTTTTATGTGTACAGTTGTTTTGACTTATGTATTTCTACGTACCATGTGTATATCTGGTACCTTGGGGATCAGAAGAGCATTCCAGATCATGTTGAGATTGGAGTTAAAAACAGTTGTGAGTCATCATATGGGTGCTGGGAATTGAACCCAGGTCTTCTGAAAGAACAGTCAGTGCTCTTAACCCATGAGCCACCTTAATGGTCTCAAGAGTCCATTGTCTTACGCTGTGCTTGGTGGGTAAATGAAGAAACCCAGGTCCTAGCTGCAGGCTCAGCAGCTTGGGTGACTTTAGCACATTCAGTACCCTCACAGAACCTCAGTGTCCTTACAGTTTGAATGAGGGTGAAATGAAATAATCTTTGTCGAAAGATTCTAGGAAGTACAAAGTTCATAATACATGTAAGACATGCCATTTTGAATAAAACAGCAGTTTGGGAATTTATGGACGGTTTGTTCCAAAGGTACTTGGAGCACATCACAGTGATTCATCACTCCTGGAACTGAAAGGGCTGCGTGAACAGCTCAGCTAATGGACAAAAATGTACTTCCAGTGTTCCAAGCTGCAGGGGATGCACAACCAGCAAAGCCATTATTCATTGTGCTGTCTTCTAGGCTGCAGTCCAACAGTGCGTGGCCATGTGCTAGCAGCTGAATTCGGTCCCCCCTCAAATTCTGTGGTGAAGCCCTAACCATCGGTGTGACGGTGGTGTGAGATGATTTTCTGAGATGTGAATAAGCATCTGTTCATCTCAGATGGGCATTGTCTATAGAGCAAAGAAATAACCCAGTGAAGCTCTAGCTGAGTGAACCGTAAGTTTTGGGGTATGTGTGGGCATGGTGACTCATCCCCAAACCCTCTCCAGCCGTGGGTGACAATTCATGAGAGCTCTATCTCTGAAATTCCCTGTACAGGCAGCAGGCCTCTCAGTGGTCATATCTCTCCTCAGCAGTTGTTACTGTTTCAATAGCCTTGGGGAGGAGCCCTGTGACTACTGTAAGTTTGGGGAACTTCCTGAAATCTGTTGTGTTTCTTCCGAGATTATAACCTTCCTTCTTAGAGTCCCTTCATGAAGATACAGTGTATCGGCAGAGAGTGTAAAAAAACAGGATGGTCTAAGGTACATCAACTGGGATGCTCTTTAAACTTGAGAAGTAAACAAAGATAGCTTCATGAAGTCCTTGCAACTGACTAGATTCACTAGCTAGCCTCTCCTCCAAGCCTGTATGTAAGTGGTAAGGATTGCTAAGAGACACTCTCACATATGTTGAGTTGCCTAGAAGAAACGAAGACCAGGCAAATTGCCTAGCATGGTGTTTCTTAATCTTCCTAGTGCTTCAACCCTTTAGTACAGTTCCTCGTGTTGTGGTGACCTCTAGCCATAAAATTATTTTTATTGCCACTTCATAACTGCAATTTGCTGCCATTATGAATTATAATGTAAATATCTATTTCTCAATGGTCTTAGATGACCTCTGTGAAAGGGTCACTTGACCCATAAAGTGGTCACAACCTATAGAACCACTGGACCAGAAAAAAAACACAGACCAGCTAATCTGCCTGGAAGAGACATTCTCCTGCAGGCTGTGTAGTGCTTCAAGTCCCACTTCTGTGAGTTGTCACCCATGCTTGTTTAGACTCTGGTGATGCAGTTGTCTTTGAGTCATTTCATTGCTCCTCCTATAGAGAACCCCACTAAAACTCATTGGTTCACCAAGCTGAACTTCAGTGGTATGTGTACTGTCATTGGTTCCTCATCTGGGGCGGGTAGACATTTATTCACATCTTCCCAAGGATAGTGTCACTCACTTGTGGGTTTTGTTTACTCTCTGAATCTTAACAGAATGGTTTAACTCGTATGAAATAGCAGCAGGGCAGATGATATTTTGAGGTTAGACCCTTAGGAATTTATAAGGTATTGAAGGTGGAGCTAAAAACTAGAAAGTGGGAAAGAGGTAGGTGACTTAGTGGTAGATATGTGATAGGATACATGAAATGCTGGATCCAGTCCCCATCACTGAACTGTAATACACATGCACACATGTACACACGTGAACATACACACATAGAGAAGAGACACAAGGCTATCTCATGTAAAGACACAGCAAAGATAGTTACTTGTAAACCAGAAGGCTAGCTGCATCACTTCCTTTCTCACTGCTGTGGTGAGACACCAGGGGATAGCTGCATAAGGAAGGCTGTGTTTATGGCTCACAGTTTGAGGGGATACAGTCCATCCAGGAGGGAAGGCGTGGTGCTGGTCACATTGTGTCCACAGTCAAGAATCAGAAAAGAGACGGCTGCTGGTGCTCAGCTCACGTTCTCCTTTCTAATCCCTCCAGGGCCCTTGGCTGTGCATTGATGCCACCCTCATTCAGGGTAGGTCTCCCTACCTCAGTTAGCCCAGATGTGCTCAGAAATGATTCTAGATCCTGTTGACCTGACAGTATTAACTGTCACAATAGCCCTCATCAAAAACCCCATTTAAACCCAGATGTCCCTCAGTTGAGGAATGGATACAGAAATTATGGTACTTTTACACAATAGAATACTACTCAGCAATTAAAAAGGAGGCAATCATGAAATTTGCAGGCAAATGGTGGGACCTGGAAACAATCATCCTAAGTGAGGTATCCCAAAAGCAGAAAGAAACATATGGTTTATACTCACTTATATAGACCTATAGGATAGGAAGGTCATGCTGAAATCTATACACCTAGGGAAGATATACAAGAAGGAGGACCCAGGTTGGTAGGATCAATGCTCATTTAGATGAACAAATGGGATGGACATTGAATGGAGGAGAAAACAAGCAACAGG
>CM053766.1:97643810-97661890 GCA_028658305.1 Pachyuromys duprasi
GTCAGTGTTGTTCCTCAGTGCTCTTTACCTTTCTGGGTCTTGCCTATTCAACTAGGTTGGCTTGCTGAAATGAGCTTCAGGATCTTCCTGTCTGCACCTGTCTAGGGCTGGAATTACCAGCACGTACCACATATCCAACTCTAAAAAAGAAAAACAAACAAACAAACAACAAACCAACAAACAAGCACGGTCCTGGGAAGTCAACTCAGGTCCTTATACTTGCACAGCAAACCCTTTGCCAAATGCGCTATTACCGCAGCCTATATTTGAATTCTTATGACTTCATTCAGCATATTAAGGCTAGCATAACCTTTGGACATCACATCTGGCGAGCTCAGAGGATGTAGAATGGAAATGTCAGAATCACCATTATAATGCAGTTGTCAGCAAATGCCAAGATCACTGCGCTAATATATGAACTAGAGAATCAATATCTGACTGAGTTCATGAGGCAATGCTGGCTGATTTCTCCCATGTCACCATGAGATTTCTGTGTCAACTTACATCAGTGGTTCCCAGCCTTGCTGATGCTGCAACCTTTTAACACAATTACCCCTGTTGTGGTGATTCTACCAACCATAAAATCACTGTTACTACTACTTCATGACTAATTTTGCTACTGAATGGATTTTAATGTAAACACCTGTCTTTTCCAATGGTTTTAGGTAACCTCTGTGAAAGGATTGGTCCTATCACCCAAATGGGTCATGACCCACAGGTTGAGAACCATTGACCTAGGCCCTTGTTACATGTTTTGCCAGCCCACAGTACTCATTCAGTTCTTCACAAACTTGCTTTCCTCCTTCAGCAACGTATTCATGTGCATAATATATGTTTACCGAGTACCAGACTATGTGTGAGAAACCAAAGGGTTATTCCTCCTATGTGAGTGACCATCAAAGGATCTATGCTAATAGCCATACTGTTTGAGACTGAGGATTCTGTTGAGATTTCCATTTTCATAGTCTAGGTTAGCTGGTGTTCAAAGGTTTGCAAGCTAGGACTACTAATACAGGTCAATAATTCCAACTTCTTGGGAGGCTGAAGCACAAAGATCACAAATTCTGGACCTGCCTTGGCTACAGAGTAAGTTCAAAGCTAGCCTGAACAGCTTAGTGAGAGTATATCTCAAAATGTAATATAGCAGAGTAATGGTGGTTCATATCTTTAATGTCAGCACTTGGGAGGCAGAGGCAGGTGGATTTCTATGAGTTCTGAGTTCGAGGCCAGCTAGGGCTACATAGTGAAACTCTGGTCTGAAAAACAGCAACAAAAACAAAAAATAAAATGAAGTCTGGGCATGCATTTGTGGTAGAAGACTTGAATAGAACCTTCCAGTGGAGGGCCAGGGTTATGGCTCCTTGGTAGAGTGCTTGCCTGGTATGCACATCAAGCCATAGAGTCACTCCCCACTAACTCCTCAGTGTGAGTGGGGGTCACTGGCAGGTTGTAATTATCAGGAAAAGTTGGGATAGTTTAAACAAAGAATGCAGTGGAGAGGCAAGCAAGACACAACACTGGAAGTCTGCTAGGGAGCCACTTTCAGTGTGTAGCCTCATTTGGGTTGCCTTCCATAGGCAACACCACAGCGCTCATGAAGTCCTGTCAAGTGAGGACCGTGTCTGTATGTTGGGAGACGCATTCTGTAGATCACTTTGGGAGTGGTGGGCAGTAACTTGAGCAAGAGATGCCTTGAGTGTCTCCAAGTATTTGCACAAGTGGAGAGGGAGATTGTGTCAAGAGACTTGTTGGAGCTGGAGAGATGGCTCAGCTGTTAAGAGTGGTGGCTGCTCATCCAGAGGATCTGGGCTCAGTTTCCAGAGCCCCCTTGGACAATTCATAATCAATTTTAACCGTAGCTCTGGGGGATCCAGTGTCTCCTCAGGCACGCACACGCATATCCCCTAAACAAACAATGAAATGAAAAAGCAAGAAAGGAGAGACATATGCGTGCTGATGTTTGGTTCTTTTGATACAGATGGTGTGACACACTCATAATGCCATCACTTTGGAGCTGAGGCAGGAGGATTGCTATGAGTTGGAGGCTAGCCTAGGCAACATGTTCCAGGACAGCATGGGTTATAGGAAGACCCTGTCTAAAAACAAAAACAAAACAACAACAAAAAACAACCAGCAAAGCAAAACAAAAACAAAGACAAAAGAGTACTAGTGGTAGAGTGGAAGAGGCCCTAGGTTCAGTCCCCAACCTCAAAATGAATGAATGAATGAATGAATGAATGAATGAATGAATGGCTATTTGAGTCAAGAACTTTAAAATGTTTGCTGTATACACATGCCTGTGGAGAAAGCTGACTGGACTATGACATTCGAGTTTATGTCCAGTCTGTGTATTAATGTGCCCCTTGCTGCAGTGTGTATAATCGACTCTTGTCAATTGAATTAATTAGCACTGTTGTTGGTATCCAGAATGTTGCTAAACTCTATGGCAGCAATATTTCCCGACTAGTTTTCTGTGTCACTGTCTCGCCATCTTAATCATCAGTGCTATTCCTTATACTTGATAGCCAAGGCGGTAAGCCCCATTTCTGCCACGTCACCCAGATTTACCTCAGCCCGCTTTTGTTTTGTGTTTCTGAGGCAGTGTCTCGTGTATCCCAGGCTGCCTTCAAACTGTGTAGCCAAAGATGACCTTGAACTCCGGGATCTCCTGACCCTGAGTGTCAGGAATACAGGCGAGCATCACCTTGCACAGTTTATGTAGTGCTGTGGGTGGAACCCGGGGCTTTGGACATGCCGGAAAAACACTCTACCGAGTTCCCCATTTTGCTGCAAGTATTATTCAGACCTCTGGGGGGGAAAAAAGGAGAGGCTTCTCATTCTCCATAAAGAAGTGGAAACTGGCCAGGAATAAATGTGGAAGTTTTGCTATCTGTGCTGTTATTGTACACAGCTGTGATTTCCAGGGTTATCACTTTCCAGAGGCTTGAGCAGGTGGGAACTGTCCAGGGCCGGGGCTGGCGGAACAGTCGGCTCTCTCCTAAAGAAACCCCTCCAATTCAGGACTCCAACTGAACAAGGACACTTGCATTCAGCTTGCTGGCTAAGCATGTGAGTGTGTGTGCGCATAGATGAGGGTGTATGGAAGTAGCTGTGTGTATTGAGGAGTGTATGAAACATGTGCATTTGTGTGAGGGAATGTATGTGTACATACATGTGTTTGTGTATAGGTGACGGTGTTTTAAATGTGTTTGTGTAGGATGTGTGTGTGTACCTTCTGTTCCAGGGAAGAAACTTTATAAGCTGCCAGGGCACAGGATCACACTTGCTGGAGTCTCTAGTCTGGAACTTGTGTTTGTTCTAAGTCTCATTCCCACTTCTGGAAGAATAATGCTGGCTATCGCAAACACCATAAGTTTAAACTGCAGTCCCCAAGAAAACAATGTCCCCGCTTGTGTGGAGGAAGGTGAGAAGGCACAGGGATGATTTACACCCCGGGCTGTTTGTTTTTGCTGCCACGCCAGAGCTGTTGTAGCTCATTTGGAATCTATGACCAATGTGGACTGGGAGGATTTATTTTTCGCTGCGGAATTATAAAGCCTGTGGACCTCACAGGATTTCTGGGCCCTGTAGGATAAATGGACCCAATCCATCATCTCCCTGAAAGTAGTCCCAGAGGGCTGGGAAGGTGGCTCAGTGGGATGAGCACAAGACTTGGGTTCCATCCCTAGCGTCGCATTAACCTGGTGCAGTAGTATGTGCCTGTGATCCCAGAACTCTAGAGACAGACACAGGAGACACAAGTTCACTGTCAGCTTTTATGAAGAGCTCAGTTCAAGGCCAAGGTTCAAGGCCAGCTTCTGATACTTGGCACCTAGCCTTAAAAGGAAGATGGTCACTGATTTCAATAGAAGGGAATTCCTTCCTTCCTCTTTTCCTTCTCTCTTTCTCACTCACTCACTCGCTCACTCTTTTTGTAGTTCTGGCTATCCTGGAACTCACTCCATATACCAGGCTGGCCTTGAACTAAGGGTTCCATCTGTCTCTGTCTCCTGAGTGCTGGGATTAAAGGCGTGTACCACTACCACCATCCAGCTTTTTAATTTTTTTTCAAAGGTTTAAAGATTTTAGTGTTATTTTTACTCTTTCATGTTTGGTAAATATCCGACAAGAAGAAACATCTTGGGCTGGTAAGATGGCACATGGGTAAAAGGGCTTGCTTGCCTTGTGTCTCCAGAGTCCACACATGTGCTCTGTGCCATAGGCATGCCACACGTTTGCACTGAATAAAGAAACATCACAAAAGTTTAAAAAGAAATATTCTAAAGTCTCACCTCCCAGCAAATACGTGAATTTCTTCCCTGTGATCACACTCATACTAATTGTGTTTGCATGGCTATGATCAGAATATCTGCAAAACCCACCCAGGACAAGGAAGATTTATTTGGGTGCCTGATTTCTGGGGGTTCTGGTCCATGGTTGATTAGTCCCCGTGTGCATAGGCAGAGAGAGTGTCATGGTGGTGGGGGTATGAGGTACTTCCTCTCCAGCAGGAAACAGAGCACAAGAGGCTGTCAGGTCCATTACAGCCTTCAAAGGCACTTCTGAAATCACTTCCCCAAGCTGAGCCCCTCCTTCTACAGTTTATAGAACCGCCTGAAACAGCACCCTTAATTTGGGGCCAAGCAAGCGTTCAATACCAGCAATCCTCCTGTCTTAGCTCACCATGGTGCTGGGGCTACAGACTCATGTGCAGTCGCGTCTGGTTTTTTGCATGGGTATAAGAATCTGAGTTCAGATTCCTCCTGCTAGCAGAGCCAGCACCCTCGTCCACAGACTCCTCTCCCCAGCTCTATTTCGCTCTTTAAAAAAAAAAAAAAAGTATAGTTTTTCTTACCTTTCATTATTCTAGGTTAATCTTACCATCCTTTATTATGTTCCAGATTTAAGCAACAGCAATGAAAGAAGTCAGTAGAGACTGGAGAAATGGCTCGGTGTTAAGAACTTGAACTGTTCTCTTATAGGTCCTGGGTTTGGGTTCCAGCATTCATGAGTTGTAGGCTCACAACTGCCTGTAACTTCAGCTCCTGGCATCTGATGCCCTCACTGGTCCGTACAGGCACCTGAACTTTTATGTCCACAACCCACACTGATGCACATACAGTACTTGCCATCCAGTAAGTTTAGCTTGTTTAGTTGAGCTCAATCCCCAGGACATATATGGTGGAAGGAGAGAACCAGCTGTCACAAGTTGTCCTATGGCCTCTACACACACACACACACACACACACACACACACACATACGCACACACACACGCACACACACGAATAAACAAATGTTTTTTTTTTTTAAAGAAAAGGGCTTGGAGTTTAGCCAAATACAAGTGTAGTTGTCCAGCTTATATGTACAAGGCTCTGAGTTCAAATCCTATGACCCTTCCCAATGAGGCGCAATTGTATTGTGTAGTATTGTACTTTTCTACTGTTCTGCCTTCCAATTAGGAGACATATCTTCAGTGCCAGTTTATGTAGGTTGCCTTTTATTCCCCTTATAAAATGTCCTTATTGCTTATTGCTGGAGCTGATATAATATTGTTGTTGTTATAAATAGATTCCCTTCAATATTCCATGCCCTGGTTGGTTATTGTGGGAATAAAAAGTTCTTTTTAATACAGAGATCGGACATCCTCCCCTCAGGCATCCTCCCTGAGAGGCAGCCTTGCTTCTCACTTCTTTTCTTTATCACCCCGGGGACACTTCCTTCCCTGACTGGGCTGTCTTTAGCAGCTTTAATGCCCTTTCCCTGACACCCAGCTGGCCTTTTTCAAGCTTGATTTCTCTGTGATCTTCATTAGTGTCCATCTTCTGTATTATTACTTTTCTTTTACATGACTGTCTTGAAGCCAGTATCACGTGTGTGTGTGTACCTGTGTGAAACATGTATGTGAAAAACAAGGTCAAAACTGGATGTTTTTTATGGAGACAAAATTGGATGTTTTTATGGAACGGGCCAAAAAGGCCAGGCTGAGTGGCCAGTAAGCCCTGGCGATGCACCTCCTCAGTGCTGGGGTTCTAAGCGTGCTCCATCATGCTTGGCCTTTTAGATGAGGGCTCAAGGAAGAAAACTCAGGCCCTTGTGCAATAAGTGTTTTTCCCCCCTGAAGAGCAAGGGGCCCTGTTGGAAAATAAGCTTTTTGGGGGTGTGCACATGCACAGACATGCTTGTGTGCTTGTGAACATGTAAGAGTGTGTGTGTTAATATTGATGGTCAGCTTGACAAGACCTGGACTCACTTAGGAAACAGAGCTCTGGAAGTGTCTGTAAGGAGGTTTCTAGATTGGGTGAACTGAGGAGGAACCCTAAATGTGGACGGCACTGCCTCTCTGGTTGGAGTCCCAGACACACTAAAATGGAGAGATCGAGCTGAGCATCAGCGTCTATCTCCCTCCATTTCCTGAGGATGCCATGTGACCAGCTGCCTCCCACTCGACCGCCCTGCCCTGCCCTCAGGGCCTGGTAGGGTGTGTTCTTGGGCAGTCCACCTTCCTTCCTCAGAGTCCCTTCAGTCAGGTGTTTTGTCACATTGGTGAGAAAAATAACTAATCCAGTGGGTTCATCTGAAGAGATTCCGGTGGCAATGGTCTCTGGTAGAGACTACCTCAGCCTTTGCCCATGGACTTGAACTCTTATTTGTCCTCACCAGTGGTTTCCGGGAGCTTTCTAAGTAAGCACATTACAATCTAGAGGAAATTTGTGCTGCTTTGTTGCGCCTCTCACAGATGAAATTGGGGGGAAAAATGGGAACACATGGACCACGAAATATATAATTCATAGTTGTCACATTGTGCTGGGAGGCATGATGTTTTTTTGTGAGGCTGCTAAGTGGGAGTCTTTCATACTGGGAAGAAGTCATGCCACAGAAAGAAGAAAAAAAAGATAAGAAAAAAATTACCCATTGCATTAAGAACCAAATTCCCTGCATGTTCTTAATAGAGTGGGCATGCATTCTTTATGTTAGAGTATGTGTGTGTGTGTGTGTGTTCAGTACGTGTGTGTGCATGTGAAGGCCAGAGGTTAACCCTGGTCGTCATTCCTTAGGTACTATCCATCTTGATTTTTGAAACAGGGTCTTTTTACTGGGGCCTGGAGTACACTAATATGGCTAGGCTATCTGGTCAGTGAGCCATGCCCCGGGCTCCTCTAGGGATTCTAGGCAAATACTCTACTACTGAGACAGCCCCTCCCCCCTCCCGGGATGGAGAGATGGTTCAGCCATTAAAGGATAGGCTCACAACCATAAATAGAAGAGACATGCCCCCAGCCCTTCACTGAGAAATTCTAGGCAGCAAGCATTCTATCATTAAGCCACACCCCTAACTTCTCCCTGAGAAATTCTAGGCAGGTGTGTGTACATATATATGTATATATATCATCTCTATATCTATCTACCTATCCATCCATCCATCTATCTATCCATCTATCTATCTATCTATTTACCTATTATATATCATCAATCTAACTGTATCTTTCTATATGGCTACCTAATCATGTATCTGTATTTATATACCTATATTATTCATCTGTCTACCTACCTTTAATTAAATATCTATCAACTTATCTATTGTCTGTCACATCTATCTATAATTTATCTATCATCTGTCTATCCACCATATATCTATGTGTCCATCATCTGGATAGCTATTATCTATCATATATCTATTGTATTCATTTATCACATATCATGTGCCTATCTATTTATCATCTGTCATATCTACCTGTCATCTATCTATCTACCAACTACCATCTATTATCTGTCTATCATCATATATCTCTGTGTCCGTCATCTAGACATGTATCTCTGTTTGTCTATCTGTCTGTCTATCTATCTTTATCATCATCATTTATATATCTATCCTATTTATGTAGTATGTGTAGTACCACTCATGGCCATTTTATTCTTTGCATTGCCAAGTACAGCACTGTATGTCAGCATTACATGTTGATTATATTTGGCCAATGTGCATAAGCTAGCTATGAGCATGTGGTTTGAGTTTTGTGTGAATATACATTTTTATTTTGCTTTGATGTATAACCAGGACTCAAGTTCCTTGGTCTTATGGTCACAGTGTTTGGCATGATGAAGAATTGCTAAGTTCTTGTCCATTTTTCATTCCTCTAGTAATGCTCTATCACTAGTGACTTTAATTAATTAATTCATTTTTCTGTCTCTGCTTTCGGAGTGATGGGATTACATGTGTGCACTGCCTTGCCTTGACACCAGATGATTTAATAAGCACACATAAGTGCTTGTGTTTGACTAAGTCTCTGAGCGTGGGCAAGGTGATGCTATCGAGGTATTGTTTTTTCCACATAAAGTGGGCTTTGAGACTGAAGGCAAAGATGTTGGCAAGAAGTGAACATTTCAGTTGATGAGGTTCCTGCGAGAACAGGGCCTAAAAGCTAAGAGTCCAAATATGAGAAGAACACACTAAACCATGAAAACCATTTGCAGGTTGCACAATGCTGCCTAGGGTTGACCCAAGCTGCTTTTGGTTTTGATGTTACATTCCCATCTGTGGCAACACCTAGAATCTATGGTGCACGGTGACATTTTGGTATGCGGACTCTCACAGAACCCAAGAAGAATTGTTGGCTTGGACCTGCCCAGAGGTGTCTCCCTGCCAAGTCTGAGTCTACTTGGGATCAATAGCTGCCTACTCTTAAAGCTGAGCAACAGCAACAATCTATATTCATGCTGTCCACAGTGGCTCACTGGGAAGGCACTTGCTTAGAAGCACCCAGTGCAACACTAGAGGGCCTAGACCAGCAGTAGAGTGCCTACCCAGAATCCTCCAGAAAGGAATTGAGTCTATGATTCAGTGAGAAAAATAATGTCCTATGTCAGAGGTTCAGTTCCCAGGACTCCAGAGTGTGCTTGCACATGTGTGAGCACATGAATATGTGTGCATGTGCACGCACATATGTATGTTTACTAAGTGGCTTACACATTTGCAATCAATGAGAACCATAAGCACAAACTTTCCTAGCTAAGTGGTTCAACCTCTCCCAGCTCTGCTTTCTACACTTACTCCTCAAGGTCTTTCTGGAATAATGTGACAATGGATAGGGACCCACCAACATCTTGGGAGCTTCGGCTGTTTAGAGAGGGTTGCCATGGAAGGCTTCTTCTCTGTGTATTGTGGTTATTACCCTTATGGGCTTTTTTTCCCCCTCGTTTCTGTTATTTATCCTCAGATGCTTTGTGTTTTCCTTTGCCATTGAGAAGAAATTGAAATAAAATCACTAGGTTAACAGTCATGGTCATGCTTTCAGCTCATGGTGAAAATAATCTGTTCTTTCCTAGTTCAACTGCATTAGTACCTCCCAGTCCCACCCCCCTGCCCACAGCCCTGTCTGTTCCCTGATATTTATTCTGAGTCCATGAGGTTCCTGGAACCTTTCCCTCCTTGCAGACCTAACTGGCTGTGATTGTCCTTAAAGAGAAAGGGGAGACAGTCATAGATAACACCCCACATCTGTCCCATTTCTTGGGTTCTCCTTGGTTTTCATTTCTTCAAGTCTTGGTGGTCTCTGTTTCCGTGTGTTTGCAGAAGCAGAGTGAGGGAGGCTCCCAGTAGACATTCAGCTGTGACCCTCAGAGCTTGGCATGGCCTGGACCTTTCTCTCCATAGAAATATACCCACTACCACATGAACTAGATGCTTGAGTGCAGCTCTTTAATGCCAGGTAGGTAGATAGAGGAAAATCCGGAATTTAAGGTGATCCTCAGCTACACAGTGAGTTCAAAGCCAGCTTGGGCTACATGAGACCCTGCTTCTGGATACATATTCTCAAAGCATATATATAGAATATGTAAACTGAGGTCATTTTTTTTTCTGTGCCAAGAAGCTCTGAGAGTGCATGATGTATCTAGGGGAGGTGTTTTGGAATAACTTTATTTCCTTCTTCCTTTTAGGGTTATCCAAATCTCTCGGGCTCATCGAAGGGTATGGTGGGCGGGGCAAAGGGGGCCTTCCTGCTACCCTTTCCCCTTCTGAAGAAGAAAAAGCCAAAGGACCTCATGAGAAGTATGGCTACAATTCCTACCTCAGTGAAAAGATCTCCTTGGATCGATCTATTCCAGATTATCGCCCTACTAAGTAAGTTTCAGCTCACTATCACCCCCACCTCCTCACTCTGGCAAAACTGGCTTCGGTGCAATCTGTGATACTTTCTCATCCATTTGGAACCACAGAAGGAGCTTTTGGTTTGCTCTGTCTCAGTCAATAAAGGACTTTTGTTGCTTAGAAAATATTAGGTAATTTTTTTTTTAGTTAAGGGTTGGTGCTGAGGTAGCCCTGGGCTCCCTCTCTAATGCCACAGGAGTGATGAAGGCACACTCTCCTAATTCCAGCACTGGAGGCAGGGGGATCAGGAGCTCTGGGCTGAGGCAGGAGGCCACTGTGGGCTAAGTAATTACTCTGAGCCCAGGCTATATGATACCATTTCAGAAAATAAAAAGTAAAACTATTATACAAGTAATAAAAAATAGTATGGAAAGAGACATAATACAAAAGGTTTTAAATTTAAAATATCACCATAGTATTTTAACTAATCATGGCAATTCTTGATGTTTTAATGTCTTTTATCTTATCTAACTATCTGTCTGTCTATCTATATCTGTCAGCTATCTGCCTATCATCTATCTGTTGAACTTTATTTTACCAAATTATTTGTTTTCTAGATAATGTGCTATTGAATGTAGTTCAGGCTAGCTCAATTTTACTACGTAATCCAAGTTGGCCTCCAACTCATGATCAATCCTCCTGCCTCAGCCCCCCAGATGTTGGAATTATAGTCATGAGCCACTATGCCTAGCATAGTGTACCAATACATACTATCATGTACCAATATATGACTACATTAAAATATTATCATTGAGTCTGTTTTCCAAAGATTATGAGTAATTGATGGATCACTTTTATCTTTTTTGATTAAGCATCATTTCACAAGCATGTGTATAAATGTTTGTGTTCCTGTATGTACACATATGTGTGTAGGGGGTGGTGAATAGATAAATATGGGCATGTACATGTTGAAAACAGAGATAGATATCAACTATCTTCTGTCCCACCATAGTTTTTGAAGCAGGGTCTCTTACTGAACATGAAGCTCACTGACTCAGGTAGGCTAGCTGGCTGGCCAGTGAGCTCCAGGGAATCCTTCTGCTTCTGCCTTCCCAGAGCTGGGATTCCAAGGGCATGTCACCATGCCTGGCACTTTTATGGGTGCTGAGGGTCAAACCCAGGTCTTCACACTTTTGCAGCAAGCTCTTCGTACCCCCTGAGCCATCTCTCCGGCCCCACTAGCTTTTGCTGTGGCTTGTTATGATCATTATGCCTACTGTTGGACCTTTAGGCTGTTTTGGTTGATTGCTGTGTGTAACACTGATCAGTCTGTTCTCGTTCATGTCTATGTATTGATTTGGTGTTCACTTCAGGCTCTGAATCCACAGGGAAAATGTTAGAGACTCTAGATATATATTGTAGCATTCTCTTTCAAAGAATTTTAATTCCTTTCTTGTTGTTATTGGATCCTTTTCTTATTCTTAAGAACTTCGTACACATATACAATGAAATACAACCGTATCTACCCATCTTTGGCCTCACATTCCCCACACATCTCTCTCAACTGTCCCCAGTGCCATGTATTTGGCTCATGAGCTTGTGAGTGTGAGGCCATCCACTTGAGCATAGATATACCAGTTCAGGTCCCAAAGGAGTGTGAATCGTCTACCCTTAGCAGCCACCAAATGCCAAAAGCTCGTCCACTGAGAGTGGGGCTTGGCACCCATTCGCCATCCAAACTGGAACACTGAAAGTCCCTATTTACTATGTAGAAACATACTCTGGTTTCTCAAATCTCCATTTTCTTTACATTTTCAGTGTCTCCCTTTTATTCCCATTTAGAATGTGCCCTCGCTTGCAGTAGATTATTTCTCTTTTCAAATGGGTTTTGTGCAAATCAGTTAAGTATCCTGGTTACTGAGAAAAATAAATTCAAGATAAAGAAAATTATCTTAAATGGATTTAAAATTACAGCATTAGCCTGAGAAACCCGTTAAATCTCTCTCTGCCTCTAATAAGTGCACATTCATTTGGAATCAGTAGGAAAAATATACATCACCCCTGTTGCATGCTATTTTGTCTCCTGGATTTGCGTTCTCAAAAAAAAAAAAAAACATCTGGTGGTTTTCACTTCCTGATACTTCCTAATTAGCATTTCTTGTTTCCAAGTTGGCAAATAAACATGGCCCCGTTTTTTGCTCTCTTATGAGACTGAAAGGGCCTCCAACAGGCAGTGTATTAGAAATGGCTCAACTGAGCAGAAATCAACGAGCATCTATTATGTACCATGATTGGCTGCACCCTGAAGATGGACTCATACAAGGGACATGGTCCTAGTCTACTCATGTCCTGTCTGGGGAGGGAAACAGATAGGTGTGGAGGTCCTTCCAGTGCAAGGGGACCTATGTGATATGAGATTCTGTTATACAAATTTGTTCTGGGGAGATTAACAAATGTTTGTTCTCTCGATATAGGGAGACTTTTGTTGCTGTGACAAAATATCTAATAAGAAGAAACTTATGGAAGAAAAGATTTGTTTTGGCTCATAGTTTAAGGGTCCGTCGTGGTGGGAAGGCTTGGCAGCAGAAGCATGAGGCAGCTGGTCACATTGCATTTGCAATCAGGACAGAAGAGAGTGAGGGAGGGAGAGAGACAAGGACAGAGAGACAGAGAGACACACACAGAGAGGAATATTGGTGCTCAGCTTATATTCTTCTTTTTATCCAGCCTGGAAACCCAGTTCATGGGATAGTGCCACCCACATTCAGGGTGTGTTTTTCCACTTCAATTAATTCTGTCTAGAAAGTCCTTCATAAATGTGTCCTGTGGATCAGAATCTCATCAAGATGGCAATTGAGATTAACTATCCCAGGCAGCAATGTCAGACCATCAGAATGATTCCATCCTCCCATTCTTGGTGCACAATGAGAATGCTTGTGGTTACTTATAGGAGCACCTCCAATGGCTACACTACCCAAGAAAATGCCTCTCTTCCCCAGCAACCATTTATTGGCAATAGATCGTTGTGGAAGGGAACAAGGCCCTGTGAGCCTCTCTTTTCCATGATCGAACTCTAATCCACCTATTAAATCCCAGTCTCTTGCAGAGTTCTCAGCTGCTAAGAATTCATTCCTGGAGAACAGTGGTCCATAGCAGCCGTTGCAACTGTACCCACAGGGTTGAAGGGAAGGTCTGAGCATATTTCGCTTGAAATGATATCCCATAGCTAAGAAAAGCTTGAAGGACACATAGGATGAAGCATCTGGAGAGGAGGGGAGGATAAGAATAGACCAGACCAGGAGAACAGCAAGCAAACTTTGGGTATGTTTCTCTTCAGTAGACAGTCTCAGCATCTCCCAGTGGTGTGGCATGATGGAGTGAGCCCACATTTACTTTTGGCTTCTTCTGAAGGGGCACAGAGCATGGAAAGGGAAAACTGAACAAGATGATTGGTACTTTCATCTAACAAACACCTATAAAGAACTTTGGAAGATGGACAGAGAATAGATAAATGCTAATAGGTAGCTGCTTAGAGAAACTAAGGCCTAACCTCTCATATGAGATGGGTGAATATTTGTTTTAGTTTTAATTCTGTCACATTATAAATACCCTTATGACAAGCAACTTAAGGAGAAAGGGTTTCTTTGGCTTATAATTCCAAGGCACAGTGCATCATTTCAGGGAAGGTTAAGGCATGGACTCAACAGCTAGTCATGCCACATCTATAGTCAAGAAAGAAAAAAGTACATTCTACCATGCTTGCTTGCTGATACATCTCAGTTACTTCTATATATCCAGGGCCCAGCCCATAAAACACTACTGTGCACATTCAATGTGGGTCTTCCCTCTCTCTTCAGTTAACAATCAAGACAACCCCCCCCCCCCACAGACATGCCTATAGGCCCATCTGATCTAAGCAGTCCCTCAGTTGAGATTTTTTCCCCCAAGATGATTCTACATTGCCAAGTTGATAGTTAAAGCTAGCCAGATTGTTAGAGCAGGAGAATACAACTTGATCAGAACCCCAGGGACCCACTGTTGTGTTAGCTTTCCAGGGGAGAGAGACAAGAACAGATGTCTGCTCATTCCAGACAGGACTATGACACCAGATCAAAGCAATGGTTTCACTGAAGTTCAACTTGGCCAACTGATGAGTTTATTTGGCTTAGTTACAGAGCACAGGTGACAGGCTACTTGTAGGGGCATAAATGACCCAAGAATAGCTGTACCACTGAAAATACACTCTATAATGGATGCCTACCTCATGGAGACCCGCCTTTGGTTAATCTTTCACTTCTTTGATAGTCTAGCATCCCCCAATATCCCTTGTAGCTGATGGTGAGTAATGACCTGGGATCCCAGGTAACAGTCCTAAGAGCCTCCAGTCCCTCCTTCTGTTAGGAAGTGTTAACTCCATTACTATTACATCAGACCTAGCTATCTATCATCTATCATTCTGCTATTTTGCTCAAGCAGTTGTCATGACTACCAGGCCATGTATTATCTATTTTTCCAAATGAAGTCAGGATGGTCATATAATGCCCAAGTGAAAAGCCATATACAGGACAGACAGGATAGTTTTTCTTCTTCTTCTTCTTCTTCTTCTTCTTCTGCTTCTTCTTCTTCTTCTTCTTCTTCTTCTTCTTCTTCTTCTTCTTCTTACAGCTGGATGCGAGTAGGAATGGAAGGATTGTAGTCATATCTCTATTTCCTGTTGTTCTAGTTTCTTTTTTGTTGCATGAACCATTCATAACAAAAGAAAAGAGAGAGTTCATTCCATATTACAGTTTCAGGGCACAATTCATCATCCACAGAGGTCAGAGTAGAAACACAGGGGAAGAGATCAAAACAGAAATGCTCAAAACAGAAACCATGGAGGAACATTGCATGCTGGTTAACTGGCAGGCTTATACTTAGCTGGCTTTATACAGCTAAGGACCACCTGCCTAGGAATGGGGCTGTCCACAGTGGGCTGGGCACTCTGCCCATACAAGCATGCCTCCACAGGCCATTCTGATCTGGGTGGTCTTTCCTTTGAGGCTTTCCTCTCACATGGCTCCAGGGTGTGTCAAGGTGACAGAGCTATCCAGAACACTTCCCTTCACAGCTGCATAGCCAGAGCTTGTTCCTGTCCTTTACCCTCTGAATTCTAGTTTATGGAGGTGGCTATGTCAGAATATACTTAATGGGGAGACTTTCCAGCTCTGTGACCTCTGTAGGCTCTCGTACTGCTGTGTGCAAAAGTTTAAAGAATCTGTTTGCCAGAAACCACCAGCTTTAAAAAGAGGCCAAATGAAGAGTGGGAAGTGAGGGCGAAGGTAGGGGGGCTGGGAATTTGGGGCCTCCGGATGGCTGTTGATATGGAATGCCTGTTAAACTCCATCTTTATATAATGTTACTCTGTTTTTGTCTATGGTGCATGGACATGTGCACCTGTGGAGGATGCCATGCCAGCCAACCTCAAGTCTGGCTCAGCAGGAGTTCTCTACTTGTTGATATGAGGCAGGGTCTCTTACTGGAACTGTGGCTCACCTATTAGGCTGAGCTGACTGACAAGCAAGCCCTAGGGATTCTCCTGTCTTCACTTCCCCAGGACTGGAATTCCAGGTATGATCACCATACCTGGGATTTCTATGTGGGTTTTCAGGGTCAGACTCCGGTCTTCCAGCTTGTCAAAAAAGCACTTTACTGACTAAATCATCTCCCCAGTCCTGTCACATTTACTCTGAGACTAGAGAGATAGGAGCCACAGACATCATAGCAAAGCGTCTACAAGCAACGAATAAACAAATAACAACAGGGACAAAAACAAAAACAAACAAACACCCCCCCCCAGACCTTAACAATAACAAACGGCATTTGGAGAAAGCGGAGACTCTAGGCTTTAAAACAGTAATCGACTTCCAGGGAGCACCAGATGATTTGTTTACAAAATGAGAACATTTCTGTTACAGAAATAACCATAATCAAAATAAATCCTATAAGTTTAAAATTGAGAAAAAGCAGGCAAGTCTGTGAACGGTTGGAAAATAGCATTGAGGAAATTGTTTGGATAAATAGGGATAAAAGGAATTGGCAAGATTGGAGAGGGAATAAAAAACACATCTGTCCATCTTCATCACTCGTCATCCAAGGCGAAGAGGGCCTGTAAGGAACAATAGCACTAGAGAATGGACAAACAGCGTAAAATGCTGCCACGTGGACAGGAGTTGGCTGTCACACATATGTATGTGAATTCACTGTAGCTGTGATTACAGCATATGGTCAAGCCAAGGAAGTCCACATTCCACCAGGCAGTGGTCATTAAACTCTGAGTTAGAAAGAAATGGAGTGAGGTTGGGTGGGGGTGGGGGACATGGAAACACTTCCAGGTGTTCTCATTTTATGTTAGTGTTTATTTTAAGTGTGTGTGTGTGAAGTCAGAGGAGAGCTTACAGGAGATGGTTCTTTCCTGCTGTGTGGGTTACAGAAATCAAACTCAATTGCCTTTACCCACTTTACACAAACACTCAATCAAAAGCAACTTGGGTGAGGATAAGTGTTTATTCAAGTTACAAGCCAGGTCATCATCCATCATAGACGGAAGCCACGACAGGAATGAAGGTAGGCTTGCTTGTTATTCTCTACAGATTTGCCTCTTATCAAGACACTTACATCACAGTCAAACATTACAGAAGAAACCATGGAGGGCTGCTGCTTACTGGCTTACTCACATGGGTTGCTCAACCCTATTCTCTTATAGTACCCAAGGCTAGACCAGCGGTGGCTCCACCCACAATGAGCAGAGTCTCCCACACTGATCATCAATCAAGAACATGCATAACAGACTTGGCTACAGGCCAATCTCTTGGGGGTATTTTCTCAGTTAAGATTTCCCCTTTCATAGTATCTCTAGCGTGTGTCAAATTGACATGTCTAGCCAGCACACCAAACAAAGTAAAACCAGGGCTGGGGAGATGGCTCAGTTCATAAGCATAGAGATCCCCAGCACACACCCAAAGTAACCCTCTGGCTGAGGGAGTGGGAACAGATAGACCTCTGGATTTTGCTGGCTAACCACTTGAGACATTTGCTGGGTTCTGAATCCAGTGAGAGACCTTGACTTAAAAAAACAAAACAAGGTGGAGAATCATGGAAGAAGACACTCAGCATAGGTCTCTGACCTCTGTATGCACACGCATATACACACACACTCATACTCTTATACTTATGTATGCACTCAATTAAAAAAATTAAAGCAATACCAAACAAAAATAAGGAATAGCACCTCAGGTATTGTTGTTTAGAAAAATAGAAGTGGGTATGAGATAGTTTATGTTCTGTTTTAATAATAAAAGTTCAATTAAGGTAAAGTATAAGCCTACAAAATTTAAGTGAAAGTAAAATAGAAATGCAATGTGTACGCAATATAAACATAAAATGTGGGCTGGCAAGATGGCTCAGGGGGAAAAGGCACTTGCTGCCAAGCCTTGTGACCTGAGTTTGATTCCTGCAACCCACATAGTAGAAGGAGAGAACCGACTCCTGCAAGCTATCCTTTGACTCTCTCTCTCTCTCTCTCTCACACACACACACACACACACACACACCTGAAATAAAAATTTTAAATGTATATTATATGCAAGGAAATTAGATAAAATTTCTGGTTGGACAACACTATTCTGTGCTCTGTCTTATTTACTTTTTTTTGCGCTTTCTTAGACAATTAGGAATAGTGATTCCTCAAGACCCAGCTATACCACTCTTAGGCATATATCCAAAAGATGCTCAAGTACACAACAAGGACATTTGCTCAACCATGTTCGTAGCAGCTTTATTCGTAATAGCCAGAACCTGGAAACAACCCAGATGTCCCTCAGTTGAGGAATGGATACAGAAATTATGGTACTTTTACACAATGGAATACTACTCAGCAATTAAAAAGGAGGAAATAATGAAATTGGCAGGCAAATGGTGGGACCTGGAAACAATCGATCATCCTGAGTGAGGTATCC
>CM053766.1:97662390-97678204 GCA_028658305.1 Pachyuromys duprasi
GACATTGAAAAGGAGAAAATAACCAACAGGACAGGAGTCTACCACAGAGGGCCTCTGAAAAACTCTAACTAACAATGTATCAAAGCAGATATTAAGAATCACAACCAAGCCTTTGGCAGAGTGCAGGGAATCATGTGAAAGAAGGGGGAGTTAGTAAGACTTGGTGAGGACAAGAGCTCCACAAAGACCAATTAGATCAGGGCACAGGGGTCTTTTATGAGAATGTTTCTCCAACCAAGGACCATGTATGGATATAACCTAGAACCCCTGCTCAGATGTGGTCCATGGTAGCTCAGTATCCAACTGGGTACCCTAGTAAGGGGAACAAGGACTATTTCTGTCATGAACTCAATGGCTGGCTCTTCGACCCCCCTCCCCCCCACCCAAGGGAGGAGCAGCCTAGCTAGATCACAGAAGAGGACATTGTAGCCAGCCCTGAAGAGACATGATAAGCTAGGGCCAGGTGGAAGGGGAGGAGGTCATCTCCTATCAGTGGACTTGGAGGGGGCCAGGAAGGAGATGAGGGAGGGATGGGGAGAGTGGGAGGGAATGAGGGAGGGGGCTACAGCTGGGATACAAAGTACATAACCTATGATTAATATAAAAATAAATAACTTAAAAAAATTCTCTGCGGGATAAACCTGAAAGTAGAGTTTGAGATGATTTGGAGAATCGCCCACAGGCCATACAAGATAAACAAAGTCACACTTTGCAAATTTAGAGTGCCACATGAAAAGTGACCAAATTACCCTGTGTTGTCTGAAAAATTAGTGTACCCCCCCCCCGTCAACCCGTCAAAGAGCACAAGCGTCTTATCCCTAGAATAGGCTTCTCTGAAAATGAGCCCTGGGTTCCTGAGAGAGAGCTGCCTGGGGCTAGAACATCTTCTCTCCTCTAAGAAAGTGATCTCCCAGGAGGTGGTATCCTGCTTTAAGTCCCCCAAAAGCCCTCACAAGGATTGTGCTTTGGGATGGGATTAAAGTAGATGGATTCCATTACAGTTTTAAACAGAATTCCAGATGCTCTCATTCTAACCATGCTTCAGAAATTTGTTTTCCTAATAAATATGAATGAAATCTTAAGTAGTTGCAAAATTAACCCCTTGCTTGTCAAATCTCATTTCGAAACATGCTTTTTATTTAGATTAATTTATTTAGATTTAATTCATTTAGATTAATTTATTCACTTCATAGCCCAATTGTAGCCCCCTCCCTCCTCCCCTGCTGGTCCCACCTTCCTCCCTCTTCCCCCTCCCTCCCTCCTTTATTCCTCAGAAAAGGGGGGCTGCCACCTACCCACGCATCCCAGCTTATCAAGTCATGACTGCCTGACTGACCTTATATATCCTCTTCCCCTGTGTCCTGGCAAGGCAGTCCCATCAGGAAGGAATGGTCAAAAAGCAAGCAACAGAGTCCATGTCAGAGACAGCCCCTGCTCCCCTTACTAGGGAACCCACATGAAGCCTAAGCTGCTCATCAGCTACATTTGTGTAGGGGCCCAGGTATACTCTGTGCATGGTCCTTGGTTGGTGCTTCAGTCTCAGCAAGCCCCTCTCGGCCCAGGTAAGTGGCCTCTGTTGGTCTTCTTGTGATGCTCCTGTCACCCCCAGGTTCTATACTCTTCCCACATTTTCACAACTGAAATGATTTTTCCATTTTGTTTTAATTCTGTGGATCCCTTTCTTCTTCTGGACAGGTTTTTAAAATTTGTCTGAATCCGAAACTGTCAATCTTTCCATTTTTTCATTTCCTGAGCGCTTTAAAGCCTAGGAAGATAGCATCCCTCCCAATACTTATAAATATTCCATTCTGGTTTTGTCTTCTCTGATTATCTTACACCTTGCTCCTCCATCCACAGAGCGTTTGTTGCAAAATGTGGCACAGGTTTGGGGGCTTTTGTTCCAAATGTATGTATATCTTTATTATTATTGTTTATTATTATTTTACAAAATGGCCTTTCAAGAATAATTTTGTAAGCAATCCCAATTCTCTCCTTGGAAGGAAGAGAATGCCTTACATTTGATGTTTCTCACACAAGTGGTTTATTTTCCAGGTTGTATGTGTACTCCTTTGGTCCATATATTTTATTTTCCTTTTCCATTTTTTTGTTTTGAAATAAATTATTAAAAAATGGTTGCATTACTGAAGTCCCCTGTGTGTGTCAGAAAGGAACAAGCCGTAGCTAGGTCTCTAGGACATCAACGATGGTGAGAAGGTCTGTGGACTGTTTAAAGTCCTGAAAGGCCGGGTCCTGAAAGAAAGAAAATGGAGTGAGCAGTCCTGGGAGCAGGAGGGCCCTGCAGAAATGACCTTGATAATTTTTGCCGTTGTATCTTATTTATTTACTTCTGTATTCAGCACAATAAATGTGTGCATTTATGAAGCAGAGGGTGATAAATAAATGCATGTATATGTGGTGATCAGATCAGGGTAGCTGGAATCTCAGACTCATTAAATGTTGATCGTGTCTTGATGGGATACC
Source organism: Pachyuromys duprasi (assembly GCA_028658305.1). Classification (NCBI taxonomy): domain Eukaryota; kingdom Metazoa; phylum Chordata; class Mammalia; order Rodentia; family Muridae; genus Pachyuromys; species Pachyuromys duprasi. The sequence continues at coordinate 97,664,872 of CM053766.1, forward strand.
CAGACTCCTCTTTTCTGGATCTTGATGAGAAATGTATTGAACCACTGCTGCTTCCCATTGTTGCTGCAGTATACCAGCAATCCTGTATTGTGTGGTGCTGGGAATGGAACCCAGGGCCTCACACATGCAGGCCAGTGCTCTACCAAGGAGCTGCTTCCCCAGGGCTTGTGGTGGCATTCTTCAATGCTGTGTGTGTGTGTGTGTGTGTGTGTGTGTGTGTGTGTGTGTGGTGAGAGAAGAACGAACCTCAAGTCTTCACCCTCAATCTCCACTTTGTTTGAAGTAGAGTCTCCTACCCTTGTTCTCACCAGCTGGCCTTGCAGCTTTGGGGGATCACCATCTCTCTCTCCCATCTTGACTTAGGCGCACTGGGATTTTAGACAGGTGCTGTGATCTACTTGGCTACACTCCTAGCCCCACCCTGGGGTTCTAGGCAGGTCTGTGCTCATCATTGAACCATACTCTAAACCCAGCTTTATGTGATATCTGGCATTTTAATTCAGATCCTCATTCTTAGGCAGCACCCCACTAAGCCGTCTCTCCAGCCCACTTGACTGAAGTTGTCTTTCTGTTGTGTCATTCATTCATTTACTGTGTGTGTGTATGTGCATTTGTACTATGGCACATATGTGGAAGTCAGAATGCAATGTGTGGGTATTGGTAAAATAGGGATGAGGAGGGAAAGAAAGAAAGAAAGAAAGAAAGAAAGAAAGAAAGAAAGAAAGAAAGAAAGAAAGAAAGAAAGAAAGAAAGAAAGAGAGTGACAGACTGGCTAGATCCCAGGGGAGGACATTGCAGCCAGCCCTGAGGAGACAGGATAAGCTGGGGTTGGATAGAAGGGGAGGAGGTCCTCCCCTGTTGGTGGACTTGGAGGGGGCGGGGAGGAGGGAGATGAGGGAGGGAGTGGGAGGGTTGGAAAGAATGAGGGAGGGGGCTACGCCTGGGATTCAAAGTACCTAACCTGTGATTGATATAAAAATAAATAAATTTAAAAAAAAAGAAAGAAAGAGAGAAAGAAAAAGAAAGGAAGGCATCCACAGAATCAGCAAAATGCAGCCACTGACTGGATTTGGATGACGAGATCCATGAAAAAGTCTCTATTTTGAAAGTTGAACTTGCTCTCGTACTGGGGACGAATCTCTGGTTTCACATACTGTAGCCCTGGGCATTCTCTAGTGTAATGGTTGAAGCTTGGGGTGTGCAGTGGAAGGGGTTTTACTAATCGGGGAGAAGAACCCTGCCATGCTTCATATTTTGTGAAGAAGGTGGAGCCTCTGTTTGTCCATGGTTTCTCAGGGTTACTGTTTCCTTGAGATGACCACGTGATACCCCATCTGTCCAGCTTCGTTCACTGTTTGCCAACATGTATGAGTGAGGTTGATGACTCCAGAGTCCAGCCAAAGCTTTAGAACTCTTAGCTCCTATACCTTGTCCTGATGTACCATTCATGTGGTGGTGTATTCCCTATCTGGGTGTTCAGTTAGTGCATAATCTGGGGGAGGGACCGCCTTGGCACGGGGAAATCTGTCTGCTTATTGAGGCAATTTCAGAGACTCCTGTGCACACTTCAATACCACACCTGCCTGCTCAGACAGTGTGTGTGTTATTGATGAGCAGTTCCTGCTGCTGTTATCTTCAGTTTCTCCTTTGGCCTCCGTTTAAAAAATCCACATGTCGGGGTTCTTTGGAATTCATTTTGTGTCCCTGAGAAAGGGTCCTCGTTCCTTTTATTTTCTCCCTGCAAATTCTAGCCAATTGTACCCCAGCAATGTCTGTTTTGCGCATGGAGGTGTGAGGCATCTGTGGAATGTCACTGTGTTGATCTTGTGGAGGGCGTGGTCTGGAGATCAGGAATAAGGTCTAGATTGAGCATGGAGGATGAAGTCATGCAAGCACTGGCAATGTGGATTAGTTGCTTGTCTTGTCACTGTTATAAAATCCCTGATAAAAGCAATTCAAGGAAGAAAGTTTTATTCTGGCTCACAGTCTGAGGGCACATAGGTCACGGTGGGGACAGCTCAGCCACAGGAATGTGAGAGAGATGATCACAATGCCTGCAGAGTCAAAAAGCAGAGAGATACATGATGGTCCTCAGATCACTTTCTCCTTTTTATTTATTCATCTTGGGACCCCAACTTGTGGAATGGTGCCCCATATATTAAGAGTGGGTATCCCCACTTCAGATAACCCAGGCTAAGCACCTCCCTCATAGACATCTCCAAAGGCTTGTTTCTGTAATGACTCCAGATCTCGTTAAGCCGACAACCTGTGTTGACCAGGTATTTTCAGTGACATCTCCAGGTGTATGTGGGCCTTTTCAGATTTTCCTCCCATGACATGCATGATTTTTGGCCTCTTGACTAAGCCCTTTTTAACAGAATCATATCTCTGATGATTGGTATACCTTGGTTAGTTTCCTTTTGCCTCTCTCTCTCTCTCTCTCTCTCTCTCTCCTTTTCATTTGCAGCACTAGGGGATCCTATGCAGATGCTCTTCCACTGATCCACACCCTAGCCCCTCACTGGGGCGTTCTAGGCAAATTCTCTGCCACTGAGCTACATTTGCAGTCCCTCTCTAGAGAATTCTTCGAAAGTGCTCTACCACTGATCCATGCCCTCACCCCTGGTTTTCACATGGATTTAAAATGACATATAAAAAGTGAAGCATCCTAGCTTCTACTTTCTCTTACAGACACTCACCCAGAGGGAAGCTGTCCCATAAATACTTGCTGGTTGAAATAATAAATAGGTCCAAGCTGAGGAGCCTGTCTGATTCACTGAGCACAATAATTATTCCCTTTTATTGACTGCCTTTTATGTTTTTGTCACTGTGCTGCATGTTTTATTGATCTCATTTTAATTTAACTACTCTCTGAAGTAGCTGTTACCACCTCTGTTTTATAAATGAGGCAAGAGGGGCTTGGAGAGGTTCAGAAGCCTGACTTAGGTCACACAGGTACTGTGAAGCCCACATGTTTGTTGTGTGAGAATATGTTCAAGGCTTGTGGATGCTGCCTCCCCCATCACAAAGCATTTCTAGAAACTATCATGCCTAATCCCACCTCCCGCAGCTGCAGAATGGAACCTGCTAATCACTCTGGTATTGATAACCTTCCACGCCTTCAGAATGGAGCCTTCTACTCACACTGCTACTACCAGATGGGAAAGAAATTCTAAATACTAGAGAAAAGGAGAGTTTCTTTTCAGAATCTCTTTCCTTTCTCTATCTCTCTCCTCTCTCTTTTTTCTCTCCTCTCTCTGTCTTTCTTTATTGCTTTCTCTGTCTTTCCCTTTCTCTCTCTCTTTGTGTGTCTGTTTCTTTCTCTCTGTCTCTCCCCTTCCCTCCTTCCCACCTTCCTCCTTCCCTCCATCTTTTCATGTGTGTGTGTTTTCTACTACTTTAATCTTCTGTTGATCCCTTTTAAGTCATCAAACTCAATATCCTAATACTAAAGGGGCTGAGTATGGAATCTATGATCCCCTTATACGTAGTATGATAGAGTGAACATGACTTTTTTTTTTTTTTATTTAGCTCAGGGGGAAAAAGTACAATAATATTAGGAAATGTTTTACAATAAAGTTTATTTAGCTAAGATGTCTATGATGGTTAACCTTCATTTCAACTGGGTTTAGAATAGGCAAGGAAACATATCTTTGAGTGTGTCTGGAACGATGATTCCAGAAAGGTTTAGCTGGAAAGGAAAGGTCCATCCTAAAATGAGTGGTGCTGCTCCATGAGCTGGAATCCTGGATAAATGTAAGAGGGAAAATGATCTGAGCATTAGCTTTCATCTCTCTGGGGACAATGACTTTCAACTTCATGTGCTTCACATGTAGCCATTACTTAGAAAGTAGGATTCTCGATATTTTCATTAGCTTACTTCAAGCTGATGCTGGGACTGGCCGTGGCAGTTATCCTTGTGTCTATAGACCTTTAGTACTTAATTGTACATTGCAGGCTGTTGTGTAGCAATTCTCTGAACTAATACATTATGTCCTGGAGGGAGACTCATTAAGACTCAGGAAGTCAACAACTTACAAGTCTCAGGAAGTTTCTGAAACTCACACCGTTGGCAAGCTTTCTCCCAAAGGTTTTGTAACTCATGAAGGCAGCTATAAGGAGAAAGTCTCTCACCAGCCAACCTGCTTTCAATGAGCTCCATGGATGCAGCTTTTGTGAGTCATTACACATTCTGGGGTGGGCTTTTCAGTGACAAAGATATCTTTAAATTATGAGTGCTTTTGTAAATAATTCCTCATACATGTTTCCATAAATAACTCCATTAAACTCATTGGCTTATCAAGTTGGACTTTGATAGAATTATTATTTTGGTGTGTCTTTGGTACTCTCTGGAGTACCAGTAGATGTTTGGTTAGGTCTGCTCAGGAAAAGTCATTGAGAGAGATTTGTTACTATGAACAGTATTTCACTCACCTCAACACCTACTCAGGAATCCTCCTGCTTTCGGTTTATGGGATTCCAACAATGGAACCCATGACTGCTAAGTTTTAGAGGGAATTCTTAGTGTATCTCTTCTCCTTGCAGCAGTATGCTCTGTGGGAAAAGAAAAACCCTCATCCCAAACTAATGTTCATGTGTTTACCTTTCTGAACTTGCTGGAAGTAGTCATGATGTCTTCAGTGGAGGACTAGGTGAAATGTTCTCCTACAAACATGTATGTCCTAGTTTCCTTTTTGTTGTTATGATAAACACCGTGGTTGAAAGCAGCTCAGGCAAGGAAGGAATTTCCTTGGCTTATACTTTCAGGACAAATGCCATCGTGAAAGTAAGTCCTGACAGGAACTCAAAGGAGGAATTTGAAGGGCAGAAACCATAGAAAAACACTGCTTGCTGGCTCTCTGACAGGTTTAGGCTTAGTGAGCTTTTTAAATGTGGCCCAAGACCACCTGCCTAGGAAATGATGCTGTCCACAGTAGGCTGGATCCTCCTGCAATAGCCAGTACTCAAGAAAACCCCCCAAAACATGGCTACAGGCCAATATGATCTAGAAAGTTCCTCAATCTAGACATTCCTTTCAGATGACTGTAGGCTGTCTCAAAATGGCAATTAAAGCTAACTAGGTCAATACTTTTCTCTACCCAGAGAATAATCAATAGATCTCAATGTCTTCAGTCATGACAGACATTTTATTTATAAAGACCTTCATTATTTGTGGTCTGCACATACAGTGAAGATTCCTCAAAGTGACAGTGAAAAAAACATGGAACGTTGTACAAAAGACGAGATCAGCATAGGTGTGGAACTGGACAATAACTCAGGCTTCTGGAAGAACAGGAGAAACAGACTAAGCTCATGTATTCATGGGAGTATCATGTGTGTACTGCAGAGGGAAGCAGGCACCTCACATTGCAGATGGTATGTTCTTTTAGTTAATTAAAAAAAATCTGATCAGCTAACAGGGCTTTGAAGATGAATACAGGGGAAAAAGAATAGATGGGGCATATGGAGAGAACATATTTGCTCTTGTGAAATCAGAAGAAAATGTTTAATGTCATCCAAACCTCATTTGCATAAAATACTCTTATGCAGCAAATAAGATGAAAGCAATAGGATGTGACTGAACCTGTGCTGTTCTGAGTGTCATCTCATTACCAAGAGTATAAGTAATTCAATTGGATAAATAAATTCAAAATTGTGTCAAGGAGATGTACTACAGTTATTATGCCTTGGGGATTCCTTCAGTGGTAGATATTGTGATGATAACATAATGTGATATGTTTCCAAGGATAATACTTTGGCTGTACACTTGACCCCTGGTTTAAAAAAAAAAAAAGTAGCCTGCCCTAGCTTCATTTTTGTTGATGTGATAAAATACTCTAATTAGGGAAGAAATGGTTTCTTTCAGCTCATAATTAGAGTTATTGAGGGGAATTTAAGTCAAGTTAAACATCACATCCCCAGTCAAAAGTAGGGAAAGAATGAGCACATGAATCCTTGCTTACATCATCTCAGCTGGCTTTCTCTCTCCTATAGTATATAAGGACCTCTTGCCTAGGAAATGACACCACCCTCAACAGGCAGAGCTTCCTACATCAATTAGCAATCCAGACAATTCCCCACAGACATGCCAGAAGACCAACTTGATTCAGATAATGCCTCACTAAAACCCTTTTCCATGGTGCTTCTAGATTGTGTCCAGTGCCAAGTAAGACTGACCAATGTAGAGCTGTCTGTAGCTGAGGTTTTGTTTGCTGCTTTGTTTGGTTGTTTTTGTTTTGTTTTGTTTTTGTTGCACAGTCTTATTCATACCATGTCCCTGAAGAAATTTAAGTCCACCCTGGTTGATTTGTGGTGAATGTAGCCCCACTGAGCACGTTGAACAGCTGGGGATTGAACTCAGGTCATCAGTCTTGGTGCCAAATACCTTAACCAGCTGAGCTTTCTCCCTAGTCCCCTCAATTGCCTTTGTAGATTTGGGTCGTTGTGGTGGTTGGAATGAAAATGGTCCCCATGGACTCGTAAGAAGTGGCTTCTTGGAGATGTGGCCTTCTTGGTGAAAGTGTGTCAGAGGGGGTGGGCTTTGATGTTTCAGAAGCTTAGACCAGGCCCAGTGTCACTCTCTCTTCCTGCTGCCTGTGGATCCAGATGTAGAGCTTTCAGCTCCTTCCCAGCACCACGTCTGCCTGTGTGCCGCCATGCTTTCTGCCATGGTGATAATGGACCAAACCTCTGAATTGTGAGCCAGCCCCAATTAAATGTTTTCCTTTAAAGAGTTGCCATGGTCATAGTGTCTATTTACAGCAATAAAACCCTAATTAAAACAGACATTTACATGATTCAAAGATACTCTTTTGACCACAGCCCCTAGTATGATTCCTTTAGTAGGTATATTTGTGTGTTTGTGGAGGAAGGGGAATCCTGTCACCTGGCTTTGGGGTCTGTCTTACTAGTTCGGATTCTAAGGGTCTCTCTTATTTATTTTTCTATCCATCCTGTGTATCCAAGGGCTGCCTTTTCTGTCATCTTGTCTTCTCTGTCAATGCAGTATCTGTAATTATACTCATTCAGAAGCCATTGGTACTGCAGGTAGTTGATTTACCAGAGAATGACAATAACAACTTCTGTTTCTTCCTCTTCCTCTTCTTCTTCTTCTTCCTGTTTCTTCTCCTTTTCTTCCTCTTCCTCCTCCTGCTCCTCCTCCTCTTCTTCTTCTTCTTCTTCTTCATACCTGAGCTGGATTTTCTACTGATTTTTTTTTTAATCCATCCTGGCTTCTTGCCAGCTTCCTTCTTTGTTTCATACAGGGTTTTCTTAGCTGCTCTTTCTCTGAAAGCTGACAAGGAGGGGGTGGGGGAATGAACAGTCACTGGTAGCTCATGACCATTTTTCTATTTGAGTATGGGGTTGAGGGAGTCTCTCTTTTATCACAGTGACATAGTTTTATTTGCTTTGGGGGGAGCTGTTTTGTTTTTGCTTTTATAACTGTTTGAATTTGTGGACCATCAATTTTTCATTATTGCTTAAAAAATATTTCTTTGTTCCATACACGTGTGTGTGTGTGGTGGGGGAAGTTGGCCTACACATGCCATTACACACTTGTGGGAGTGAGGGGGCAATGTTTAGGAGTCTGTTCTCTTTTCCCATCACTCAGGTCTCCAGGCTTGCACTCCCCACTTAGCCATCTCACCCCCCCACACACACAATTTCTTTAGTGGGAATATTTCAAGGACTTCTAAAGTCCTGTGCACATTAAGTGAATCATTGGTTATATTGTTTACTGTCGTAGTCAGCGTTCTATTGCTGTGAAGAGACATCATGCCCATGGCAACTCTTATAAAGAAAAGCATTTAATTGGGGGTTGCTTAGAGTTTCAGGTTTACTCCATTAGAAGCGTGGCAGGAAGCATGGCAGCATGTAGGCGGAATGGTGCTGGAGACGAGCTGAGAGTTCTTTGTCTTGATCCTCAGGCAGCATGGAAAGAGGAGAGGCACTTGGCCTGGCAGGCTACTAAAATCTCAAAGCGCACCCCCAGTGACACACTTGCTCTAAATAGGTCACACCTCCTAATCTCTCTCAAGTAGTGCCACTCCCTAAAGACCAAGCGCTCAAGTACTTGAGCCCGTGATGGGCATTCCTGTTCAAACCACCACACTTACCTTTCTCACTGCTTAGACTAAGAAGTCCCTTGTGATGGCGGACACTGATTGCCAACTTAACAGTGTCTAGAATCATCTTAGAGATGATCCGAGCATGTCTGTGAGGAACTTTCTAGATTATGTTAACTGAGGAGGAGAGACCCACCCTTCATGTGGGCTGTACCATCTCATGGGCTGGAGTCACAGACTGAATAGAAAGGAGGAAGTGAGCTGAGCACCAGCATCATCTCTCTCTGCTTTCTGACTTTGGATGCCATGTGACCTGCTGCCTCATGCTCCTGCCTCCCTGCCTACTGCATATACTCTGGGATTGGGATCCTTCCTTAATTACTTTTCCTTGATTTCCTTTGTCAGATTTTTTTTTACAAGAAAAGGAGATAATCTGCTGTTCCAGGGAGGAGAGGTTTGTTTTGGCTCAGCGTCTGGAAGAGTGCACGGTCCTTCATGGTGGGGAGGGGAGGTGAAGTCATGGCTGCCAAGGTATGTGGCTGAGACTCCTCTATCTCCATTCAGTAAGCAGCAGCAGAAGACAGGCTATAGGCCTGGCCTGTAAACTCCAGGCACCCTTGCTCTCTTTCCCTCTTTTTCCTTTTTCTTAAAAAACTTCTGAGGCAGAGTTTCTTGTAGTCCAGACTAGCCGCAAACTCTCTACGTGACCCAGGATGACTTGAGCTCTTGATCCTCTTGCCTTTACCTCACCAAATGTTGGGGTCGCAGGCAGGTGCCACCACACCCCACTGGACCGATTCAGTTTAAACACTGGGGATCAAAGGGAGCCTTTACACAACAGCTGTGCTATCTGATTATCCTCAGTAGGTTAATGCTGGCTCTGTGTGGCTTTCATTGTATGCAGTCACGTTGTATGATATTGCTGATGCTTGTTCAGAAAGGACAGTTTCATTCAATACAATCTACTGTTTCCATCCTTTGAAATGTGGCCCTGTGTACCGTTGAGCTAGTGGCTTCCTTAATGAGAGCAGTCAGGTAACCACATGCCTTCTCTTCATTATGGGTGAATTATTTAGCCTTAGCTTGTCAGGTTTTTTTTTTTTTTCTTTTTAAGTTTTTACATCCTGAGGCCAAGTGAATTATTCACACTTAACTGAAAGATCAGTTGTGGTTTTAGCAGTGTTCAAGTACTCCTCGACCTATGGGGTCACATTTTAGTGAGCTACCATAAGTTGAATATATCATAAGTCGAAAATGCATTTAAAATTAAAATGTAGGGCTGGGAGATGACTTGGCACTAAAAGTGCTTGCTTGCTATGCAGGCGTGAGAGGCAGAGTTCAAATTCCTAGAGCCCCTATAAATGTGAGAGAGTGTCTGAGCTGCTTGTAATTCTAGTCTCTGAACGGAGGACAGGGGATCCTCAGATCAGGCTGCCTAGCAGGACTAGCCATATTGTTGAGCTCAGGGTTTGATTGGCAGGCCCTATCTCAACGTATAAGGTGGGGGAAAGCAGTGAAGGTTGAGCCCCCACATACATGTACATGAGTACTGCATACACGCAAAAAATATGTGCACACATATACATCACACACACATGAACACATGTGTGCACACACATGCACATATATACAAATAAATGAAAAAGAAAATGTATCAGCCTAGATTCCCAGTAGTCAGTACTTTGAGGCAGGAGGATGGGTTTTGAGCCAGCCTAGGCTACTTGAGACACTATCTCAAAACTAGATTAAGGGCCATGTAGTGGGTAACACAGTTAATAAATGCAAGCACTATGAAGAGAGTTTGATCTCCAAGACTCACAAAAAGCTGGATAAGATGGCGCATATTTTCTTTCCTTTTTTCATTTTCTCTTTCTTCCCTCCTTTCTCCTCCTCCTCTTCCTCTTCTTCAGACTGCATTTCTGTGTAGCTCTTGCTGTCCTGGAACTCACTGTGTAGACCAGACTGGCCTCAAACTCAGGAATCTGCATACTTCTGTCTCCTGAGTACTGGGATTAAAGGTGTGCACCACCATCGCTGGCTGCTGGCACATATTTGTAATCCCTACCCTCCTTCATTGAGGAGGGAGGTGAAGGCAGAAGGATCCCATGGAAGCTTTTAAGCCAGGTAGCCTGGAGTTCACAGCACAGCAGCTAACACAAGAGGGACCCTGCCTCAAAATGGTGGGAGGTGAGAGCCAACTTTCAAAAAGTGTCCTCTGACGTTCCTCATGTCCACCATGGAATGTATACACATGGGTAGAGGACCCAGCATTCACATCGGGAGGCAAAGACAGGAGAATTCCTGGCAGTTCACAGCCAGCTAGCCTGATATCCATAATGCTGAACAATGAGAGACCTGTCTGAGGCCAGGTGGAAAGTGAGAATCCACACACCACACACAAGATTGTCATCCACACATGCTCCAGTGGTACCCATGTGCTCCCACACATACAGGAATGAACACACACACACATACACAGAGTCATGCCCAAACACACAGGAGACAACTACCACAGCATGTGAGTCTTGAATTCTAGTTAAAATTGAGAGGCTGTGTGCTTGATCCACATGGATCCCTCAGGGAACCAGCCATTGGAGACCATCAACACTGCTTTTTAACCTGACAGTCTAGGCTGGACCCTTCCCTCTTTGTCTCCTTTACTCTTATGCTCACCCCCACTCTTTTGTTTTTAAGCTTTAAAAAAATTTTTTATTTAAGTTTATTTACTTTACATCCCAAGGGTTCCCCTACTCTCCTCTCCTTCCAGAACCCCTTCCCCATCTTCCCGCTTCCCCTCTCCCTTTACCCCGTATCAACACTCCCCAGCACATCAAATCACATCAGGACTGAACATATCTTCATCCACTGAGGCTAGGCAAGACAGTCCTGCCAGGGGGAAGTGATCCAAAAGCAGGCAGTAGAGTCTATTAGAAACAGCACCCCTCCCCCTCCACTCGCCAGGTGACCCACATGAAGATCAAGCTGCCCATTGGCCACGTATGTGGGGGGGGGGCGGGCATATGTGAGGGCTACTATCCCCCAGTCTTAAGAAGCATTCTTCCGTGAATGGCCACAAGACACACAGAGCTTGAGGGGTGGGAGATGGAGTGAGACAGGCTACCTGAGTGCAGGGGGCTCCAGGCTGGTTGCAGAAGCCCATGGACCTGGCTGTGCCTCTTGGGAGAACAGAATCAGTGTGAGGCCACACTGCACCTCCCTCCCACCTTCACTGCAGCACAATATATGTTATGAGAAGCACTCTATCTTACTGAAAATGAAGAGAGAGAAAAGGAGACAGAGACAGAGAGAAAAGAAAAAAGGGAAGAGAAGAAAGGGGAAGGAAAAAAGGGAAAAGAGAGAGGAAGAGAAAAAAGACAAAAAGGAGAGAGGGGGAGAGTGAGTGCAGCGTAGAGAGGAACAGAAGAGATTGGGTATAATTTGGCCATTTGTTTATGAGGTTGAACTATGGCTGGGGTCAAGTGCCATTCATGGCTGCAAGAATCGGACTCAAGGGGCCACTTAGATGGCTCCGTGACTGACAGAGCTTGTTGTGCAAGCGTGAGGACCTGAGTTTGAATGTGAGAATCCATCCATATATACACAGGAGGATGTCGGGGATTGCTGGCTGCCAGGCTGCCTCTGGCTTCAGTGAGAGGCCCTGTCTCAAGGGCACAGATCGATAGAGCAGGACACAAGTCGCTCTTCTCTGGCCTCTGCAATGGTGCGCACACATACACAAAGCAGACTCTTCTCTGGCAGATTGCTTTTGTCTGTGTGCTCACACACTTCTGGGTGAGTGCTTCAGTGTACAAACTTACATTATGCCGGTGAGTACGAGTTCCTGCCCAGGCGATCTGATGACTCCATTCCCCTGCAACCACATTACAGCAAATATACTTAACAGCAATTAGAATGTTTGTGCCTGCTGTGCACACATCTCCCCAGAACACGAAGCTCTTCTCAACAGCAGCCTAAGTAATTCGAAAGATTAAAGCTGGAGATTTGCAGAGCTCTGTGGTTCATTTGCTTCCTGCAAATATCAAGATTAACCAAGAAATTCACCGGTCCCACTTTCCCCCCTTGGAGCTTGTGTGCAGGCCTGAGGAAGCATGTCAGGCACACACATGTCTACAAGATCCAGGAGGACTCTCTTGGTTTCTTTTATGGCAAAGGGGAAATTTGCTGTCATTTCTCTTGGCAAAGGTGTCTCAGGAAAACATCTATTTATGTATATCTGTACTGAAAATGCTCCCACTTAGCCTTTTCCACTAATACTCATTAGAAATATGGCTGATTTGCGGCCATTAAAAGGACAACTCAGGTCTAAAAGACTGTGCCCTGTTGTTTGTCACTGTTGAGCACTGGCCACATGGCAACTCTTTTTCAGAACTCTAGAGACAGGTCCTGAAGTAATTTCTTTCCAACTTCATTCCATGTGTATCTTAATTTTTCCTCTTGTTGCTGTAAGAAAACACTCTGACTAAAAAGCACTTTAAGGGAGGAAAGGCTGTTTGGTTTACACTTTCAGGCCACAGTCCATCGCCGAGGGAGTCGGGGGCAGGAACTCAATGAGGAAGCATGAAGCAGAAACCATGAGAGGAACTCTGCTTACTGGTTGGCTCTCAGACTCATGCCCAGTAACTTTCTTATACAGCCCAGGACTGCTTGCCAAGGGAATGATGCTGCCCAGATAGGTTGGGCCCTCCAGCATCAATTAATAAGACAATCCCCTACAGATACTCCCCAAGGGCAAGCTGATCTGGGCAATCCCTCAATGAAGGCTCTCTCCTCAGAGCATTCCAGCCCGTGTGGAGTTGACAATTAGTTAAGGCTAACAAGGATAATGTCTAACATATTAATTTTCTTAGGAACTAGTGTTTGGGGAGCCTGGATGTGGCCCAAGTTGACCCAGGCATAGGGAGATAAATACACTGGTGATTATGAGTCAAAGCCCTTGCCCTTAGAGCAGAAAAATGTTTTCCAAATATGTCCTGGTTACACTAAAGAGACCAGTAGCCAAGGATGGATGCCGTGTTGGATGACTTCCCAGCTGGAGCTAAAGCTCCATTTTATTTTATTTTATTATTATTTGTGTGTGTGCACACGTGTGCATGTCTTATGTATGTTATTGGTGCATTCACACATATTCACATGTAGGTAGGGAGGCCAGAGGTCTATATCAGGTGTTTTCCTCAGTCATTCTTCACTTTATTTTTTTATGTGTGTGTTTGTGTGTCTCCATGTGAGTATGTAAATGTGCATGTAGG
>CM053766.1:97678704-97713730 GCA_028658305.1 Pachyuromys duprasi
GTGTGTGTGTGTGTGTGTGTGTGTGTGTATTAGGTCCACTCTCTTTCCCTTAGCGCAGCTTGTCCTCTGTTCTCTGAGCTCTCCTTTCGGTTTGTCTTCCCTCCCTGTAACTATCCAACAGCTCAAAGGTGACAGACCCGAGATTCAAATTCAGGCTTCAACGAGATTTTCTGTTTTGTCTTTCTTGTTTTCTGACACTTATGGGATCGGGTGGTATTGTGTGGCTTAGTTTGTTCTCATTCTAAGTACTTTAGGTGAAGTATCTGGTGATTATGAGTCAAAGCCCTTACCCTTAGAGCAGAGAAATGTTATCCAAATATGTCCTGATTACACTAAAGAAACCAGTAGCCAAGGATAGATGCCATGTTGGATGGCTTCCCGGCTGGAGCTAAAGCTCCATTTTATTTCATTTCAGAAATTTTATTTGCTCTAACCAGAATCTCCCATGGGGTACTGCCCAGCCCTTCTCCCACAAGGTCTCTGGGGGTGAGACAGGGTATATGAATGTGTATGTGTGGAGGCTGAAGATCAACATGGAGGATCTTCCTCAACTGCTTGAATCTTCTTTTCTTTTCCTCCATTCCTTTGTTCCTTCCTTCCTTCTTATTGGTTTTTGATACGCAGTTTCTCTGTGTAGCTCTGGCTATTCTGGAACTCACATTATAGACCAGGCTGGCCTCAAACTCAGAGATCCTGGGACTAATGAACCTAAGAATTACAGATTAAGCTAGGCTGGCTGGCCAGAGACGCCCTCCTCCCAGCCACCTGGCATTTACCTGGTGCTGCACTTCCAGGCATGCATTTCTGTGCCTTCCTTTTTAAGTGGCTGCCTGGGATCTGAACCCGGGTCCTTATTCGGTGGTTAGCCCACACTAACCACCGAACCTTCTCTACAGCCTCCCAACCCCAAGGTAGTTTTGAACATATGGAATTCAAAACACAGCACAGCATTCTGGGAAATGATGCCTTCCTTAAGCAAAAGCATTCAGATGAGCTGGCAAAACAGAACATTTTAAAGGTGTTTTATAGACATTTGACTAAAATGGCTTTCTTTGGAGTCTGTTGGCCATCGCTTGTGAGGGCATGTTTCTAACTGCATACTCAGTCAGACTCACACTCCTTAGAAAGGAAGACAAGAAATAGAAGTGACAAGGGGTGACAGCATAGCCACTTTGGAGAGGTCAGCGTGCTTCCTGCCCACAGTCATCCCTGCTGGTAGACTTGGGTAGAAAGGCTCTCTAAGCATGGTGAAGCAAAGACAGCAGGGCTTATGTTCTTCTGCTGAATACCAGGCGGCAACTCCTTTTGAACCTATTTATTGGGTCTAGAGAGATGGCTTAATGGTTTAGAGCCTTTTACAACTTTTTATGTGTGTATATATGAGTGTGAGAAAGATTTTTTTGTTTATATGTATATGTTTGTGTGAACACCTATGTAGGTCAAAGGACAACTTATGGGAATCAGTTCTCTCCTTCCGCCATGTGGGTCCCAGGGGTTGGACTCAAGCTATCAAATGCCTTTACCCATTGAGCCATCTTGCCTGCCTGGGGTGCTATTTCTTTTCCTCGTACCAATAAGTCTCTGGAACACTCATTCCTTGTTGAGATTCTGTATATTCTCTGCCCTGTTTTTGCACAATGTTGTCCTCATCGTCTGTGGAGATGCCCCCTCCCCTCCCCCTTTTCCAAATCTCCCTTTGCAAGCCTTCCCCTGGAAGTTGCCTCCTGGTGTTTCACAGTCTAGATCACATTTTATCTCTTGGTGTCAAACTTTTCCTGGGTCCCCATCCATCTCTCCCAAACAGGAAGAAGCTTCCAGAGCCTCTTGAACAAACCTCTTGCATGGCATTTATCTTTCATTGTCGTAACCATGATTCACACATTTCTTTTCTCTTACGGAACTGTGAGTTTTTCTAGGAGGGGACAGTAGAGAAAAACACTGTTCTGGGGCCAGGGAGGCAGCTCAGTGGGCAAAGGGCTTGCTGCAAGTGAGGACCTGTGTTTAAGCCCCCAGTACCTACATAAAGCTGGACATGATGGTGCATTCCCGTGACCCCAGTTCTCCTGTGGTGAGACGGGAGATGCCTGATGATGAGCAGGAGACACCGGCCTGAAGAGACAGCACTGTGCCTAAGAACACTTGCTGTTCTTACAGAGGATCTGCGTGTGGTTGCCAGTATCCATATGTGGCAGCTCACAGCCACCTGGAACCCAAGCTGTAGGTGTGCTGAGATCCTCTTCTGTCATCTGGGGATACCCCCATGTCCATACACCCCCATAAACATATATGTACATAAATATAAAAAGAAATGTTTTTTTTTAAGAGAGACATTGTCTCAAACAGAGTGGAAGGCAGGGATTGATATCCAGGGTGCTGAGGCACTCATGTGTGCCCAGTCACACAAAGACTGTTGGTTTTTTTTTGTTTGTTTTTTGTTTTTAATTCTGTATCGTCAACACCTTGTAGGCCCATCGCAGATGCTTAGCTTTTCAAATGTCATGGCGAGGCTAATGTTTGCAGGTGACACAGACACACTTGTCCTTTGGCCTGTTAAAAAACGAAGGAACAGGGTTTCTAAATAGATACGTTATCTGTGTTAGAATCAAGGGCTGGGAATCACCCCCATCTGTCATCAGAACTGAGGCATAGCAGCCTCAGCCTCCTTGCAGTTTCCTGAGATTTTTTTCATTGCTAAAGCCAGTGGATTGAAAAATATTTGGAGTTAAATAAAGTTGCCATCCCCAGGAAGAGATTCTTCCCCGTTGATATGATGTGGCACCTTCAACCAGGCATAGCAGGTGCGCTGGAGGGGGTTTAGTTTTCCTACAATTACAGGCCCCTCATTAAATCTTTGACATCCCCAAACTAAATGTTCCACAAACCACTGCAAGCACAGGCCACCAGAAAAGTGTATTCATCAATTTTTCATCACTGTAACATAATACCTCAGGCAAATTAACTTATAAAGAGAAAAAGGTTTATTTTAGCTCAAAAAGTTTAGAGCTTTCCATTCTTGATTGATGGGCCCATGCTATGGCTTGAATTAGAAATATCTCACAGGTGTGTGCTGTGAGTGTTTGCTCTTCACTTGGTGCTATTTTACAGGAAACTTCAGGGGCTGGCATCCACCTGACAGACAGAGGCCACTAGGGTGGGCTGGCCATTTTAGGCTGTTCGCCTCCCTGGTTCCTGACTCACTCAATGTTTCCCCGTTGGCCATGGGATGAACAGCCCTGGCCTTGTCCTCATCTGATGATGGACCCAGGGAGCCTATAAGGAAAGGCGTTTAAGACCCAGTCTGGGGCCAGAAAGGAGCTCTGCGGAGAGTGTGTAGCTTGCACTCCTGAGGACCCATGTTCCATCCCCAGAGCCCATTCCAGATCAGGCCGGATGTGGTGGAGCATGCTTGCAATCCCAGCGCTGGGGAAGCGCGGTCAGCCGGCTCCTGGGTCTCTTTGTCCAGACAGCCTAGCCTGCCTGGCTAGTTCTAGGCTATGAGAGACTGTGTCTTTAAAAATAAAAGAGTGGACAGCACTGGGAGGAATGACCCTTGAGGCTATCCTTTGACTCTACACACATGCATTTGCACACGCCCGCGTGCGCGCACACGCACACACACACACACACACACACACATTTGGAGTTAAATAAAGTTTAACTCCAAATAAGTTAAATAAAGTTGCCAGGAAGGGGATGGCAACCCCACCAACAAATTCACTCTCTTGCTTATCAGTGTGTTTACTAAACTGTAGTTGAACAACTGCTCCATCATTTGTGCCCAAGATGTCAGTTGAGCCTTTGAGTTCCAACCCTGGAACTGATGTGAAGGAGGCAAGAACCGACTCCTGAAAGTCGTCCACTGAGTCCCACATGCATACAGTGCATATATACGCACAGACACATATATGCACACACTCATGTGCACACACGTGCACACATGCACATACATAGGCACATACACACACCCATGCACACGCTCTCACACGTACATACTTGCACTCACGTATACACACATGCAAGGCACATGCATACAAAGATGCACATCTATAGCATACACACATACACACACACTCACCTGCACCCATGCACATGCACACACACACAGTTTCACTCATGTGCACACACATGCACAGTCACATGAGTACACACGACTACTTAAATGTAATCTGAAAAAAAGAAACATTTTAAGAAGAGGGGAACTGTTAGGGCTGAAGCGCCCATGGTGACATTTAGTGCTGCCCCCTGGGGTCCTGTGGTGTGTGACTGCTCCGTTGTCTGTGCCTCTCTGGAGCCAGGGCATGAGGCTTGAGCCTGCACAGGATCTCCAAGTCTGTCCGAGGTGGAGCGTGCTGCACTTTAGGAAGGAAGACACTGAGTCCTGGATAGCTAAAGAAAACCAAGACGGTTATAAATACATCTGGAGAGAAAACTCTTCTAGACAGAAAAACCAGCAGAAATCAGTGTGTGTGCCCATCCTTCCATCCAAAAGAGAGTAGCATCAGGGCATGTTGAAGGAGGAACTGGACTTGAAGGAGGTTCTGGGAGCCACATTCTTGCCTGCTGAGCATCTCTCCAGCTCCAATCCCATGATCTCACTGACAAAAATGGATGGCCCGTAATGTCGGCGTTTACTCAGGCTTCTGTTTCTAGTTGTGGCCCCAAAGGGTGATAGGTGGTGACAGGGTGTGTCTCCGTGGCACCTAACGTCACACAGGTGTCATACCCTGTGAACTCCTAGGCTGTAGGTCAAGCATCTCAGTTCCCTGTAGTTGTGCAAAGTGCTTTTTTATATCCATAAATTCATTTGTCCCAGTCATTTTTGCTGCAATATATTGCTTACTATCAAAAAGTAAGAATGGGGGTGTGGGACATGGCTCGGTTGGCAAGAGCCTTGGCTTTGCAATTATGAGGTCCTGAGTTCAGGTCCCCAGCATTTATCTACCATGCTGGCTTTGAGCACACACACTTTTAACTCTAGTGGTGGGGAGAAGACAGGAGGATTTCTGGGGCTTGCTGGCCATGAGCCTAGCAATGTTCAATGAGAGACCGCGTCTCAAGGGAAGAAGGTGGGGAATGCTAAATGTTTCCTCTGGCTTACATGAGTGTACATCTTATACACACGTGTGTGTTCGCGTGCGTACACAGAGTAAAAGGGAGAGGTAGGGAGAGGGAGGGATAACCTCAAGGGTCATTCCTTCATTGTGTCTGCGTTTTTATTTTTACAGACACAGTCTCTCACTAGTCTGGACTGGAACTAGCCAGGTAGACTAGGTGTCTGCACAGGGACCCAGGGAGCTCTCTGATGCCACCTCCCCAGCACTGCCCAGCACACCTGGCTTCATCCTGGACGACATTTGTCTTACCATGGGCATCTTTTATTACTATAGAGGTTCCACTTATTTTCCTGAGTTTTAGCCATTTGTGTCTTCTGCTTTCTCGTTTGTTTTGTTTTAGTTTGCTTAGCTGATTGTGCTTTTGAAGAGGATTTTTTTAAGTGTGTGTGTGTGTTCTCTGTAAGAGCATCAGGTGCTGCTAACCACTGAGCCATTTCTCTGGTCTTATTTATGCTCTTTGACTTTTCATTATTAGATGAGGTAGTTTTCTCTTTATCTATTGCTGTTAATTATTTTTCATTTGCAGTTTGTTGTATCTTGTTTTCTTCTGAGGAACAACAGTCTGTGTTATTACTAACATATGTTTCAACTTGAAAATTCCTTAACATCCAGAACCTGTAGATACTCAGATTTTCTCTTATATTTGGAATTCTAAACTTAGCTTTTTAAATGTAAAATTAATCCTGAAGTACATTCAGAGGGAAGATGGAGACTAGACTGATGAATTATTTCCTCTGGTTTGTTGCAACTCGTTGGCATAGATTCTCAGAGTCCCATCTGTTTCCTATCTCTTGGTTCTGTTTAGAATCCATCAGAACCCACCATGTAAGTGAGGACTACCTTGAACTCTGGTCCTCCTGCCTCTGCCTCAAGTGTGCTGATGCAGATGTGTAGCACCATGCCTGCTTTATGCAGTGATGGGGTGGAACTCAGGCTTTGCTAGGCAAACAAACCAAAGAATGAAATGACAAAACCTTTATAGCAATTTGGATTGCTCAGAAGTGAAGGAGAAAGGAGGAGATTTTCACTGAGAAGAGGGTTTCATGGTATGGCCTTCGGATTCTGGGAAGAACGCTGCTGCTCAGGTGTGAGGTCTCCTGGACCTTAAATAAGGCTATTTATTCTTCCCAGAGTGCACCATTTCTTAATGTCCCTCCAGCCCTCATGCAGCCACAGGGCTGACCCCTCTCCTTCCATTGGGCTTCAGTAGCTAACAGGCTAGCTGCCTCCCAGTGAGGTCGGGGGTGTTGCCCTTGCTTCCAGTGTGTGGTGGTTTTCTTAGCTCTGACCTAAAACTGTCTGCATTAATTTACTCTTAATTATCTTTACAGATTCTATTCCTGGGCCATTGCTTAATAAAACTCAAGGGGTTTTCTTTTCTTTATTTCTTTCTTCTTTTTCTTTTCTGCTTCAATACAATAAAATCAGCTCTATCAGACCCCAGTGGAATCATCTACTAAACTGAGTGTCTCGAGAATGCACTCTGCACCGCTACGTGTCTCTGTGAATCCTCCATTCTTTTTTTAGACAAAGAATTTAAGTATAATACAGTCAATTATGTTCACAACCCAGGGTAAAGGTGAATCTATATCCTTCTATTAAAAAGAAATGGAGGAAGGAAGGGAGTGAAGGAGAAAGGAAGGAAGGAAGGAAGGAAGGAAGGAAGGAAGGAAGGAAGGAAGGAAGGAAGGAAGGAGTCAGTCATTTTGCCCATAGAGGGGCAGAGGGCTCCTTTACACTTATGCCTGTACCAGGTCCTCCCACTCTAATATGACTAAGGAGAGTAGCCTCCTGGATTTTTTTTGGCTAAAGGATGAAAAACAACTCCTTATGACTCAGAGACAGGGAGAAAAAAAAATCCTTCCCAGGTAGCCATGGAGCCAGGAAGTGATCCATCCAAGAATAAAAATACCTTGGGGAACATTACAGAATAAATGTTTATAGGAACCAGGCTGGCAGAAAAGATGCAGGGCTTTGTGTGATTCTGACATGGGACTGTACAATAACAGAGGTGCTTTCTTGGCCACGTGGCCCTGCTTGAATCCCTCCCAGCATGCTCCTGGGTTGAGCTAAGTAAGGGAATAGACTCCCTCCCCAGGGTGGAGAAACTCACATGCATACACCCACAACATCATGCATTTAATTTCTGGAGTTCCTCTGGGGTTCTGTGGACCCCAAGATAAGCACTCATATGATGGAGTAGGCTGACTCTCCATTGCTGAGAAGGGCACCGGCAAGATGGATAGGACAGACCCAAGGAACTCTAATGCTAGAGTAGGCAGCTTGTCAGGAGGCCTGGCTAATGAGGTTTGTGGCTGGCTCTTCTGATAGGGACCGTGGAGCTCAACAGAGGAAATTAAACAGCCCAGCAAAGTGTGCATTCTCCTCCCAATAATGAGAGCTCCAAGAGAGGGCCCGCCTGGATCCGTGCTATTCCACCCCACAGCTCATCTTGCAAGGTCTGCTGTTGCTAAAAATGACACGATTCTTCTAAAATTCAGAAAAAGCGTGATGAGGAAGATAAGCATAACTGGAGCACCAGGCTGGGGAAGTGCTTGACCCTGGCAGTGAGGAGCGAGGAGCGCTTGAGGCCTGATTAGTAAATCAAGAGAGACAGAAGCAGCACCACGGTGCTGGAGATGTCCTTTAAGCATGGAAGAGCTGTCACCTACATCATAGCAGTGGATGGAAAATAAGTGGTACCTTTGATCATGTGAACAGCAGATGAGGTAAATACAGGAGTTGGGGGAGGGGTCGGAGTTTCAGGTGTGAATTCAGTATCCGCTTCTCTCCCGGGTTTCACAGGAAGGTCTGGAAAAACACAAAGAAATTTGGAGAGGGAGAGAACAGCAATGTGCAAAGGAGAGCCATTGGACATCAGGGTGGAGGTCTAGGAACACTGCTAGGGGTCAGGGCTTAAGCCAGAAGAGCAGTTAGACAAGTGGTAGAGTATTTTAGGCAGAGAGACAAGTCTGAGTGCATGGAGGGACAGCATTCCCAGATATAGGACATATGCATATTTATAGGGCCTGGATGGGGAGGAGATATGGGGTTGGAGGAAAGATTTGGGGTCAGCCTGGTTTCTGTGTTCAGTTTCACCTTCATAGTGTGGCCCACACCTAGGAGAGGTTTAGGTAGGTTACTTTAGGTGGAAATGCCCATTCTAAATGCCAGCAATCATTTTTGTCTGCTTTCTGACCTCGGACATGATTGATCAGCTGCTTCCCATTCCCCTGTCATGAAGGAATAAATATGCCAGCAAGGTGTGATTAAAATAAACCCATTTTTCCTTAGGTTGCCTTTTCTTAGGTATTTTGGTACAGCCATGGAAAAACTAACTGACACACTGGGGAAGCGCTAACAGAGAAAAAACAGCATCCCAGGAACTGGAGGTGTGAGAGGGGGTTTCTAGGGAGAATGGGAAGGAAACATGTAGGGAAGGAGACTATGATGGTTGGGACTGGAAATAGCTAAGTACAGCATTTCTGGCATTGCAGAGGAGGTCAGGAGAGGCCAGGAGAGGCCAGGGGTGTTTGAAGGTAATTGTACTACAACATCAGTATTTCTAATAAGGTAGTTCTGAGTGTTCTTTGTGGTGGGTCAGAGGCTCTGAGGCTCTGACAGGAAAGAGGGATCCTGGTGACAATGTTTGATAAGGTGAGACACTTCAATCAGTGTAAACCTCTCTCCCAAAGTAAACAGCAGTGTTTTAGCCATGGTTCCTCAGAGGAAGGTGAGCAAGAGGAGAGACAATGTGTGTGTGTGTGTGTGTGTGTGTGTGTGTGTGTGTGTGTCTGTGTCTGTGTCTGATAGAGAAGGAAGAAGGGAAAAATGTAGAGACAGAATGATGGCAAGAGAGGGAGAGAGATAAGATAGACTGAGGGATAAATGGCAAGGAAGATGAGAAATGGAAAGACAGAGATGGAGAAAAAGACATAAAGGAAAAAGAAAGATGAGAGATGGGGAGATAGAAAGAAATGGAAGGAGAAGGGGATAGAGAGATGAAGAAAAACAAGCAGGAAGAGAGATGAGAGATGAAGAGAAAGAGAGGAAAAGAAAGATCAAGATATCAGAGATGGAGAGAAATAAAGAGAAGGGAAGGAGAAAGGTAGAGAGACAGAGAAATGGAAAGACAAAGAGGGAGAGATGGAGAGAGGGAGATGGAAATTTTTCTTTCTGTTTTTGACTTTTTAAGACAGGATTTCAGTATGTAGCTCTGGCTGAGCCTTGACTATGTAGCATAGAGCGGTCTTGAACTTGTAGCAATCCTTCTGCCTCTGTCTCTAAAGTGCTGGGATTGCAGGTGTGTGCCAACATACCCACCTTGATTTAGGTTTTTCTTCTGGTTAAATTACCATCTTACCTATGTTTAAGTGCACATCCTCATGTTGTGAAGCAAGGCCAATATTCGTCTCTAGAACTCAGAATTCATCAGACAACTCTATTTCCTTCCACTTCTGTGGTTCTCTCTGATGAACTCTCAGAGGCAGTTCTGTCTCTAAGGCTCTCTGTGGGCATTTTTTGGTGTGAGATAAACCCAGCCCAGTGGCTTGGTTGTGAAAAGGGGAGGGGATGATAGTGGTTACCCAGATCTGATGGTCACATTCCAGGACCACAAACAGGATTATTAATAGACCATAAGAAACCTACCTGTGTCTCTACCAATGAAGAAAATATCTCTCCCTCCACCAGCAACCATTCACTGCCTGTAGATCTTCAGGGAGGAGTGGGGGGGGGCGTCTCAGGAGCCTCTCCCCTATCCATGCTGGAATGTTTCCCAGCTTGATCTTGTGCAGGGAACAAGATCACCAAGAGAGCTCATGACTGCAGTGGCCATGTCCTATCCAGAAGACAGCCTCTCACTGTGTTCTCTTAGATTCTTTCTGTGCCCTTTTTAGTTTAGTTTAGTTTAGTTTCCTTTCCTTTCTCCATTGGGAACAACCTCACTGAAAAGCTATCTTACCTAGTATCCCCTTTCTGGAGAAGAGAAACCTTGTTTTTAATTTCTTTGGCTCCCCCTTTAGGTCTTGGGCATTGATTAAAATTGACCTCAACTGTGGTGATTTGAATGTGATGTCTCCCATAAGTCTCCAGCACTTGAATATTTGATCTCCAGTTCGTTGCTCTTTGGGGAGGCTCAGGAGTGTGGCATACCTGGAAGCAGTCTGTCACTGCAGCCAGTCCTCGAGGTCGCACAGGGCCCACGCCAGTTCCAGCCCTCTCTGCTTACTGTTCCAGATGTGAGGAGCTCTCTCAGCTTGCTGCTCCAACCACCTTCTACCTGCCACCTCTGCTGGCCATCATGGACTCTAACCCTCTTGGACCACAAGCCTGACATAAACTCTAATTTCCGTTACCTTGGACATGATTTTGCCACAGCAATAGAAAAGCACATACAGATCCCTTGTCTGCCGATCAGCTCTGTTTTCATAAAAGACTGTTTATTGCTATTGACTAGCAATAAACATACCTGAACCTGGAGAACATCCCTGAGACTGCATTGGTAGAAGGGGCACCTAACACACTCTGTGATGGATTCTAAGGTGTTTGCTGTTTGTGGAATATGTTTTCTACTCAGGATGCAAGGGTCTTAGATCTAGCACCAGTTCTTCTATGCTCCCAACTTTCCATGCATCAACTAGCTGGAATCTTTTTTATTGGTTCGTTGTGAATTTCACATCATGCACCCAAGTCCCACTCATCCCACGCTCCACCCTTGTAACCTCCTCCCTCTCATTATGGAAGCGATATGTATCTCAATGTGTCCCACAGTACGCCCTTTTTGTCCACACGTCTTTGCTTGCAAGTGTTTATTGCAGTGACTCATTGATCTGGTACAAAGCTTCTAGCTTCTGCTACTCTGTCGACCCTGGGACCTCACTGGGACTCCTCTCACATACCCTGTGTTGTGGAGATTCTGTAGTTTTGGATCTGGGGGACTGGACCATGCACTCCAGGAATTCAATGGTGGGGTTGATGGTAAGGTGGATGAATTCAAATCCCTGGATTTAGACCTGAGAGGTATCTGAGCTGGTCTGCGTGCTTGCTGTCATGCCCTCGGGGCTGGCTCACCCACAACCCCTGCAACCAGGGCCAGCTCTACCTTGCTGCCCAGGTGAGGCACAGGGCCCATCGTCCGGAGTGCTACAGCCAGATAGAGCCAGGCCTCCCTCTCTCCTGACCCCAGGGCCAGCTTTCCTGACTGCCATAGAAGGTGAGGGATGAGGG
Organism: Pachyuromys duprasi; assembly: GCA_028658305.1. Classification (NCBI taxonomy): domain Eukaryota; kingdom Metazoa; phylum Chordata; class Mammalia; order Rodentia; family Muridae; genus Pachyuromys; species Pachyuromys duprasi. The sequence continues at coordinate 97,690,047 of CM053766.1, forward strand.
AAAGGGGGAGAGGTGTCTCTCTCCCTCGTCTGCACCACTGCCCAACAGACAAGAGTCCGGGCTAGATCTCCCTGTGCCCAAGGCCTCTGGGCTGGCTCACCTGCAACACTCACATCCAGGGTCAGCTCAGGTGCTGCCCGGGTGAGGTACAGGGCCAGCTCTCCTGCAGTGCTGCAGCTGGGGAGGGGTAGGGACAACTCTCCCACTCGGATGAGCTTGGGGCTGGCTCTCCTGCCTGTCATAGGTGGCAAGGGCCAAAGGGATGGGCATCTCTCCCTTGCCTATGTCACCTCCCTAGCCAGGATCTTTTTAACAAATAGTGCATCATCCTTTTGTGGCTCTTGTGTCTTGCATGGTTTTATAGATAGAAGGATAGTGAGTCCAAGGCCAGCTTGAGTTACCTAACTGGTTCCAACCTAGTTTAGGCTAAATAGTGAGGCCGTGTGTTCTAGTTTCCTTTCTGTTGCTGTGATAAAACACTCTAACCAAAACCAACTTAGGGGAGAAAAGGGTTTACTTGGTTTTCACTTCCAAGTTACAGGCCCTTGCTGTAGGGAAGTCAAGGCAGAAACCTAAGGCATCACATTCACAGTCAAAGCAGCAAGAAAGTAAACAAATGAATCTTTGCTTGCTTGCCTGCTTACTTCTGTTGGTATGCTCCTCTCTTATACTGTTTGGGAATCCCCACCTAGGGAGTGGAACCACCCACAGTGGAATGGGTCTTCCTTCATCAACTAACAATGAAGACAATCTCCCACAGACTTGCCCTCAAGCCAACCTGATATTGATGATCCCTCATGGAGACCCTTGCCAGGTGATGATGGTTCAAACTAACCAACACACCATGTCTCAGAAAAACCAAGGATTGGGAGGGGGGCGAGGATAGCTTTACAGGCTACATAGCTGGCTTTGCAGTCTGGGAGGCTGACAAGGCAGGAAACGTGTGCTTATGCATGGTTTGCTTTATAGAGAGGACAAGAAGGTGAGCTCTAGCTGCCTGCCCACAGAGCAGTTTAGCTTGGCCTCCTCTCCCCGGGAAAAGGAGCTACAGCAGTGGTTTTCAACCTGTGAGCTGTGACCCCACTTGGGGATTGAATGACCCTTTTGCAGGGATCACCTAAGACCATCAGAAAATACAGATATATCCATTACAGTTCATAAGAGTAGCAAAATTACAGTTATAAAGTTGCAATGAAAGTAACTTCATGGCTGGGGCTCACCACATGAGAAGGCTGTAGTGAAGGGTCACAGTGTCAGAAAGGTTGAGACCCGCTGAGCTGCAGGCTGACCCATGCTCTCCAGCCCCCTGGCCTGTGAGTCCGCTGTCTTTATCCTCAGCACTTGAGCTCCCTTCCTCCGGTCATGTTTTGCCCTGTGTGTTGGAAAAACCATATGTACGCATCTGTGCCTAATCTGACTCCCTACAGTATACACTTAAGGCTTCTGTTGTCCATTTCTGCACACATCCAGCTTATTCTGAGCTTCCATAGAACAGGCTAGAAGCTACAGATGGATATTTAATTTAAGTTTTTTTAAATTAGCAAACCCATTATTTTGTACATTGGATATGTGATATATAGCACAGGCTTTGATCATATCCATCCATTACCCTTCCCTTACCCCACTTCTAAGTGGTCTCCTTTCTCTACAGATAGCTGCCTTCTATTTTCATGCCATGCATGTTTTCATTTTATTTGAATTTTTAAAAAGATTTACCATTTATTTGTGCCTGTTTAACATGCATAGATGCCTTCGGAGGCCAGAAGGGAGTACTGTATCCCTTGGAACTGAGGTTATCAGTTGTTGTAAGCTACTTGATATAGGTGCTGGGAACCGAACTGAGGTTCTTTGGAAGTGCTCGTAACTGCGGAGTCCTCTCTCCAGACCCCTATTTTAATTTTTGAGACAGAGTCTAATGTTGCCCTGGCTGCCCTCAAACTCCTTAATGTAGCTGAGAATGGCCTTGAACTTCTAATATATGAGATACATAATATATACTATATATTTTACACTATATATTACACATTTTAAATCTAGGTTCTGCATATAAGCAAACTATGTAATATTTGACTTCTTGAGATATATAAATATTTGAAATCTAGATTCTGTATATGACAGAAAGCATGCAATATTTCCTTCTACTTTAGCTGTTTTATTTTTTAATTTTAATTTTTATTAAGTACAATTGATTCACTTTGTATCCCCCTTGTAGCTCCTTCCCTCCTCTCCTCCCAATCCTCCCTCCCTCCCCTTCTCCACCCTTGTCCCTCCCCCAGTCCACTGATAGAGTTGGTCCTCCTCCCCTTCCTTCTGATTCTAGTCTATCAGCTCTCCTCAGGAGTGGCTGCAGTGTCTTCCTCTGTGGCCTGGTAAGGCCGCTCCCCCATCAGGGGGAGGTGATCAAAGAGCCGGCCACTGAGTTCATGTGAGAGACAGCCCCTGTTCCCATTACTATGGAACCCACTTGGACACTGAACTGCCATGGGCTACATCTGTGCAGGGGTTCTAGGTTATCTCCAGGCTTGGTCCTTGTTTGGAGTATCAGTCTCAGGAAAGACCCCTGTGCCCAGATTTTTGGTTCTGTTGCTCTCCTTGTGGAGCTCCTGTCCTCTCCAGGTCTTACTGTTTCCCACTTCTTTCATAAGATTCCCTGCACTCTGCCCAAAGGTTGGCCATAAGTCTCAGCATCTGCTTCCCTGTAGGGTATCAAAGCTGTTTTGTTTTTATCTACCTTCATGTGTATCTGTGTGGGCTGTGCTCAGTAAGATCAGAAGAGGGTATTGGATCCTGTGGGGTTACAGTGGCTGTAAGCCAGTTGATGTGAGTGCCGGAACCAAACTTAAATCTTCTGCAAAGGCAGCCCACAGCAGCTAAGCTGTCTCTCCAGCCCCAATATTTAGCAATTCGGATCTGGCTTACTTTGCTTAATGTGGCGATCCCCACTTCTATCTCTTTTCTTGCCAATGACATCATTTGTTCTTTGTAGATAAATGACACTCTCTCCTTCTCCTCGCCCTCCCCCTCACTCTGCTCTCACTGTCTTGTGCACCTGGGCTTATCTTAGAGGGTTTTCAGCTTTCTAGGACACAAAAGCCCAGCAAACTAAAGCTAGTTCTCATAGTAACAACTATACGTGACCTGCCATCACCGAAAGTGTGAAACTCAGGAGACACCTAATACAGGGGAGCTGTGAGTGTCCTGCCTGTGGAAAGGTCGCAGCGGACACCTAGCAGAGGAGAACTAAGGGTGGCTGTAGGAGAGCTGGAGTATCCTGTGTGGGGAAGGGTCATGGTAGACACACAGCACAGGAGAGCTGAATATGACGGGTGGGAGGGTTGCTGGTCTCATGGGCCCTTAGGGCGTATTAAAGCAAACAGAGAAGCCACAGCAGAGAACAGAGGTGCCAACCAGGCCAACAGGAGAGTGGTTTTTTCACTAGATAGTAGTTTTTCATGAGGGTGTAGAAGGTTGTTTTTTGCTTTCTTTAGCAAGAAGCCTGGAGCAAGAGAGAGCATGTATTATTTTAATAATTTTGCAGGAGGCAAGGTTGAGGTGTGGAGAGGTGGTCGGTAGGAGTATATGTTCAGAGTAGTGTGGTGCATGATGGGATACCTCTCCCTTCCAAAGTCTCCCAGGGTGAGGATTTATTGTTGGGCACTTTGACCTATAAAAGAGAGGGACTGAGGCCCTGTCCCCCAATAGCTCTTATGCTTTTCACTTTACTAGCAGAGTCTCAAGTTACAAGTCTGTTTGGTTGGTGGGGGTAGTGGGGGGGGGAGTGTCTCAGAGCAGTGGTCCTCAACCTGTGTGTCACAAACCCCAAAAGTCTAAGGGAAAACACAGATATTTACACTACGATTCGTAACAATAGCAAAATTACAATTATGAGGTAGAAACAAAAGTAATGCTATGGTTGGGAGGATCACCACAGCACGAATAACCTCGTTAATGGGCCCCAGCATCGGGAAGGTCGAGAACCTCTGCTCTAGAGGAACGGAACTAATAAAGTCAATATATTATAAAATGGTGTTTAGCAGATGGGCCTCCAGGATACAGACTAGGTGGTTCACCAATGGCCATCTTTACATTGAAGAGGCTGGGAACAACTGGATGCCTAGTTGTCTGAATGAGTGGCAGAGGCCTGGGGGATTCCCAGAGAGACACCTTAGAATATGGAAGAGGCTGGTGACGGTGAAAGATGGCTGCCTGGCCGCCGCAGCAGCAGTCAAGCATGGATGCACTCACTATAGAGGAGTGAACGAAGGCAAGCAATGATGCTTTTCCATCAGAGCTCTCTGTGCCTCGGTTGCTGTGGAAGGTGGAGCCCACTCTAAGGGAGGGTGTACCAGCGGGACGTCTCTTAGTTGATTTCAGCTCCGATCTAGATGACACCCAAGATTGAGCACTGTCTCTATCCTTGAGCACAATCACACTCCGCTGCTCATGGGTAGAGATGACAGTGAGTACAGAGTGTGTCCTGGCATTCGTTCTTGCCTGGAAGGACTAAAGGCTATTAAAAATAATGGACCAGCACTGGGGAAGTGGCTCAGTTGGTAGAGTGCTTGCTTAGCATGCCCAAGGTCCCGGGTTCCATTCCCAACACTATACAAACTGGGGTGGTGGTGCACACCTCTAACGGTAGCACTTGAGAGGTGGACACAGGAAAATCAAACATTCAAGGTCAACTTTGACCAACCCGGGTGACATAAGACCCTGTATCAAAATTAATATAAATGAAAAATAAAATCAAACAGGATTTATTAAAGAAGTAAGTGTTCAGAGTAGCTAGGCGTAAGCTGCATGTAGGCCTGCCTTCCCATATTCAGTGTGGCCAATAATTGGCTGGATGGAGCAGCTGCCAGGCTTTCAGGCTGAGGATGCAGAAGTGAGTCCCGAGAGTCCTGTTGGCATGCCCTCATTCCTCGGGTCACCACCCAGCCAGTGAGATGACTCCTGCCAATAGCTCATGAGCCTAGCAATGGCCATTCCTATCTCTGTGTCCCTAGGCCATGGATTTATAGGGCCATAGCAAAAATAAGGCTGTGTGAGCCGTGAATCCCCGGAACAGTCTCCTCAGGAGGCAGGGATGTATATTGTAACAAAACTTTATTTTCTCTTGAAAATTGCCAGTGTGATTCATACGGCCTGATGCAGCCCAAGCTGTTCACCGTAAAGAAACAGACGCATCTCTCCCTCCCTCCCCAGCGTGTCCCTCCCACTCCATCCCCTCATCAACTTCCTTTGTTCAGGTCTCTCCTGCTTCCTTCTATGTACAATCTCACAGAGGCAAGATGAGTTGGAATTTGCACTCCTTTGTGCATGCATGTGTGTGTGTGTGTATACATGATCAAGTAGAGGCCAGATAACAATAACCTCAGCTATTGTTTCTCAGGTGCTTCCTACCTTCTTTTATTTGATTTCTTTCTTTACTCTTCAAATTTTTATTGTATCAGTAGGTGTTTTGTCTGCATGTATGTCTGTATACAACATGTGTGCCTGGTACCTATGGAGGCCCTGAGAGGGTACCAGATTCCCTAAACCTGCAGTTATAGTCAGTTCTGAGCTGCAGTGGGGGTTCTTGGGATTGAACCTGGTTCTTTAAGATCCAAGCTCCTGTCCTCATGCTTGTACTTGAAGTGAGCATCTTCCCAGTTCTTATTTTGTTGTTGTTTGTTTGTTTTTAAACTGGCTAGACCTCACCGAGTAGGGAGTTTGAATAGCCCAAGAACCCTGGGGGTTTGCCTGTCTCTGCCTCTTCAGCACTGAGATTACAAGCATGGACTACCACACATTTTTTCCCTTGACGTGGCTTCTGGAGATTGAAGTCAGGTCCTCAAGCTTGCACAACAAAAACTATCAATTGAGCCATCTCCCCAGCTGCAAGTTTGTAGAGGCCTTGGTTCTCTCTCTCTTCCTCTCTCTCTGTATATGTATATGTGTTTGTGTGTGTGTGTGTGTGTGTGTGTCCACATCTCCTGCTCCCTAGAGGGTCTTGGCAGATAGTGGTTCCTTATTATTTGAGTCCTCTAGGGATCTGTGCTTGTTAGTTCTAACTGTCTGCTTGACACAACCTAGAATCACCTGGAAGAGAGTCTAGTATCTAGATCAGGTTGTCCCTTATGTGTGTATGTGTGTGTGTCTGGAGGGGAACAAAACCTGGTTAGAAATTGGCTATAATCCTCTGTGTTCAGCCACATCTTGTGTGATTTCTTTTTCTATTATTTAAAAATGATTTATATGTATATGTTTGCATGACTGAACATATGTGTGTAAGTCACGTGAATGCAGGTGCCTGTGGAAGCTACAAGATGGCATCAGAACCCCTTGAAATAGAGTCGTGGGCACTTGGAAGATGCTCCATGTGGTTCTGGAAACCTAACCTGGGTCCTCAGCTAGAGCAGTGCCCTTAATCTCTGAGCAACCTCTCCAGCCCCTCCTCCCTGTCTTCCTTTCTCTAATAGCGTTCCTGTTCTCCTTTCCCCAGGTGCAAGGAGCTCAAATACTCCAAGGAGCTGCCCCAAATATCCATCATCTTCATCTTCGTGAATGAGGCCCTGTCTGTGATCCTGCGGTCGGTCCACAGCGCTGTCAACCACACACCTACACACCTGCTGAAGGAGATCATCCTGGTGGACGACAGCAGCGATGAAGGTACGGGGAGGACGGTGGGGAAGAAACGCCACTTCTGTTGCCAAGGGAACCATGTTCGCGTCCACCTCTCCTGCTCCCTGGAGAGTCTTGGCAGATATTGGTTCCTTACTATTTGAGTCCTCTAGGGATCTGTGCTTGTTAGTTCTGTCTGCTCGATACAAGCTAGAATCACCTGGAGGAGAGTTTGCTCTCTAGATCAGCTTGGCCCATGAGCACGGCTATGGAGCACTGTCTTGATTGTTGGTTTAGTTGGTTAGGAGGGTCCAGCCCATTGATGATGGCACCATTCCCTGCAAAGGGGATCCTGCAGTATATGAGCCGGGAGAAAGCCAAGTGAGAACAATCAAGCAAGGACCTAGCTGCCTCTACTCATGTGACTAGCCGATTGCATCTTGGCTCTCCCAAAGTGATGGACTCTAACCTTCAGTTATGAGCCAGATGAACTCTTTCCTAAGTTGCTTTTGGTCGAGCTATTTTATCACAGCAGCAGCAGCAACAACAACTTGAACAGGCTCTTCTCAAAATTACTGGGTGAATGTGCAGTAGGTAAAATGCCTTTCCCACAGCATGAAGATATGAATTTGATTTCTCAGAGCCCACGTTTTTAAAAAGCCAGGTATAACCTGCTGACATGGGCCAGGTATTGGGGAGGCAGAGACGGGCAGATCCCTGGGGCTCATTGCCCACCCAGCTTCACCTAATCGGTGCACTCAGGGCTAGTGAGGGGCTCTTTTGAAGTGGACAGCTCCTGAGGAATGATACCTGGGATTGTCCTATAGCCTCCACATACATCTACATGTATGTGCATGTGCACTTACACATACACACATACAAAGTGCACGTATGCACACAGAATTAAATAAATGGATAAATAGTTACCGGAGTCAGCCATGATGGCACATACCTTTAATCTTAGCACTTGGGAGGTTGAAGGTTCACACATTCAAGGCTAACCTGGGCTCTGTAGCAAGTTCTTTCCCAGTCTTGGCTATATAGTGAGAACGTAATTAAAAAACAAGACCTACTAATTTCCCTTTTCATATCACCAAAAGGACACAAAGAGGAAAGTCTGTTTTCTTCCTCCTCCAACTCTTAATATTGTCTCCACTGTATTTCCAAAGACATAAATTTAAAAAAGAAAATGTTCTTGGGACTGGGGAACTGGTTCAGTCAGTAAAGTGCTCACAGTGAAAACACAAGAACCTTGGCTTTGAGCCCTCATTTCTGCCTAAACAGCCAGGCTTGGAGGTGTGCACCAATGATCCCAGGGCCGGGTGTGTGAGGTGGAGTCAGAAGGATCCCTGCACCTCAGGGGGCAGCCTAGCTGAGTCACAGAGCTACCTGCTCAGTGAGATGTGAGGTCTCAAAATGTAAAGGCAGAGATTGGTCTCTGGCCTGAACACACACACACATACACACACACACTGTTAAGAACACATCTTGTATTAGATTCAACCCCCTCCCCCCCCACACACACACACACTCACATATACTGGGTAACTGAACGTAAAATGATGGCAGGTGAAAATGAGCCATGTTCTGCTTGCTGGTCTTCTGAATTCAGCATACCTAGAGACAATGGGTCAGTTAAAATAGGAAACAAGCAATTGTGGGACTGTCACAAAACTCCTAGAAAGCCCTGAGACACCATCAGACAAAAATACATTGGCCTTGTGTGTAGAGGCAGACAGTGAGAGTTGTGATCTTGTGTCTGCTCACAAGGTACAAAAGTCACAATGCTCACCACAGGGAGAAATCCCTCTGGGCTCAGCATAGACATGACAGCTGCAGAGTGGGCCTACTGAGGCCCAGGCGGCTAATATTCCAAGCACCCATGAGAGTAGGAGTGGCCCTAAGCCTTTTGCTCTGAGCAGGTGAATTACCCCAGAAGTGCTCTCAGGTTGGGAAGGTGAGCTCACTTAGGTCTGGTTTTGGAGCATGATCTCCAGGAGATCAGGTCTGGATCAGCCTAGAAGTGATCAAGTTTCCCCTGACTCTCCAGAAATGCTGATTAATTACCAAGGACTTGGTGAACAGTTTTCCTAGACCCAGGAGTCTGTCTTCTGTGGGCCACCATCCAGTGTATATGAATGGGTTGCTGAACAGATTTTAATACTATTATTATTCTCCCTTTATCCCCTCCCTCCCCTTTCCTCTTTCCTTTTCTTTCTTTCTCTCTTTCTTTCTCTCTTTCCTTCCTTCCCTCCTTCCTTTCTTCCCTCCCTCCTTCCCTTCCATCCTTCTCCCTCCTTTCCCTCTCTCTCTTTCTTGACAAGGTCTCAGATAGCCCAGGTTGGCCTCAAACTTGCTCTGTAGCTGAGAATGACCTTGAATACCTGATGATTCTTCTGCTTCTATCTCCCAAGTCTTGGGATGACAGACACACACTAATATAACCAGTTTATGTGTACTGGGGATGCATGCTAGGTAGGTGCTCTACCAACTGAGCCACATCTACACTCCCCTGGCCGTCTCCTTTGTTACGCACCACTTTGTTAGCTATAGCTCCTTCTAAGCCTGATATTGATCTTTGGAGGAAGAGATCCCTTCAGTTCCTGGGAATCTCAGAATTTTCTAGCAAACTCTCTCCTTAGTATGGTCCCTCTCTGCAGCCTTCTTGTACATTCACTGCAGACCTCATGTTCCAGAGTGGCACCCTCTGCTCATAAGAGACCTCTGCTTTCGTATTTCCCTCCTTTTGTTGACTGACGTATTTCCCTCCTTTTGTTGACTGATGTCCCAGTCGACCTCCATTGTCGCAACCTGTAACTTCCCTAAAGAAGCCTTTGCTTGGCTTCTTGCTGTGAGTGACACCTCACTTCTGCTGCAGCAAGCATACACATATGATACACTGTATCTTATATGACTGGATTGTTCAGGGTTGGGGTTGGGGTTTCTAGGGAATGAGTGGTAGTCATCCCTCAGTGAGCCAAACCCAGATTGATGGTTATTTTTAAATGTCAGTTTGTCACTTGACAAGAAAGCCTCAATGAAGGATTGTCATTAATCAATAATTAATAATTAAGTAAATGCCTTCCAGCTGGATCCTGTGGAGGCATTTTCTCAAGGTTCTATCCACTCAGATAACTCTCTAGTTTGTGTGCCAGCACAGGAGGTGTTTATCTTGATTGCTTTACTGAGTGTGGGAAGACCCTTGGGTTGTAGCATCAGCATCCTGGTCTAGACTGGACAGTAGACGGTCAGGTGAGTTGAGCACTAGCACGCATGCATTCTGCCTGCTCCCAGTTATGATGGGATGCTTCCAGCCCCTGCCTTGACTTCTCCGCAATGATGAGCTGTGTCCTGAGAGACTGAGTTGAAATCAGCCCTTTCTCTCCTAAGTTGCTCTTGTCAGTCAATGGGGACTGAAATTAGGACACCCCATGGGGAGGTGGGAGCCTGGTAGAGCTGTGCAAAGGGAGGCAGGTGCCACTTGGTGCTATTGATGACACAGAGAAGAACTAGGTGGCCTAGTGACAGAGACAACCCTCATGGCTCCATGATGAAGCAGCCACAAAGCCCATCTAGAGGATATGATGGTGGCGGGGGGGAGTCTCATCTAGAACTCCAGCTCCTCAGGTGATGGTGAAGATCTCTGGTAAGGCTGGGTACTTAGTGGGTTCTATAAGTATCCTGAATTGGGTTTCAAAGAAGCAGACCAGAATGGATGATTTGGTAGTTCATTGGGGTGGCATGAGCACAGATGGGGCACGATATGCTCTGCATTGAGTCTGATTGCAGTGATGAAGCTGCCTGACAACAAGGAACAAAGGAGAGGAAGCATTTCTTCAGCTTACAATTCCAAGTCATCCATCTTTGAAGGGATGTCAGAAGAGCAGGCGCTAGAGACAGCAGACCACATCATATCCACAGTCAAGAGTAGAGAGAGATTAATGTACCCATTCCTAACTGCCTGGTCTTTTTATACTCAGCCAGATTTCCAGCTTTCTTCACTCTTACACGGTTTAGAGTCCATCCCAGGAAACAAACCGTGCTACCCACATCCGGCATGAGTCTTCCCACCTCAATTAACAATCAATCAAGATAATCCCCCACAGACACACCCATAGGCCAACCTGATTTAGGCAGTCCTTCATTCAGGGATTTCTCCCTGTTGATGCTAGGTTGTATCAAAGTGACATTTAAAACTAACCATCACATCCTGTGAGAATGAAGAGAGAATGTAACTGCAAAAAAAAAAAAATAAGAATAATAATAAAGGCTGTTGTGAGCCAAAGGAGATAAAACCCACCATTGGAACCCTCAGAGTCTGCTAAGAGATTAGAGTATTGAGTTAGCAAGTGCCAAGATTGCCAGCAAAGGTGTTTTGGGTTTGTTTGGTTTGGTTTTTGTTTTGTTTTGCAGGAATTGTTTGTATGGGACACTGGGGGACAGGTGGGTTGTGCAACTTTTTACCATAAGGTGTTTTAACACCAGAACCTTCTGGAGCCCCGTTACTAAGGGAATTCTGCTTTAAGAGGTGCATTATAGGAATGTGAAGCTATTTATTACAGTCTCAGGGCGATTCTGATGAGAGTGTGGGGATCATATTTTAGAATCTCTGGATAAAATAATCAAGCCTTGGGTCTGTTTCTGAAGGTGCTGCTTCAGGTCTGGTTAAAGATCAGTAGAGGGGCTCAGCGATTAAGAGCATTTGCTGCTCTTCCAGAGGATTTGAGCTCTAGCTCCAGGGGATCTGATGCCCTCTTCTGGCCTTTGTGTGCACCTGCACTCATGTGCACATGTCCACATGCAGATACGAATATATATACACATAGTTTAGAAAAAACAAAGTATATCTATTAACAAATTAATCTTTCTATTAGTGAAGAAGAAAGCAAGGAGGGAACTGTTTGATTCAGCCAGACCTCAGTGACCTAGGGGACCAAAGTTTCTTTCTTATCATCTCCATCCTCTAGTCTCCATATTATCTCGAGAATACAAACTTCTTTCTTTCACAGAATTCAGTGCCTTTTCTAGTGTCTTTGTTTTACTGAGTCATCCTTTGTATCTACTCTTATGTATACACTTTATATTAAATAACCCCATGCATTTTAAAGACAGTACTAAATCCTAGCTGAACACCAATTGTGTGTATGTTTAGGTAGACTCTGGGTTGCATATATCTTAATTTTCCGAGAGAATGATGTTTTCAAATCTTTTTAAATGTCTGCTTCTTTTCATAGCTTCTTAATAGTGTTTGATTTTTTTTCTTTTTGTAGCTACAGAGCTGTACTCATGTGCCGTCTATAGTTTTCACTATCACAGAATGCTTTCTTTGTCTTTACAGCATTGTTTTTCACCTGAAATTTAGTTCTTGAAAATTTATGGTGTTAATTTCATTTAACTTCTGTCCAAATTTGAGTAAACCATTCTCTTTCTTTTCCAGACTAGTAATTGTTTTCTGATATTAAAAGTAATGAATATTCTTTGTAAGAAAATGTGGGCATATCAAAAAGCAAATGTAATTGGAAAAACAAACACTGCAGCCACCAAACAAAGACAAACTGGTTTATACTTTCTTCCTTTTAAGTGTAAACTTCATGTAGTTAAGATCTGATAATGCAAACAAGTTAATATTCTGCTTTTTTTTCCGGGCTCCTCCCTGAGATGTAAAATGTAATCACTTGTGTCTTCATTATACAAGTAACTACAGACATCATTCTAAGAATGTCTGAGTGGTCCTCCTGAGGCTATGTTGTAGTTCCAGCTGGTCTCAGGCAGTAAGGAAATAGGGTGGGGATACACCGCCCTGGGGAGACATGCTCTCTCCCTTGTTAGAGTGTTTAATTTTTTTTTTCTTTTAAAATTTCTTTACCTTATGACTCTGGGTGTTTTCCCTGCATATGTCTGTGTGCCATGTTTGTGCCCGGTGCCTCAGAGGCCAGAAAAGGGTATCAGATCCCCTAAAACTGGATTTATAGATGGTTGTGAGCCACCACACAGGTCCTGGGGATTGAACTTAGGTCCCCTGGAAGAGCAGCCAGTGCCCATTACTGCTATGCCACATCTCCAGCCCCAAATAAAAATTTAAAATTATATTTAATTTTTTAGAGGCGTGACACTGCACACATGATAGTGTGCATTTTGAAGTCAGAGAGAAAACCATGGAACTGGCTCTCTCCTCCCATCATGTGGCTCCTGGGGGTGGAACTCAGGCTGTCAGGCTCAGTGGTGGGTGCTCCTATCCCGTGAGCTGTCTCTCTACGCTGGAGTGCTTTACTTTTATGTGAGGTCATTCTTCATTCAGGTCGCACATTGACACTGAGTATTAACCTTCAATGGCCTTGTTTATCTTTTTGAGAAATTTACAGACTATGTTACCCCATATCTGTGGTATGTTATGTTGAAGTAGTGTACAATTCTTGCACTTGATCTATCACACCAAATCACTCAGGCAAAACTAGTCAATATATTCTCCTCGTCGGATCTGGTTTCTCCTCCCCAGGCCTGATAGCATTTGGCAGTTTCCTTCTGGAAATAATTCTATTGATATACCTCCACACCATTCTGATTCCACTTTAAGCATTCATTAGCCAGGTGTAGGGAAGCAGATCTAGGAACAGGTCTAGGGAGGACTCCAAGAAAAAGAGAAGCTGAGGCTGGAGGATCAAGTCCCGAATACATCACATACTTTTTTCTATTTATTTATTTTATTTATTACAATTTATTCACTTTGTATCTCAGCTGTAGCCCTCTCCCTCATCCCTTCCCAATTCATCCCTCCCTCCCTCTTCTCCCATGCCCCTCTCCCAGTCCACTGATAGCGGGGTCCTCCTCCCCTTTTATCCGACCCTAGCCTGTCAGGTCTCATCAGGACTGGCTGCATTGTCTTCCTCTGTGGCCTGCTATGGCTGCACCCACCTCAGGGGGAGCTGATCAAAGAGCCAGCCATTGAGTTCATTACATACTTATTTTAAGATCAGCCTAGGCAACATAATCTCAAAGATTTTATGAAGTATAAAATCTTGGAATAAAGATTTGCAGTAGAGCACCTGCCTAGAATTCCCCAGTGAGGTTGGGGTGTGCTCAGTGGTAGACAGAGAATCAAAGGAGAGTACTTGAAAACGTGATAACTCAGTGTGCCTGCCTGAAGCCTCAATGCTCCCCAGCAGAGCGGATCTCTGCACTACTGTTGTTTGGAGTTCCTTCCCCCATCCTTCTGGGAGTTTCTTGCTTCCTCTCTGATACTTCACTCCTATAGCTCTCTTTTCCACAATTATCGTGCCTATGCAGGTGAAGCACTACACCTAGAATCTTCATAAGAAGAGAGTTTGAGGCTGAGATAATCGTTTGCAATCTGAAGATGACATTCTCCCTGTCTTCCCTGTGATGAATGGCATGGTGGAGTCAAATGTCACTGTCTTTAAGAATTTGGTAGCTTTGCTCCAGAGTTTTCCTTCCGCTGTTTTGAAAGAACAATCAAAGACATTCTGATCCCTGATCTTTTGCATGGAAGCTTGTAGAATCTTTTTTTTTTTTTTTGTCTTCCTAGAGCTTTGAATATTGCAATGATGAACCTGGTATGAGTCAGGTTTCTTCTAGAAGACTGACCCCATCGTAAATTTAGGTTGCTTTCTCTTTTCCATGTGTGTGTGTGTGTGTGTGTGTGTGTGTGTACGCGCGCGCACATGCCAGTCAATACAGAGTCTTATGAGCCAGTTTGCTTTGGGGATCACCTGTTTGTGCCTTCCAGGTCTAGAACTACATGTGGGCCACTAAGGCCACCATATTGATGGGTTTCAGGGGATCCCAACTCTGACCTTCATGTGTGGCAAGCACTTTAACTTTTTTTTTTTTTGAGACAGGGCTTCTCTGTGTAGCCATGGCTGTGCTAGAACTCATGTTGTAGACCAGGCTGGCCTCCAACTCAAGAGATCTGCCTGCCTCTGCCTCTGCCTCTGCCTCCAAGCACTGGAATTAAAGGCATGCCTGGCTTGCACTTTAACTTTTTAAAAATCAGCCTCTAGATTTTTAAAAAGACTTTTATTTTCATTTGTGTGCATGTGTGTGTTTACATGTATGTATGTCCACGTGTGTGTGGACATGTACCCTTGTTGTGCCAGAGAAAGGCTTCAGATGCTCTGCAATGGGAGTTATGGGCAATGGGTTCCACAAACCAAATTCAGGTGCTCCAAAAGAGCAGTAAGTGCTCTTAACCACCAAGTCAGCTTCCCAGCCCCAAGACTTTTCAACGATAGGGTTTTTCTCCTGTTCTATGGGAAACCCTCAAGTTTTTAGTAATCCTCCTGTCTCTCAAGGGCTGGGGTTACAGGAATGGTGGCTGTATCTGGGTTGGTTGGTTTGTTCATTTTGTTTTTGCAATTTTTCATTTTGAAACCCAGTCTGGACTGGAACACCTTACCTTCCTGTCTGCCTCCTGTATGCTGGGACACAAGTGTACATCACCACACCTGTTTATTTTTTTCATCAATATATATTAACTGAATAGAGGAATGGGTTCCATTATACCATTTTCATGCACACAAATAGTATAGTTTGGTAATATTCACTCTATTATGACTCTTTCCCATTCCCTTCCCTTCTTTTTTTCCCTTCCACAACCCTGAGAGTCCCTCTCTACTTAAGCATTTCTCTCCTGCCCATCGGTTTCATAGGTGGGTGATTACACCCTATCCTGGTTAGCCTCAGTTCTCAACTTAACACAGCCTACAGGCATCTGGGGAGAGCCGTAAGGGAGGGATAGCCCAGATCAGATTGTGACCGTATCTGTGGATGGTTTGTTTTGACTGTTAATTGATGTGGGCAGCTCAGTCCTTAGGTAGGTGGTCCTGGAGTGTGTAAGAAAATGTCCACACGCGAGCCTTCGGGTGAGTCAGTGTACAGCGTTCCTCCATGGTTTCACTCCAGCTCCGTGTCTTCAGTGCCCTCCCAGTGTGTATGAACGACGGACTGTAACCTGGGAGTATAAAACACCTTTCCTCCACAAGATTCTTTTTGTTAGAATGTTTTGCCATAGTAACAGATGAGAAACTAGAACACTCTCCTCATGTGTTCTTCCTTCCCTCATTCCATGACTCCCATTGTTCCAACCTTAAAGGTCTTAGCTCAGAGGTTCCCAAGCTGTGGGTCGGGACCTCGTTGGGGGCTCACATACCGGATAGCCTGAACGTCAGATATTTACATTATGAGCCATAACAGTACCAAAACTGCAGTTATGAAGTAGCAGTGAAAGTAGTTTAATGGCTGGGGTCACTATAACATGAGGAACTGTATTAAATAAAGGTCACAGCATTAGGAAGGTTGAGAGCCACTGGCTTATTCAACCCTCTAATTTCTCCATCTTTCCTTATAAAAGTCCGTTTATTCTGTCAGCTTCCTTTTCTCTCATCTTCTTCCTTTCTCTTCCACTGTCTTGAACTTTTTCTGCTCTCATAGGTTTAGTTTCAAGTATTCTTTTTTTTTTATTATTCCCCCAAAGTTCCCTTTTATAAGATATTGTCTTGACTTAATGGAAGCAATATGTTTTCTTATTCCCTGCAGGATGGTAATACTTTTGTATGAGTGTGCGATTTTCCTTTTAGTTTTTCTTCCTGAGCCGTCTGTTTCCACAAATGGCCTTTCTCAGTCTGGTCTTTACTTTTTATCTTCTAATTTAGAAGCTTGGCCCAGCTGTCCAAGATGTCCATTGAGCCTTTTTTTTTTTCTCATAGTGACCCACTTAAACGGCACTTGAACACCCAAAAGTTAGGGGAAGAGAGGAGATTTATCACTTAATGAGCACCAGAGCTCAGTCAGAGAAATTGAACGGAGTCCCAGAGATAGTGATGATGGCTGTTCAGGACTCTGCGCTGTTTAGCTCAACACCTCAGATGGCTAAAACATCATCTCTCATATTCTGTTTTATCCTAATTTTAATTTATTTGTGTCTTTGTTCTGAGGTGTTGCGGATGAAGCCTGGCACCTTGTTGAGCTATACTCCAGCCTCTCACAGGGATGAGTCAACACATGGGCTCTGCTGTTGTGCCAAATCTCTAGCCAAATCTTGAGCCAAATCTCTTCCTTACTGGGGAATTCCAGGCCAGCAGTCTGTCTCTGAGCCACATTCCCAGTCCCTCACTGGGGGATTTGAGATAGGTATTCTGCTGCCGAGGTACATCTCCAACCTTGGTATTTTTGTTTTGTTTTGTTAGGACAGTGTCTTATTATATAGCCCACACTGGCCTTCAACTCATATTTCTCTTGCCTTGTTTTTCCCAGTACTGGGTCTCATAGGTATCTGCCCCTGTATCTGTTGCTTATCATACATTTTATCAAGTTGATTAGACACTATCATTGACTAAAACCTCCAAAACTGTGATCTAAAATAGACTATATATAAATATATATAAATATTATATTATAAACATATGTAAATATTATGTATTATATATAATAGTATATAATCTATATATACATATATGTATGTATATATGCATACATATATACTTATATATGTGTATATATATGTAAAGACATGCACTTTAGAACCAGAAAGTTGACTAACACACCACCTGCTACCAAGCATCATCTTGTTGGTTTCTGTGTGATCGGGCTGGTTGTATAACTTGTCACTGATATTGTCTTTAGAATAATCACACCTGGCCATGTCCTCTCTTGTTCAGTTGTGTTCAAAAGTTGAAAGCAGTATGGATAGGGTTAGAAAACTTTTTTTTTTAAGTGGAAGGTTCTACTCTCTGGTCTTCCAGAAAGGATTTTGGAGAAGCATCCACCTGGCATTGTTCGCTTTTCTTCTGGGCTTATAATTGCAGAGATAGAAGACGTCTTGTGTTTGGGGAGATAATATTCTCCCTGTGTTGGTGAGGCTCTGATTGACAGAGGTGGGAGATACGGCGTTATCACACAGCTCCATGCTCGGCCAGGCACTCTTCCCGTGAACAGCACCTACCTCTCCTCCTACCTGGAAAGAGCTTCCCTAATATAAATGATTCTTGTTGTCCAACCAGATCACCGCACTGCGACAGCACCTGCTCAGTGGCTCTGTCATCACAGCTAGGTGTCACATTTGCATTTCCGTGCCTGCGCTTTCAGGCTGTGTGGTGAAGGGAGTGGTAAGCACTGTGTATAGAGTTACCTCTGAGAGATTGGAGGCGGTGGGGGTCAGGGTGGAGAAGAACCCCGACCAAAGCTTTCTTTGCCACTTGGCTTTAAAAAAGATAAAAGAAGGGCTCGAGAGATGGCTCAGTGGAGAGCACTTGCAGAGGACCTGAACTTGAATGGTTCACAAATGCCTATAATTCCAGCTCTAGGGGATTTGACACCTTCTGGCCTCCATGGGCACCTCCATCCACTTCTGCACCCACAGAGACACAGACATACACACAATTAAAGGTGAATCTTAGAAAAAAAACACACACACAGAGCAAACACAGCAGTAACAAAAACCATTTAATCTAAAGAAATATAAATGTGTAGGGAAGGATGAAAGGATGCACTGGGTTCCTTATCCCTCTCACTCAGTTTCTCCTAGTGGTAATGTCTTACAAAACTCTACTCCACCTTTATATTCAAGACAGTCATTGACTCAAATTCCATCTGACTTCTGCTGCTTCCTATTGTGCTTGTATGTAGTTCCATCTAGTTTTATTTATTTATTTTTCAGTTTCTGAAGATGCATCCCAGGGCCTTGTGAAGCCCATCACTAGGAGACTCTATTCAAGTGCTCTGCTGCTGAGCAGTAACCCCAGGACCTCTCTGGGGAGTTCTTGGAATTCACTAGTCCACTGAGCCACACTCAGCCTTTTACTTGAGAGTTCTAGGCAAGTCCTCTGCCAGTGAGATAAGCACTTAGGTCCCTTAAAGAGAGATTCTGGTCCTGATTTGCTGTTCACCTTGTTTGTTGTTTCTTTCTTTCCGAGAGAGTGTCTCTTATTTGTCAGTACCTTGATCAGACTAGCTGTTCAATCCACTCCAGGGGGTGATGGCAGTTTTCCTTTCCAGGCCTTGGATTACTAGTAAACATCATCATATCTAGCTTGGCTTGGTTTGGCTTGGCTTTGTTCTGCTTTGCTGTGCTTTGCTTTCCTTTCCTTTTCCTTCCTTCCTTCTTTCCTTCCTTTTTTTTCTTTAATGTGAATTTTAGAGTATTGGTCATATATATTTATATGTATATATAGTACAGTAGTTCTCAACCTGTGGGTCTCAATCCCTAAAGAACCATCAGAAAACACAGATATTTACATTACAACTCATAACACTAGCAAATTACAGTTATGAAGTAGCAACAAAAAAAGTTTTATGGTTGGGTGTCACCACAACATTAGGAGCTGTGTTAAAGGGTGGCAACGTTAGGAACCACTTGAGAACGAGTTGAGACCCTCTGTTGTAGAGCAAGTATTATTCTGAGTTGTGTCCCACATTCCTGTTACATAGCTTGATATGTCCCCCTGAGGTAGATAGAGATGTGTCCATTTCTACAAGCTGTTTACAAAACACTCATGCAACACTTCAGTGTGAGTATTTCCTGGAAACTCACATGAGCATTCTACTTGTGCATTGGACTCTCACCATGAGCTCAGACCCTACAATGCCAGAGAAAGGGAATTGGTCACATGACTTGCTTTAGTCATTCCATCCCTGACTGCCAACTGCATTTAAAGAAAACTCAAGGAAGGTGCAGCCTGGAGCCGAGACGCCTCCCTGTGGTCTTGAGAACTTTTCATGTCCTCTCTTTTGTTCTGTTTTTGCTCCTTAATGATGGCAACTCCTGCTATTTCAAGGAAAGAGGTTTGCTGGCTTCAGAGCATTCAGAATCAATATCACAGTAAATAAGAAACGTAATGAAAGAAAAACACACTCCAGCCTGTAGACAAATTTTATCATTTAAATTCACATGTTGTTAGTGCCGGCTGCAGATACCAGATTTTTTGACCTCTCTCTCTCTCTCTCTCTCTCTCTCTCTTTGTGTGTGTGTGTGTGTGTGTGTTTGTGTGTGTGTATGTTCATGCAAGTGTAGGTCAGAGGACAGGCTCAGATGCCATTCCTCATGTGCTAACTACCCTTTCTTTCTTTCTTTCTTTCCTTCCTTCCTTCCTTCTTCCTTCTTTCCCTTCCTTTCTTTCCTCTCTCCTTTTCTCCCCCCTCACTCTCTTTCTTTCTCTCTTCTCCTTCTTTTCTTACCTCTTTTTAATTTATTATTATTATTGAGATAGAGCTTGCCACTCTTCTGAAACTTGCCAAAGCTTGCTGGCTGTAAACCCTTGGGATCTGCCTGTCTCCACCTCCCCAGAATAGGATTAGAAGTTTATGCTGAACGCTACTTAAAAAAAAACAAGAGTTCTAGGAGTTGAATTCAGGTCCTTATGACAGCACAGCAAGTGCTTCACCTACTGAGCCATCCTCCCAAGGCCTTGACTGATTTTTGTCTGGGTAGGATGGCAAATGTCATCTTATGTTGGGATAACTACTGCAGACACCATGAGGCTTCATCAGATTCTGTAACTTGTACTTGCTTGTTTTTTAAAAAGGGAAAAGTTGTGCTTGTTTGTTTGCTTGCTTGTTTGTTGGTGGGCATGCCTGCCACTGAACATGTGAGGCAATCAGAGGACAGTTGGGCTGGTCAGTTCTCTCAGATGGGTGCCAGGGATAGAGCTTAGGTTGACAGGCCCATCTCACTGGCATGTGAGGAAGAACTCTGACTGGATGAAACAGAAAGGAAGAATTTGGGGGGGGCAGTAGAGTTGAAAGCCATAGAGGTTTTCCTTTCGCTGGTGCCCCTCATGGCTGCACAACTCTGAGCAATGTATTGAGTTCAGCGCTTTGGTGTTCTGAACCGCCTGTTCTGCTTTCTTCATGTGTCTTTCGCTTTCTTATTTCCTTCCTTTTATCTTGCCACAACGTTGCCTGTAAATGCTCTCAGATACCGCAAAAACTTCCCTCTTAAACCTTCTCCATTCTTCTTGAAGCGTCTTGCTCTTTCCTCTTTCCCCCTCCTCTCGTTCCAGCCCTTTTCTTCCTAGTCAACAAGCACATTAGGTCTGTAAAGCTGTGAGATGCTCAGAGGAAATAATAATGTGTAAGATAGCCATCTTTTGTATTATTGCTTTCCACTTGTGTGTGTATGTGTTCACGTGTGTGTGATGCTCATACATGTGCAGATGTGTATCCACATGTATAGGCACACTTGTGTTACATGTACATGCATGTGCTTGTGTATGTGTGGAGTCCAAGTGCTGATGCTGTGCATCTTCTATCAGCATTCCCCTCTTTATGCCCTGAGACAAAGTCTCTAACTGAACCCAGATCTCCCAGGCCACTGCTAGTCTACTGAGATAATTTGCACCAGGGCTCCTGTGTCTCTGCCTCTCACGTGCTGGATTACAGGCAGCCACCATACCTGCCTGGCTGCTACTTGGGTTCTGAGAATTTGAGCTTCAGTCCTCCAGTTTGCACATAGTAAGCACCTTATCTGCTGAGCTGTCCCCATAGCCCAGTACCAATGAAGCATTCCTGCATGTGTCCTCACCCTGCGTCTACTTTGATCCTAGGATTTCAGAGGTGGATGTGTCCATGTCTCAACAATGGGAATGTCACAAGACTTTTGTGACACCCTGACTCATTCACTCTGATGGTTGTGATGATTCGTCTTCATTGCCAAATCGATTGCATTGCCAGTCACCTGGGAGACACACCTCTGTGTGGATGCTCGTTTTTAAACACTTTTTTTATTTGGGATTCCTTAAAGCCTTTCCCTTCCAACCCCCCAACCCTAGGTTAGTGGGGAGAGGGGTCCCCTTTACTTCTCCCAGCTGTTTAGAGTCAGTGGATTCTTATGGGGCTCTACCAATCTCTGTCAATAGCAAACGCAGCCAGTGTCCTCCAAGCCTCTATGGCAAAACATTTCTCTCCGTCTGTCTCCAGTCTCTCCAAACTGCCACATGCCACATGACAAAACAGCACACCACACTTTCTCTCTCCCAGCTCTTCAGAGTCCTAGACCACGCCCCTCTCCATGCTGCATGAGGCAGGCAGAGAAGATTATCAGCTGTGGACAAACTAAAGCCCAAACTAAAATCCCACACTTGGGATTAAAACAAACACAGATTTACATAACATAACTGAGTTTTTAAAGAACCAAAACTTCTATTACACCTTTGATTGTGTCTATGTGTCTCTGCTTGTTTCCAGAGAGGTTTAACTTATGACTGAAGCCCCGCCCTGAACATGGGCAGGGCTCTCTTACACACTGCGGAGTCTCCAATGAAAAGAAAGTCAGCTGAGCCCCACTATTTCCTTCTCTTTGTTCCTGTGTCCACTGAAATGTGAACAGGCAGCATCACACTACTGCTGCCACAGCAGACCAATTCCTTCCCAACTGTGTCACCTGAAACCCCAGAAAGTCCTCTCTGTGCCTCACACTGGTGGTCAGACCCTCTTGATCTGCCGCTGCTGCTAGAAGCATCAACGGCTGTCTGTGGAAGGCAACCTAGAAGAATCATTATCCATTTCCAGTCCAAAATATGAGCCTGCACGGCTGGATCCACATTCTATAAGTGATGTATACCCCGTCCCCCTTCACCATCAGGAATTCAGGTTCTGAAGGGAATGAGCTGGTGGTCAGCTTTAGCTGTTATGACGTGTACAACTAGGACACCTGGGACAGTCCTAGTGAGGGTTTGTCCACATTGGCTGGCCTATGAGCACATTTATAGGGGGTTGTCTTGTTTGCCTCTTAAATTTTCTTATATTTATTAAAACTTTATTATAAAAAGATTGCAAGTAAAAACCCTTACACAGTGAAATTGACCAGACCTAAAGTCCATACATTTCAAAAGATCTCTGTACAGTTACAGTAGCCATTCTGAAGCTCTGGGACTTTACATTGGATTTTATATTTCCATTATTGAATATATTTTATGTACTTGTCTACCAGTAAAAAAAAAAAAAAACAAACCAAAAAAACCAAGCAAATAAAAAATGAAAAAAAATCCATGACAGAGTTAAAACTAGAAAAGCAATTAGTTTTACATCTTCTTTTATGACTCAAGTGTATTCAGCCCTTCCTCCTCAGCCAATATTTACCCTTTCTTATTTCCTTTTACATATGTTATATTGTGCCGGTGGGGATTGTCTTGGTTGTTAATTGATCTGGGAAGACCCAGCCCACCGTGGGTGGCACCATTCCCTAGGCAGGACATTTCGGAACTACGTAAGAATAGAAAAATCAAGCTTAGCAAAGACAGGCAAGTGAGTGAGCAAGCATGCATCTCTCTCTGCTCTTGAATGGATGTGGTATGACTAGCTGTTTGAAGCTCCCGGACTGACTTGTCCATAACAGCAGCCTGTAACCGGGGCTGTGAGCTGAAATAAATCTTTCTTCCCCTCGGTTACTTGGTGCCAGGTATTCTAGCACAGCAACAGAAATGCAACTAGGACAAAGGGCATGTACTTTTCTGGGTTCTTTACACCCAGTCACATTTGTTCTTCATATGTCCCTGGGTAAGATGGCTACATACTGCTAACTTTTCTTCAAGAAAATGTACTGCAAAGCCTCTGGGAAGAGTGTGTCCTTAAGACAAGTCCATGTAATGCATCAGAAGGTTCCCACGAACAGACAGATGTCAGATTTAATAATTTCACAGGAGTAAGATGTGGGCTAACACATCACTTACAAGTGGAATCAGCTTGTAAAGGTTGCTGACTCTTCCTTAGTCCCTATGCATTGCTACAGCAGAACATCTGAGACTGGGTAATTAGTCAAGAATGGAAATGTAGAACTTACCGCTTATGGTTCTGAGACCTAGGAAGTCCCAGGTCAAAGTACCAGCATATTAGATGTCTGGTGAAGGCCTGTTCTATTTTTGTGCCTTTACGTAGTGAAAAAGACCGAGTAGCTTCCTTGGGCCTTTCATAAGGGTGCTTAGCCCATGCAGAACCCTCCCACCCACCCACCCCGTTATATGCCATCTCTCATTAAGAACATTGGCTTTTATTGCTGTTGTTACAGTACTGGACCTTGAAACAGGGCTTTGCACATGACAGGTAAGAGCCATGGCATTGAGCCATGACTCCAG
>CM053766.1:97714230-97744282 GCA_028658305.1 Pachyuromys duprasi
GAAGCCGAGGCCCTGGAGCTCTCTTGCGTGACTTGCTGGCAGCTCAGTAGGTCTGAAGATCTCCCAGCGGCTCACCTAGCCAGTCTCTTCTCCCCACAGCTTCTGCAACAGTGAAGGGAAGAGCCTGGCGACTCTTATAATTTTCAACTTTCCCAGACATGTGAAGTTTCTTTACTTCCTGCGTCTCATCCTTCCCAAATTCTTTCCTGGAGGAAACGTCTGCACAACCATGGTAGGGTGACACTCTCATTAGAGATGGCCTTTCCTCCATCTAATCACCTCTGGAATTTTTTTTTTTTTTACAGACATACCCAAAGATGTGTCTCAGTAATTCTTAATCTACTCAAGGTGACTGTAAAGATTAGCTAGGCATTGGTCTTAGTTTGGCTGCATTTCATATATTTAGTGAACTGGTTATTTTAGGCATAAAGATCTTTTCATGCACACCTGGGGATCTAGGAATTTTTAGTCTATTTTTTGTAGCTGATTTGCACATACATAAAATATGAAACTATCTCAGGAAAGATGATGCTTGAGAAATGGAAAGTGCCCTGATAAGTATCTGTGATAAAACCATGTCTTCTGAGCTGAATGTCATTGAACCCCAGTCTCAGTGAATGGGGAGCCCTTACCATGGGCGCAGCCAAAGGCTGGTACCAAGAATATTCTAGGGTATTAACAAGATGTAAGGACTGGGTATAAACCCCCCCCCCCACAAAGAAGTACTGCAGTCTGCTCATTCATCCTGAAGGAATTCTGTTTTGAGGCCAAGTCTCACATACCTAAGGATGACCCCCACCTCTGCCAAACTCCTGATCCATCTGCCTCTACCACCAGAACTCTGAGATTACAAATGTGGACCATAGTAAACCATTTGCATTGGAAGTTCTCCCTGAGAGAAGGACTGTTACCTAAGTGTCCTAGTAGATCCTTACAGATGGGGGAGGGAGTAGTCATCATATTTTGGTGACTCAGGAGAGTACAGAGAACTGGCCAGGAGCAATGATCAACTATGGAGAAATTGATTGCTGGTGTCCTACTTGGCTTTACTTGTCAACTTGACTTGGCCTAGAGTCACCTGAGAAGGGAATCTTAATTAAGGGATTGTTCAAGTCAGATTGGTGGTAGGCATGGTGTGGGGAGGAACATTTTCTTGATTTTTATTGGTACAGGAGAGCTCAGCCCACTGTGGGTGGGACCATTCCCTAGGTAGATGGTCCTAGGCTATCTTAGGAAGCTAGATAAGCATGAGCTTGCCAGAGATTCAGCAAGGAACATTCCTGGTAACTCCTGCTGCACTTCCCTGGCTATGTTTGAGTTCCCTGGTCAGAAGTGATGCTGAATGGGATTGCAAATGGGCCTGCCTTCAGGTTCCTACTGACCTTCCTCCATGGTGGTCTATGAACTAGAAGTGTTAAGTCAAATGAACTCTTTTCTTTTTTCTTCTAAGCTGCTTTTGGTCAGAGTGATTTATCACAGAAAGAGAATAAAATTAGCATAGATTAGAGCACAGACAGGCACACACATACACACAAGCACACACACAAAAAGGACAAAACCAACTCTACAACATTGCCCTCTGACCTCCACACATGTGCAATGGCACACACATCTCTCACTTCCTATGATAATAAGTAAAATGTTTTAAAAGAATAACTTAGAGGCCGAAGATGCATCTCAGCTGTTAAGAGCACTTTCCACTCTTCCAGAGGATCCAGGTTCAATTCCCAGCACCCACATGGCAGCTCACAACTATCTGTAATTCCTCTTTCAGGGGATCGGATGCCTTCGAACAGACATACATGCAGGTAAAACATCAATGTATATAAAACTAATATATTATTTTTAAAGTCTTTGTAAGGCTAGCAGACATAAGAGGCCATGTATTGTGTGAGTCTAATTTTATGAACTGTCCAGAAAAAGCAAATTCATAGAGGCAGAAAATGATATCAGTGGTCATCAGGGGCTAGGGCAGGGGGCAAATGAAAGCAAGTATTTAGAGCAGTGGTTCTCAACCTTTCTAATACTTCAATCCTTTAATACAGTTTTTCCCAACCGTGAAATTCTTATCATTGCCACTTCATAACTGATTTTGCTCCTGTTATGAATCATAATATGAATATCTGACATTTCCAATAGTCTTATGTGACCCCTTTGAAAAGTATGCTTGTTCCATGAAAGGGGACACAACCCATGGGTTGAGAACCACTGCTTCTGAGGCTTCCGGGTTTATGACTGGGGCGATGGACCATTCCTAGGACACTGTGAATATACTTAGTATTACTGACCTGACCATTTTCAGATGATGTGAATGGTAACTTTTCATTATGTGTGAGTCTGTGACTGTCTGTGTTGGCGTAAGACTCCTCCAGGCTTGTGGCAAAACCCTGCTGAGACTGACTGGCTGTACTACACCAGTGTCAAGACAAGCCAAGAAACTTGCTGGGTGGCTGGGACTCTGAGGGGTCCTGGCTTGGAGACAAGCACCATTGCTCTGTTTTCTGACTGGAACACACCATATGTGCCGTTCAACCCATCCCCAGCTGCTACAGCCCACACATTCCCAGAGAGCAGCAGGTCCCTTGACTCAGCAGCTGTGGGAAGACTGGTGTCAGTAATCAGAGTAGCCTTGGGGGTGGGAGTGGGGGTGGGGGCTCATGATGGCAACAGTAATAAAATCCTGGTTGGGCGCTACAGTTGTTACCCACCTCTTACCTCATATATATCATTATTATGTGCCCATATAGTCACATAGACACATACAAGAACATGCACACACTTCTCAGGCTACACCTCAGACCTGCAACGCAAGTTCACATTTTCAAACACTCTCAAGCTCAGAGTAGTTTTTCATGTATTATACCTTGAGAGAGCAGGGTCTTTGATTATTCTCAGCCTGCAGCCCTAAAGACTGTGTGAGCGTGCAGGGGTGAGGTTATCACTGTGGACCCTTGAACTTCCTTCCAGGTGGTCACCCTCCAAGCCTGTGTCTGTGTGGCCCAGAGGTTCTTGCATTGATTTTGGAAGTAAGTGTAGGCAAGTCTGCTGGGTTAGCCCCCTGTTCCTGAACAGGGCTTTTGAGACAGGGGACACCAATGGTGTATTCTGTGACCCTGTGGAGACAGCACGAGGAGTCTGGGAAGAATTCTGTACTAACATCCTCCCTGGTTAGTCTGTGCTGTCTGATCCCTTCTCATTCCGTCCCTAAGCCTGGATGACAGCTGTCGGTCTTATTACTAAGGAGCAGAGAGTCCCCCTGGTGAAATCCTTCTCATCATGGGTGGCATTTGCTTCCCTCTTCCCAACTCCCTAAATTCTATTTATCAAAACCTTCAGCCACACAAGGATTCCCAAATGGCACCTGGCCAATTTAGTATTGAATTTTCTCTAGTCCTGGAAGGTAAACATTTATCTCTGCAGAAATAGGTTTTTGTTTTCTTCTTTGAATTTGTCTTGAGGAAAAAAAATTACATAAAGTGTTATTCTTTTTTTTTCCTCCTCTGTGCTGGGGGTTGAACCAGGGCCCTGGTATGCCCTACCACTGAGCAACACCCATAGCCCTTTCTCATTTGTGTACATGTACATTGTGTGCATCCATTCATGCACACATGTGCCTACAGGTTTGTGTTCGTGTATGTGCTGTATGCATGTATATGCACAGATGTGTTCCATTGCAGGCTGGAATGGAGGCCGGAGGTTGATGGTGTGTATCTTCAGTCATCTTCCACCTCACTACTAACAGGATTTCTCATTAAACCTGGAGCTGGGCTGCAGTCCAGAAGCCCAGGGATCGCCCAATCTCCGCCGTCCCCACTGAGTGTTGGGGATAGAGTCTCATACCACCACCCCTGGCTTTTCATAGGTGCTGGAGATCCAGACCCCCGGCCTCACGCTAGCACAGTGACTGATTTACCGCAGGCCGTCTCCCCGGCCCCATTTATTTCTCAGGAGCTGTTTTCAAATGAATAGTGTTTAATCCGCAGGACTTCCTGTTGCACACCTTATTAACTGTTTTCTGGTAGGCTTATCCTTCTTTGCTCGGGTGAAAGAGTTCACCAGCCCTGTGGCGATACATTTTTCTGTGTAAATGTGGGCTGCAATAGTGAATGTACGTCCCCTCGCCCGTGCCTAACTTTGCACCATCACCCTCAATACTCCTGCTCCAAATAATGTCTCTCTGTGGCCGGCTGAAGCGCTTTCATCTGTGGCCTTTGTTTTGTTCGGGGGTTTTTGTTTTTGTTGTTGTTGATTTTGCCACCTCTGCGATGGCTTCCTCGCGCTATCTGCACAGCTCTGAAGTTCCCATCCACATTTCTTAAAACTGTGTGGAGGGAAAGAAGAGAAACAAGAATAATTGTGAGAGGCCGAGAGATAACTCGCAGGTGAAAGAACGTGCCAGAAAGCATGGTAACCTGAGCTTGCTCCTCATGGCCCAGACAGTGGAAAGAGAGAAGCCCTTCCTGCAACTTGCCCTCTTGACTTCTGTGTACACACCATGGCATACACTGGGGTGGGGAAGGGTTAGTGTTTGAATAGTGAGTTTGACGTTGGGGGTGGCAGCATCGTGCACAGACTTCTCCTTCCATCATCCCAGCCCTTGACTGGCAGGAATTCTGTAACTCCTCATCTTTTCTCCCTGTTCATCTGAACACACCATTCTCTCTTCTTCCAGGCACCACATGGCTATATCTTTAAGGAACAAAACCCATGATACAGAGAGCCCAGCCCCTACGTATGCTGAAAACACATGCCTTTAAGTTGGCAACAGCTGCTGTGTATCCTTAAGATGGGAAGAATCTGTATAGTATCTCCTAAAGGAACTTTTAGAGTTCTCTCTAACAAAGCCACATAATAGAGCCGTGTACAATGGTGCATGCCCCAAACTCTAGCACCGAGGGGGCAGGAACAAGAGGCCCCTTCCCTGCGGCCCCTTGCCTGGCTCATCTAGCTGAATCAGCAAGATCCAGGTTCAGTGAGAAATGCTGACTCAAAAACAACAGGGCTGTGGCTCACACCTTTGATCTCAGAGCTAGGGAGGCCAAAGAGGGTGTTGAGTTTTCTGTGACTTTTCATCCTAAATTAGTTACTTTCCTTGTGGCTATGACAAAATCCATGATGAAAGCAACTTAAGGAACAAAGGGTTTATTCTGGCTTACAGCTTGCGGGCACACAGTCCATCATGTCAGAGAAGGCATGGCGGCAACCTGTCATATCACGTCTGTAGTCAGGGTCGGAGAGAGATAAATGCTGGTGCTCAGTTCACCTTCTCTTTTTTTATTCAGCCCAGGATCACAGCTCCCACACGGTGCCATCCACATTCAGTATAGGACTTCCCACTCCATTCAGTCTAATCCAGAGACATGTCTCCTGGATGATTCCAGATCCTGTCAAGTTGACAGTCAATGTTAACTATCCCCGAGTGTCACAGTACAGCCATGTACGGAGACATAGTCTAGCTTTCTAACTTCCAGAAGGTTAAAATTCCTCAGATGCCAACTTTTTCTTAGCAATCAAAAAACTTTCTAAAGACCTGTGGGTATGCTGGTGTTTTATAATGTTTACTTTCAATGCTTTATTTTTGTTTGCTTGTTTTTTGAAACAGGGTTTCTATGTGTAGCTTTGACTATTCTGCACTCAATTTGTAGACCAGGCTGGCCTCAAACTCACAGAGATCTGCCTGCCTCTGCCTTCTTGAGTGCTGAGAGTCAATACTTCTAAGCTATGTATATTTGTATATCTTGGTGTGAACATGTGCACGTGCATGCAGGTGTCCACGGAGGCCAGGAGGAGCTGGAGTTACAGGAGGTTTTGAGCTGCCTGTATGGGTGCTG
The DNA here is from genome assembly GCA_028658305.1 of Pachyuromys duprasi. NCBI lineage: Eukaryota > Metazoa > Chordata > Mammalia > Rodentia > Muridae > Pachyuromys > Pachyuromys duprasi. The sequence goes on from CM053766.1 coordinate 97,720,062, forward strand.
GGAACCAAACTCTGGCGCTCTCCATGAGGTGTTAGTGCCCTCAGCTATTGAACATCTCTCCAACCCCATCACAGTGCCTGGGGAGCACATATGAGGTGACTTATTCATGCACTTCTTGTGTTTTGTCATTTATAGAGGAGCTGAAGGCCCCCTTGGAAGAGTATGTCCACAAACGCTACCCTGGGCTGGTGAAGGTGGTACGCAACCAAAAGAGAGAGGGCCTGATACGAGCACGGATCGAGGGCTGGAAGGCGGCCACCGGCCAGGTCACTGGCTTTTTCGACGCCCATGTGGAATTCACTGCTGGCTGGTAGGTGATGAGCCAAAACTTAGTGGGAGGTGGGACATTTTGCCTGTCCCCCCCTCTGGGGCAACTGCAAGAATGGGCATGCTTGGTGAGAAGGCCATTGGGTTAAAGTTGGAAAGCAAGAAAGTAAATGGCTGGCTGCCTTTTAGATGCTGTTATTGGTATCACCAATGTATCACTCACTTCTCTCCTTGCTGCTTCAAAAAGTACCTGAAAAAGGCAAAAGAAAGAAATCAACTTTAGCTCATGCTTTGAGGGTATCATGGTGGGGAAGAGATGATGGCAGGAGGGTGAGGCAGCTGGGCACATGGCATCCACAGTCGGGAAGCAGAGGGAGATGACAGCTGGTGCTCAGCTCACTTCCTCCTTTCCATCCATTTCAGCACCCCGGCTCATAGGATCATGCCACCTGTATTCAGGGTAGCCCTTCCCACTTGAGTCACCCCAGTCTAGAAGCTATGTCACAGATGTACCCTCACAGACATCTGATACTAGATCCTGACAAGGTGACAATCAAGATTAACCATCACATTCATTGTGATGGTTAGTAAATTCAAGGCCAGCCTGGGACACACGAGTCCTTGTCTCAAAACACAGGTCATTTCCCTAAAACAGCAACAATAGACGGGACTATGCAGTATAAGAAATGTAGCTAACCAAGGCAGGGGAAGCAAGCTGGGAAGCAGATAGCCCAAGGTGATTTGGCTGTGGGCCTTCAACATTTCAACTCTCTGTGATCACACACAATGGAGCATACAATTTCTTGCAGAAGTCCTCTCCCACCATATGTGCCCCAGTAATTGAGGTCATGTAGTTAGGCCTGGTGGCAGGTGCCTTTACTCACTGAGCCATCCCACCAGCTTAATCGTTGGAAACCCTAAACAACGGATCAGACTCTCCCAACACAGGTGAGAATTGCAGTTCACACTTCTGATAGCTCTCCAAGTTTCTTCTCAAAGCGTGTTGTCACATGTTGAAGCCCCACCCCACCCCCAAGATCACCAGGTAAGTAGAGGAAACACAGTAGGTCACATGACCACAAGACACCCCACTGGGGAGCTGGGGAGTGGGAAAATGAGAAAAGGTCATAGAGAGGGGACAGGGCTTCTGCCTGGGCTGTGGAATCATTCGTTGAAGGCGATGGGGAGACGGCTCCGCTGATAAAGTCTTTGCTGTGTAAGCTGAAGGGCCACATCCAGATCTCCAGCACCAAAGCCACGGAGGGTCCCGAGTGTGCCTGCAACCCAGGGCTGTGATGCCTGGAGACGAGAGGTTCACCTCATTGGTTCACTGAGAGACTCCAGGTTCCCTGAGAGACCCTGTCTTGAGTTAATAAGGTGGAAAATTACAGAGCAGGACATCTGACATCCTCCTCTAGTCTCCACATGCATGCACAGGCAGGCACATCTGCACACACAGCACACTCACAGAGAAAGAATACAATGTAATGGCATGCATGTTTGGAAATACAACAATGAAACCGTGACTTCGAAGGCCAACTTAAAATTCTAATATTTTTTTTTCAATCAAAAGAGCAAAGCAGAGTCTGGGGAAATGTTTGGATGGTTAGATTCCTGGTATGCAAGCGTGAGTACCTGAGTCCTCCTCCCCAGCACCCACATAAAATGCCCACATAAGTGGTGAGCGCCTATAACTCCAGCCCTGGGGAGGAGGAGGCAGGAGGGTCTTGTGGCTGTCTGCCGTCAAGGCTAGTGGAATCCTTGAGTTCTGAGTTAAGGGAGAAACGCTGCCTCAAAAAATAAGGTGGAAGGCATGGAAAGGTGGCTTGGTAGTTAAGAGAGTTTGCTGATTTTTCAGAGGACTCTAGTTCAACAACTAGCACAAACCCCAGGAGGCTCAAAACCAACCGCCTATAAGGCCAGTTCTGGATGAACACAATCCCACACACATACACACATGTCCATAAATAAAAATCAATCTAAAAAAAGATAAGTTAGGTGCCTGGGTATCTGAGGATGACACCTGACATTGACCTCTGGCTTTCACATATATGAGCACACATACATACATTCAAACAAATATGCTTTCACACATATGAACATGTACACACAAAAACAGCACATACATACAATACCCAACTGCTTTTTTTTTTAAGTAGAACTATGTTTTAAAAGAGCAGAAAAAGTTAGCCTCCTTACTGGGAAGAGTAGGAATGGCTTCTCGAAACACGTGCCATTAGAGCGAAGCTTCTTGGTGGCTCTACTTCCTGCTGGCTGCCAAGGGCATCCCCCAAAGAGAGTCCCTCCAGTGAAGGCGTGAGGGACAAAGCCCTAGAAGCTGAGAAGAATAAGTTCCCTCTGGCTTCCACCTCCACCATGGCCCAGGGTATGTTTTATTGCTCATTTTAAGCAGAAGGATGAGCTGAGCCAACAGGTAATTCAATAGCTGCAAATGAGAAGAGATTGCTGCAGGCTGGAAGTTCTCATTATTCTCCCGAAGAACACAGAGAAATGGGATTTTCCACTTGACTCTTTCCCGAGCCTATGCTCTGGTCTGAGCTGCAAGGTTAATGTCTCGGCTTACATGAGCCATCTTTAGCTCACGGAATGTGGAAAGCGATTCCTTCCTTGGTCCGGCCTCACAGACACATAGTGGCTTGACCATCTGCTTTGGGCTAAGCTAGACGGCTAACACCGTGAAGCCAGAGCCAGTTCATGCTGGCTGCAGCCTTGAGGGAGGAGGCACAGCCGGGAGTCAAGATTTGCCTGACTTTGGATTTAATTAGTTCCAAGCCTTCCACTGCAGGCCAACCAGATCTTTTTAAGCAATCAATTAGATAATCAATTAAAACAACAAAAATAGTCGCACCCACACAAAGAAACTAATGAAGCTGCTTATTAAATCTAGCACAGGAATGACCTATTTGGGGATATCAGAAAGAAAGAAAAAAAGAAGGAAAGGAAAAAACATCAGCAACAAGAGGTGGCAGACAGTGCTCCGAGGGTAAACTGTGTAGAACTGTCAATCATACAGGGATGGAAACAGTGTATAATAAAAAGGCTTGGGGGTGGGGCAGCATATACAACTTTTACAGAGAATCTGAGCTTGGTTCCCAGAATCCATACCAGCTGGCTCACGACCAGCTGGAACTCCAGCTCTGGGAAATTTGAAACCCTCTTCTGCCCTCTGAGGGTGCTGCACTCATGTGCACATATCTATACCTGGATGTATACACAGTGTCGGTAGGGTTCCAGGTCCATTGGTAGAGTGCTCAGTACCATGTCTGATGTGTTCTCTACCAAGCTGATGTATGTCTCTAAGCCCAGCCCTTAGCAGATATCGGGGGCTGGGCGAGGGGGTAGTGATGGGATTGACAGTTTTAAGATTACCTGGACTAGACCACACAGGAGTTCAGGGCCAGCCTGGGCAACTGATCAGAAATGTCTTAAATAAAAACACAGCTGGACTCAGGGTGTAGTTTGCTTGGTAGGGTGATGGGCTAACATGCAGGAGGGCCAGGGGTGGACCCACAGCCTCAGAGAAACTGCCTGTGGTTGTGCATGCTTTTCATCCCAGCACCAGGAGAGTGGAGACAGGAGGATCAGGAGTTGAGGCTCCTCCTCGTTGTCTACACAGTTTAAGGCCAGGCTGGAATACATGAGAGCCCATCTCAAAACAGAGCAGAACAAAAACAACATAAAATCTATATGGAGCCTGGTGTGGTGGCACATGCCAGTAATCCCAGCACCCAAGAACGCAGAAGCTGGTGGATCTCTGTGAGTTCAAGGCCAGCCTGGGATACAAATTGACTCTAGAACAGTCAAGGCTACACAGAGAAACCATGTCTCCAAAACCAAAACACAAACAAACAAAACCAACAAAACAAAACACCTATATGGATTTGGGTGTGGTGGCACACATTTTAATTCCAATACTCAGGGAGGTAGAGGCAGAGGGAGGTGGATTTCTGTGAGTTTGAGGCCAGCCTGGTCTACACAGTGAGTCCAGGACAGCCACAGCTACACAGAGAAACCGTGACTTGAAAACACAAAACAAAACACAAACAAAAACCTACATGGCAATCTCGTGCTCAAACTTGGGCAGGTCACGTTGCCTTCGGGTGCCTCAGTTTCCTTCTGTGTTCCAGCCTTTGAGTTTTCATTTTGGAATGGTTTTAGGAGTCTGCTGGCTGATGCCTTGCACCAGGAGAATTTGAGAGGATTTGATTATGAACTCTCTGCTTTGCAGGGCTGAGCCTGTTCTGTCCCGCATCCAGGAGAACCGGAAGCGGGTCATCCTCCCCTCCATCGACAACATCAAACAGGACAACTTCGAAGTGCAGCGCTACGAGAACTCCGCCCACGGGTACAGCTGGGAGCTGTGGTGCATGTACATCAGCCCCCCCAAAGACTGGTGGGATGCCGGAGACCCCTCCCTCCCCATCAGGTCTGTGACAAGCAAGCTCTGGCGGGGCTGGTAAAATCCGCTGGACAGTGGGGCCCCCAGACCTAAGGGTTAACCTACGCCCGAGCCACGGAGAAGGGCTGGGAGAGACTGGCAAAGGCCGGGGCAGCGGCGCACATGCCGCTCCTGAGAGAATGGAGGTGTCTTAGGATCATAATTCCTTGCTGAGGGAGACAATCGCGCGTTATTGCCTCAGCTCCAGCTCTTAGGTGCCGCTCTCATAAGGCTGTGATGAAAGTTTAAGAATCGGCAATAATACAATTTTTCATCCTTCCTTGGGTGTTACATAGCTTCACATTCTATGATCTTAGCTACCCTTGGTCTGAAAACACTAAATCTCAACCTCTCCGCTCAGCGTCTGTAATATAATCACATCTGCAAAGATTTTTTTCCTACAGTGTCATATTCACAGGTTCTAGAGATTGGAGTATGGCTTGGGGCAGGGCCAGCATCATCCTATCTAGCACTAAACTGACTTTTAACTTTTAATTTTACTTATTATTGTTACTGCGGGGGTGTACTGGTACCACAGCCCACATGCAGAGATCAGAGGATACCTTCGTGAAGTCGGGTTTCTCCTTTCACTTTTTTGTGGGTTCTGGGGATCGAAGTTAGGGTGTCAGGCTAGCACAGCGAGGACCTGCACTTTCTGGACTACCTTGTCAGTTCCAAATTGACTGTGTGCGCGCGCGTGCGTGCGTGCGTGCGTGCATGCGTGTGATATCATTCCTCAAGAACCTTCATTTGAGACAGTGGCTCTGATCTCACTGGCATGCAACTTTGCCATGTAGACCAGGCTAGCTGGCCAGTGAGCTTCCAGAAGTGCTCTGTGTCTCCCATCTCATTGTTGCTGGCGTTACTAACAACATGCTATGGTGCCGGGCTTTTATGTGGGCTCTCGGGATCAGAGACCGTGACTTGTGTGAGATGAGTACTTTACCAACCATGCCATCTTCCCGGTACCCAGCTCTTTAAATAGTATTAATTCTGTCTTGCGTCATTAGAGGTGAAAAGGATAGCTTCTGCCAGCCTGGCTTTAGGGAAACTTTTCCCGAATCAAGTAGGAAAGCAAGGGAGAAGCACAGAACAGGAGTAAGGACTTTCTATAGGACGGTGTAGGTTCTGTCTTGGTTTCCAAACTTGTGATAAACAAAATGTGTTCTGTTTTTTTTTTTTTTTAAATTCCTATGACAGGTATCTGGGGAAAGTAACGTAAGGCAAACAAGATGTCTCACTATGTAGCTCTGGCTGTCCTGAAACCCACTCTGTAGACCAGGCTAGCCTCTGCCTCTGCCTCCCATGTGCTGGGATTATAGGTGTGTGTCATGGTGCCTGGCTGGAAAACAAGATTTATTTGAACTCAGTTTCAGAGTGAGTCCATTGAGGTAGGAAAGGCATGGTAGCTCACATCATAGAACCAGAAGCAGAGAGAGAGAGAGAAAGAGAGAGAGAGAGAGAGAGAGAGAGAGAGAGAGAGAGAGAGAGAGAGAGAGAGAGAGAGAGAGAGAGAGAGTCTGTTCCAGCTGCCTTCTCCTTTCTTTTTATTTCAACCTGGTGCCCAGGTGTGTGTAATGCTGCTGCCCTCATTCAGGGTACCTCTTCCCCTTTTATCAGTTCTCTCTGGAATGTCTTCATAGACACATCCAGAGATGTGCTTGAATAATCTCCTGGATGTCTCTCAACCCAATCAAGTCAGCAACCAAGAGTAACCACCTCTGCTAGTTAGCTTTAACTGTCTGTCAGCCTGACACAGCCTGAAGCCATCTAAGAAGAGAGTCTCAGTTGAGGTATTGCCCAGATCACAATGGCCTATGGACATATCTGTGGGAGATTGTCTTGATTGTTTGGAGAAGAGCCCAGCCCACTGTGGGCAGGACCATTCCCTGAATAAGCGGTCCTGGAGTACACAAGTAAGATAACTAAGCATGGGCCAGTGAAAAACAGTAAGCAGCATTCTCTAAGGCTTCTACTTCAGGTTGCTTCTTGAGTTCCTGCCTAACTTCCCTCAGTAGGGAACTGTGACCTGAAAGTGTGAGCCAAATAAACCCTTTACTTTCCTAAGTAGGGTTTGGTTGGAATATTTTATCACAGACAGACACACACACACATACACACACACACACACACACACACACACACAAAAGAGGAACTGGAGAAAAGTTTTGAGAAGTCTTCTGATTTTCCTTCTCAAACTAAAAGCTGAAAAGTTGGTTTGGTTGGAATATTTTATCACAGACAGACAGACACACACATACACACACACACACACATACACACACACACAAAAGAGGAACTGGAGAAAAGTTTTGAGAAGTCTTCTGATTTTCCTTCTCAAACTAAAAGCTGAAAAGTTGCCTGTGAGCAGAGCAAATGATGAGCAGATTCAAAAACCAAAGAAGGTGGAGCTGGGGTGCCATCTCAAAGGAAACAATGTTGCAGCCTCATTCAACTATCCCTGCAGCACGAGGAATGATCCCTTCGCTGTCTCCAAGTCATAGCGTAGCCTCATCACTTAGGTGTTATCTGAGAGCCAAGGTATAACCCACAGGGATATTTAAACTTTAATAGCGAGCATGTAAAGACCCAATTACCTTCAGAACTTAAAGACAGTAAGTTTCACATTTTAGTCATATGATCCCTCCTCCCTGTTGTCCTTCTGAGGCAGAGAGAGGCTGGTATCCAGCTGTGACTGAAAGAATGAGAGTGACCGTGGGGCAGGGGTTGAACTGGTAACAATGTGGAGCTTTGATGGCTGAATACCTTTGTGTGTGTGATTGTGGAACAAGACTACTATTAGCCCCTACCCGGGTTGTTCCAGGCAAGTGGGCTCCCTCTCAGCCATGCCCCGCCCCTCACTGTAAGATTCTAAGCAAGTGCTTCTCCTGAGCCATGCCCCCAGCGCCGCAATGGGGGATTCTCAGGAGAGCTCTAAGGAGGATTCTAGTTAGGCTCTCTCGCACTGAGCCAAGCCTCTTGCCCCTCAGTGGATATTTGCTCTGCCTCTGAGCCACACCTTCAGTCCCTCAGTGAAGGAATCTAAGCAAAAGCACCATTATACCCTTAGCCCAGGTAGAATGGCCAAGAGACATTGGCCAGTCTGAGTAGGAAGACTGGGTGAAACAATAGCTTGTACCTCGAAAGTTACTGTCACATTACCAGATGATTAATATGCACATTAAAGACTCCAGAACACAGAGTTGCGATCCTGAGCCATTAGTATTACATGAATCTCTGATGTACAAGACGGAAGAATGCACCAGTGATCTCCTCATCATTGTACATCTTTACTTACCAGACACTTAATTTGTTAATGGTTGATGGGGAGATTTAATTGTCGGAAAGGAGTTTTATGGGCCTTCTGATATTATTAAGCTTATATAATGTGCTTTCTTAATCATGAGGACATGGTAATTTCTCCTGCATCCAGTGATGCCAAGACGTTAGTAGTTATGACTATGCTCCATTGAAGGGTACAGAGAGCCTGTTGTATTCAGATAGCATAGACTAGGTGCAGCTTTGGACACTAGATTTCCTGGTAGGGAACATAATATAAGAAGTTTCTCCCTGCAGGCTGGCGAGTGCTTGCTGCTATAGCGGCCTGGGAATGGTTCCCAGAATCCATGCTTGGCAGCATACAACCAATGTGTAACCCCAGCTGCAGGAAGTCCAGCGCCCTCTTTTGGCCTCCATGGACCCTGCACTCATGTGCATAGATCATAGGCACACATACATGCTTGTAAATAAAGGCAAAAAAATTACAGTTCTGCCTTAAGGGAACATAGTGTGTTTCTTTCTATAGTTCTGGTGTTAAGTACTGAAGCTAGGGTTTCATGAATACTAGGCAGGGCTCCACTGCTGAGCTTCAGCACAGCCTTTTAGCTTTATATTCTTACTTTTTATTTGTGGACAGGGTCTTTTTGAGTTACATATGAGGTCAGGTCTCATAAATAGTTAGAGAAAAGAATCAGGGCTGGGAAGATGGCCTCAGTCAGTAAAGTACCCACCACATGAGTGTGAAGACCTGACTGTGATCCTCAGCAGAGAAAAAAAAAAAAGCCTGTAAGAAAAAATAAGCATGTAAGAAAAAAAAAGCCTGGAGTGGGCCTGTAATCCCAATTCTGGGAAGGAGGAAGTGGGTGGATTCCTGGGCTCAGTGGCTAGGCATAAAATATGAGCCCCATGTTCGTGAAAGACCCTGTCTCAAAACACATGATGGCTGGTATCATGAAGGACACCTGAGATTGACCTCTGGTTTCGACATACATGAATACACATACACACACACACACACACAAATGCAATTCTTTTGAAGGAATTAAATCCCATTTGTCTTAACGTTATGTGCATGTTCGTAGAAAATCAGTCAAGATGAGAGAGGAGAGGATCATGTATCTACCCTTGAGGGTACTAGACGAATGCACCAGGAATTTACAGGCGCCTGGCTTGGTCTAGCAGCTGAGTGCCAGAGTTCTCAGCTTTGCATCTGCTGATCCGAGCATCTCTTTCCAGGTGTGAGACCCTTAGACTCTCACTGGGAGAGGACCCAGGGCATGAGGTGTTGCTGTGGTGTCTAGAGGGAGGACTTCACTGCACCTCGCTTCTGGAGCGCGGTCTGAGCAGCATGCCAGGCATCCTCTGTGGGCTGACAGTGGGACCTTCCTGTTCTGTGTTAGGTGACCTTGTAATTAGTGACACTGCTCGCTAATAACCAATTCAGGATGATGAGCAACAATTAGCAATCCTTAATCCAACATATAATTTGATGATAAATTATAAGGTGCGGGAGTGTCAGAGCCTGTGAGAGTCATTTAGTTGAAAGAATTTCCCTGGATGTGCATAGCTGCTGAGATTTCACATTCTGCGCTGAGATAAACGTAAGGGGAGAAGGCTACTTTTCCCTCCCAGGGGAGCGTGACACGCTTACACAAGAGGAAAGCTTTAAGTGACAAAACAGACTTTCTTTTTCTTTTAAGGCTTTAAAATAGACATTTTTCCTATGTATCAGCATATATATTTTAGGCATTAACTATGCTCGGCTTTATAATAGGCACTTCCACGGGGACAGTTCTGGTTAAATGATCTGATTCTTATCCTGAGGGAGTTTGCAGGCTGAGCTGGGGAGATGGCTCAGTGGGGAAAGTGCTTGCGGTGCAAGCATGAAGACTAAGCCTCATCCACAGGACATTAAAAAGACCTGGCCGGATGGTATGGGCTTACAATCGCAGAGCTGATGGGGACAAGGCAGGAGGATTTCCAGGGCTTGCTCGCTGGCCAGCCTAGCCAGACTGGGAGAGTCTAGGTCAGTGAGACACCCTGTCTCATGAAAACAAGGGCGACAGCACCTGAGGAATAAAATGTGACGTAGTCCTCAGGTAGCCACATAGACAAACTCATACATGTGTCTGTGTACACCTGCAAACCCACCTCTTTCTTTTACTCTCTCTCTCCCTCTCTCTGTCTCCTTTTCTCCCTTTCACTTACTCTCCCTCCTTCTTTCACTCTCTCCCTTCCTCTTTCTTTCCCTCTCTCTCCCTCTCTCTTTCTCTCTCTCCCTCTTTCCCTCTCTCCCTCTCTTTCACTCTCTCTTTTACTCTCTCTTCCTCTTTCTTTTACTCTCTCTCCCTCTCTCCTCTCTCCCTTTCTCTTTCACTCTCTCCTCTTTCACTTCCTCTTACTTTCACTCATTCTTCTTCTCACTCACTTGCTCTCACTCGTTCTGTTTCTCTTTGTCTCTCCCTTTCTCTGTCTCTCTCCTTCCTTCTTCCATGTACTTGTACACTCAAGTTCTTTCTCTCCTTCACTTTATCCCCCTTTCTTTTCTTCTTCTTCTCCACCTCCTTTTCTCTTCCCCTACTTCCTGACCACCATGGAATAAGCACCTTCCCCCCTTCCTGTCTTTCCACCATAATGTTCTTTCTCCACAGCCACAGGCCCAGCCAGCCATGAACTGAAAGTCCTCAAAGTACACCGGAATACATCTTTCATCCTTTTTGTTTATTTGTTTGTTTTCTGGTTCTTCAAGACAGGGTTTCTCTGCGTGGCCTTGGCTGACCAAGAAATCACTGTGCTCAGAGCTCTGCCTGTCTCTGACTTCTGAGTGCTGGAATTAAAGATGTGCACCACCATGCCTGGCAAACCTTTCCTCCTTTAAATTGTTATTCTAAGCTATTTTATCACAGTGATAAAAACCTGAGACAGCCAGGTTTTTCTTGTGCTTTACATAATGCAAATTCACTAATCCCCCAAAGCAGCCATTATTGTTCCTGTTTTTTGTTTGTTTGTTTTTGAGACTGGGTCATATCTATCCTAGGATGGCTGGACTCTCTAGTAGCCAAAGTTGACCAAAAACTCTTGATCCTCCTGTCTCCACCTCCCGAGTGCTGGGATTATAGGTGTGCACCACATACCTGCTTCATGAAGCATAAGGACAGAGCCCGGGACTTCCTGCATGTTACTCCAGCACTCCACCCACTGAGCCCAGCCCTAGCCCTGTCCTTGCTTCACAAACAGATCCCCTCTGCTTCTTGCCCGTAGTCACACACCAGGTAAGAGGTACAGCTGGGACACACAGAGGAGAAGACAGAGCAGAGATCGAGGGAAGGACCCCTGACCAAATCTGAGTATTACATAGAGCCATGCTGCACACTGGCAAGGGGTATTTGCATTCCTGGCCTTGTATATGAGGCTGGCCAGTTGCAGCGTGGTGTAGATTAAAACAGGCCGAAGGTCAGTGTTACTAGAAGAAAGGGGAGTCAATAAGATGGTATACACTGGACCAAATGAAGCCCATCCTGGTTCTCCAGGTCCCTGGATCCCTCGTAGCCATTGTCCTACCCTACACGGCATGTTCCACATCGTGGCCTCATAGTGCTCAGAGTGTAGGATGCCCGGTGACAGGGGTGTCTTCCAAAGGCCCTCACGTGTCAGCTGCAGGATTTGGTAGGAAGAACAAAGCCTCAGGTGTAGTACCTTATTTTAGGGTTTCAACTCATAATCTTCCTGCCTTGGCTTCCTGAGAGCTGGGATTACAAGCATGACAAAGGAGATATTCTTTTTGTTTGTTTGTTTTTAAACACTTATCGTATGTGTATGTGTCTGTGTGAGTGTGTGTGGACATGTGTGCATGTGTGCATATATGCATGAGTGTCATGGCACAAGTGTAGAGGCCACCTGTATGAGACACTTCTTTCCTACCATGTGGGCCTTTGGAATAGAACTCATGTCCTCAGGCTTGGCAGCAAGCACCTTTACCATTGAGCCATCTTGCCTGTCCAAAGGAGAGATGCTTTTTAGTGTCATGAAGGAAGCAAGAGGATACCCTCTCCCCATGCCAGTAGCTTCAGAAGCTGTTTATGACAATGTGGAAGCATATCTGCAGTCATGGTGAACACACTTCTCTTTTTAATTTTTATTCATTACAATTTATTCATTTTGTATCCCAGATGTAGTCCCTTCCCTCATCCCCTCCCAGTCTCACCCTCCCTCTTCTCCTCCCATGCCCCTTACCCAGTCCACTGATAGGGGAGGTCCTCCTCCCCTTCATCTGACCCTAGCCTATCAGGTCTCATCAGGACTGGCTGCATTGTCTTCCTCTATGCCCTGGTAAGGCTGGCCCCCCCACCCCTGATCAGGGGGAGGTGATCAAATAGCCAGCCACTGAGTTCATGTCAGAGAGAGCCCCTGTTCCCCTTACTAGGGAGCCCATTTGGAGAATGAGCTACCATGGGTTACATCTGTGCAGGGGTTCTAGGTTATCTCCATGCATGGTCCTTGGTTGGAGTATCAGTCTCAGGAAAGACCCCTGTGCCCAGATTTTTTTTGGGTGAACACACTTCTTTGGAGTGAAATCAGTTCAACCCCTTGACACTGGTCCCTTGAACACTATTCTGATTAGCTCACTGTTCCTTTTGCACTGAATACTAGGGCTGCAACTACATAGTTTATTGTTGGAAGCTAAATTCCCAGGCAGTGCCCTAAGGCTACAGCAGCTTTTGCAAAGTAATCACTCTTCTTCCTTTTGACAAGGGGAGAGAGCCCTGTCTCCATCAACAAACAAGAATGGTGATAGCTCACATGTAGCAGGGAGATTAATCTGAACCATACAGCAAAGATGGTCCTTTCTTCCAGCAAAGAGCTCTGAGATGGTGGGCTGCCTCAGAGTAGACGAGCTTTATTTAAAACTGAATCATTTTTTTTAATGGGAGACAATTTACTCTTGAGTTAAAAGTGAGATTTCTGAGGTATAACTTGGACATAAATTGGGAAGTCAGGGCACCATTAGTTGTATCAAGTTGGTTTGGCAGAGGGAGAGCAATGGGGTTTAGATTCCTCTATCGCAGTGGATTGGGTACAGCTGTGGGAAATGTAGACTGTGGCCCCTTGGGGGTTTTTGTTGGTTTGTTTTTGGTGCATGTGTGTGTCCGTCTGAGTATAGTATGTGCACTTAGTATGTGTGTGCACATATGCATGCCTGTGTGATGTATATACACATGTACACAGGTTTGCAGAGGGCAGAGAAGGATATAACAAACCCTACTCTATCACTCTCCATCTTAGTTGCTTATAACAAGGTCTCTCAGTGAAGCTAGGCTGGTGGCTGTCAAATCCCAGGAATCCTCTTGTCTCTGTCTCCCACGGTGCTAGGATTACAGGCCCATGTGTACCCACCACACCCAAGTTTCTATGTGGGCGCTGAGGATTCGAACTCAGATCGTTATGCTTGTGCAACAAGCCCTCTCACCCACTTAGCCATCTACTCAGCCCCTACAGCTTTTATTTTGTTAGCTTTTCATTTTTCTATATAGCACCAAGGATTAGACCCAGGGCTTTGTCCCAGTAAACTACATTGCTCTGTTGCCCTTGTTTTTATTTTGAGATGGAATGTTACTGAGTTTCCCTGACTGATACCAAATTCACTGTGAAGTCCAGAATGCCTTCAAACCCTCAATCCTCCTACCTCAAGCCTCCCTCCAAGTAGCTGGGGTGACAAAGCTGTACACCATACCGGAGCTTTAATCCCCTTTCCAGATTACCCTAGAGTATGTTAGGTTCCTGACCCTCCTGCTTGCCTTCCTTCTCCTACATTTTCTTCCCATCCTCATTTGCTCCTCCATTCTCAGAGACCAAAGGGTACGTTGGGAGACTCTTTGCTTGAGTTCAGAGGAAAGTAACTTGAGCTTACTTTTTCTCATTCCCTCTGATAAAGGAATGCTATTTGCTGGCTTCCTCACAGGCTCATGTTTTGCTAGCTTTCTTACCTAGCCCTGCGTCATCTGCCCAGGGAATGATGCTGCCCACAGTGGGCTGAGCCCTCTTGCATCAGTTAACAATCAAGACAATACCCCACAGACATGCTCACAGGTCGATCTGATATGCATAACTCCTCATCTGAGACTCTTCTTTCAGATGGCTCTGGGCTTTGTCAAGTTGACAATTAAATCTAACAAGAATATCAGGTATTTGGACACAGCAACCCTGAAAGTAGCTAACAATCCTCCCATGGTTTTTTACTAAATCTTACATGTAAAAAAGACAAATATTATTGACACAGAGCTGACTTTGGAACAAGACCTTTGCTGTTTATTGCAATGTAAGAATGTATGACCATTTCACTTCTGTTAGGTTAACAAGAAAGTAAATGGAGCGGAAAACAGTGGCACACACCTGTTATGCCAGGTTCTTGGGAGGCTGAGGCAGAAGATTGCTATTAATTTAGAGAAGAGTGTGGGCTACAGAGTGACCTCAAGAACAGGCTATATAACTTAGTGAAAACAGTGGCTATAGCTTGGTTGGCTAGGAGTGTGGCTTAGTTGTAGAACACATGCCTAGAATCCCTCCATTGAGGGGCTGGAGTGTGGTTCAGAAATAGAATTCCTGCCTGACATGTGTAAGGGCCAAGGTTCAACCATTAGTATTGCAAAAGGAAATGAAATGGGGAAGAAAGGAAATGGAATGGCACTTTAATACTTGGGAAGCTGGTAAATCCTGATAGTGGCTCTTCCAACATCTTCTCCAAACACATGATATCATAACACATGATATTTTTGTCTTATTGTCCCAATTGAATTTTTAAGACCCCACGAGCATCCCGCTGACTTTCTCAAACTAGGAAAATGTGGGCTGATGCCTTGCAGCATCTAGTTGGAATTGTAGTTTATGGTCTGCCTTCTTTTTGTTGCCAAAATGACTCTAAAAATAACTGTTGCTACTAGGCTCCTGGGAGGTCAGGAGCAATCTACTGCATTCCTTGTGAGAGCCCTGAGTTCCTGTGACATTAAGTCATTCTTCTGGACGTTCTCAGGCCGGATAAAGGTTGTGATAAACTTGTTTAACTGTTAGAAACAGCATAACCACCACACATTTCTGAGTGAGCAGTGGACCCTTAAAAGGCCTTTGAGAAGAGGCAGCTTGTGAGGCCAGGTGTAACTCATCCTCATGGGAGGCCCTTCACAGACTTGGTTGGGTGCCCTGGGAGGCGTTTTGGAGTCTGACTTCAGTGCAAGAAGCTCAATGGACTCCAAGATGCCTATGTTCCTCCCTAAAGGAAGAAGCAGAGAAATGTTCCTTCAGTGTCTTTTATTAACAGGATTTCTGACTGCGGTGGCTGTGTTGAGTGTGAGAGGCTAGGCTTCCGGGTGAGCTGTTCTGAGGTGTCAGCAACTCTGAAGTCTCCTTTGCATGGATGAGTTCTGGAAAAAAAAAAGTATCACCAGTCTGAATTCAGCTTGGTCCAATCTGTGGGTTTGATTTCTCTTTTTTTTCTTTCTTTCCATATATATATATATATAAAATTGTATGTATGTATATATTTTATGTGTGTGTGTTTGGTTTAGGGTGCTGGGTATTGGACTGAGAGCCTTACACTGCTAGGCAAATACTTTACAACTAAGCCACACTCCCAGCTCCTTAAAGGTGGATTCTACTTAACTGCTTTACCACTGAGCTGTGCCCCCCAGGCCCCCACATTCCTAGCCCCTTACTGGGGATCCAAGACGTGCTTTACCACTCAGCCACCCTTCTCCCCATATCCCTAGCCTCTCACGGGGCAGTTCTAGGCAAGTTCTGGGAGCCATGTTCCCGGCCCCAAGTTTGTAAGCCAAGCTGATGCTTAGAAATCCTGAGCCTGACTCACAGAGAGTCTTAAACTTTTTGCCTTCTTCCTTTCCCAGCTTCCCTAGACAGCTTTCCTGAGATATGGGAACAAGTGAGTGTATTATACCAGCCACCAAAGGGAAGCCTCCTCAACGCTTGTGGCATCCTTCCTTTTCTGGGTCATTGTCCCTAGCCAGGCTGACTACTTCTTCTGCTGTAGTGTTCTTAACAGACATCCACAGTTGTGGATGTGACCTCACTCCAGTTTAATCAGGAATCCTCTGTCTCCATTCTCCATAGCTGCTCCTGGCTGCAGAACCCCCTTAACTTTAGCCCTGCTCCCCTGCCGTTCCGGCCTCAGCTGCAACCCTATTTCCCCCATCAGGGAGGAGCCATCAGCTGCTCCCTTGGCTTCGCACCACCTCCGCCTTCCCTCCCACAGGAACTGAGCAGAAGGACTAAAGCTCTTGGCTTCCTGCCGCATGGCGTCATGGAGCATCATGTTCCCCTGGGTGAGAGTGCCCCAGATGGAGGCTACGAGGCCATCTGTGGGGCACACTCCATCCATGGCCCCCTGCAGAGAACAGCACAATAGCTCTGTGCAAGGACTTGTCTGGGCTGTGCCTGCATTTCTTTGGGTAGTCGCATTCCATTGCCTCCATCTTGCCATCTGCTTCCCTCTTCCTTGATTCTTACAGTATAAGAGCAACTTAAGAACTGTTCTTACTGAAGCCCTGACCCCTCACTCAGGCCCAGAGATGACCAACAGCAGCATGAAAGCCTGGCATCTCTACGTTCATCCTGTCTTTGGCTCAGATTCCAGATTCTATACAGGCATATTAACATGCAAGGAGCAGCAGTCTCCCCTTGCCTGCCTCACCCCCTTCAAGGCTGAAGGCATAGGATAGTCATTGGCCTAAACCTGCAGTTGCCATAGATTCCTCACACAGAATCCTCACAGGCCAGAACACCTCCAGATGACTGCCACTTGTCCACCATGGAGCAGGAGCCATCATTGTCCCAGGACTGGGGTATCCTCAAGCTGCAATAAGAAGTTTGGGGGAACCACCTTGCGGGAGCAGAAACTGAGATGACGCTGATCATTCCTCACTCTGACCAGTGCTGCTTAAGGATGCACACTCCATCCCCTCTCCCAGCTCCTGTTCTGTTCTTCAGTCAGGACCCTGAGGATGAACCTGGGCCCTCTGGACTCCTTTATCTGCCCCTCTCCCCGATGTGTCCATTCAGGCTGCTTTCTCTGCTTCTCGCCCTTATTCTTGTGCTGAATTGTCAAGCTGGGGGAGCTAAGGATTGGGCCCAGTTTGTGGAGTGTTTACCTAGCGTGCAGGAAGCCTTGAGTTCCAAACCTCCCATCATAGAAAATTGAGCATAGTGGATCACTCCTGTAATCCTAGTGCTCAGGAGGTGGAAGCAAGAGGATCAGGAGCTCAAGCTCAGCCTCAGAAACATGGTGACAAACAAAAACAGTAACTGGTACGTCAGGGTAGGAGGTGACCCCAAGCCTAGCCTACTGGGGATGCTGGAGTCCTCGATTTTATCTATCTTAAAACTTATGGTTAAAAAGCAGTGCTGGGTAAAACACTCTGGGCTGTATTCTTCTCCTCTGAGCCTTAGCTGTGTCACACTTGTCATCTCTAAGTAGACGTAGGGACTCTGGGCTCTGGCTTCTCCATCATCGCTTAAAAGAAGAGGCAGAGGAGGGGACTGAGGAGATGGCTCAGCAGTAAAATGCTTTCCATGCAAGAATGCATGCTGCTTTGTCCCCAAAATAAAAGCAACAGTTGGTACATCAGGAGAGGTGATCGCCTGTCTCAACACTCAAACCTAGCCTTTTGGGCAGCCAGAATCCTGGCTTTTGGTACAAAACTGTTTACAAAAGAACCCTAAGGGTGGAAACTCAGTCAGGGACTGGGTCTTGGGGCGCACCTGAGTACTTCAAAGGTTTTTCAGTGACACCAGCATTTTTGTCATCAGTGGGTCTGGGTGCAGCGTCCTGCTCTTGCAGCTTGACGCATTGCTTCCTGGCATCAGCCCCTCTGTCAGGATGCCTACACTGTATACTAGATTCTTAGAAATTGATGCATATTCTAAATTCTACCTTTCTGAGCCCTGTTTCTTTCTGTTCTTTTCTTTCTTTCTTTCTTTCTTTCTTTTTTCTTTCTTTTTATATTAGTTACAGTTTATTAACTTTGTATCCCTGCTGTATCCCGCTCCCTCATTCCCTCCCCATCCCTGAGCCCCCCTTCTTTATTGGTCTGCCTGATCTTCTTTTAGAAGTCATGCTTGGGGTATTAATAGAAGCTTTAAAGGTTTGGTTCTTTTAAATACTCATTTGAGAAATTCCTACATTTATAGAATGAATTGTCATTTTTACTCCCGTCTCCTTTCCCCACTTCCCTCTCTCTGCCACTGGAACCTTTCTCCGCAGAAAGCTCGTGTTTAAACATGTGGGCCTATGGAAGCTATGTCACATTCAAACTACCACCCTAAATATTATTAAGGTTAAATATGGAATGCCATTTTCATGCCCAAGCAGCACCTCAACCCAGGAGGAAAACAACCATCTACCTCAAGCAACAAAGAATACAAAGAAAAAGGAAGACCCTTGGAATCAGTGTGTGTGTGTGTGTTCACATATACACATATACAGATACATATGTATATATGCATACACATATTGTTTCTGTATTGCTCACTCCACCCTCCATGATTCTGAGAAAAGGATGGCTTAGCTCAATGAGTAGCGTTCACCTAGCATACATGACAGTGTGGGTTCCATCCCAGCACTGTATAAACAGGGCACCATAGCACACACCTGGCACTCAGGAGGTAAAGGAGCGCACACCCCAAGTTAAAGAGCCTGCTTGGCTTACGTAGCAACTTGGAGTACAGCCTGTGCTCCTCAAAACCCTGTCTCAAGAGACACAAAAGGGTATTGCTTTCTCTCCCGTTCCCTTCCCCTAACCCTTTTAACCCTGGTGGGCACTAGCTCTCCTGCAAGGTGTCAGTAAGTTGTCCTGCAGGCCTCTCCTTAGCCCATTGCTTAAATCCTTTCATCCCCAAGACGAAGAGCTTGCCAAAGGGACTCAGTGTGACAGTAGGATTGATTATCAAGCCTCATGCGAAGTAGGATGTATGTACCCTGGTTCATCAAACCCTGCAGCGTTCTCTTAAGAGTTACTATGCAGAGGAAATCAAATTCCCTACAGCCTGTCAGCTCCGAGGAGCACGGATACTCGTTTGAAGAAACTTCAAGTCACAGAGACTTCAAAACTAAAGAATATGAGGAGGGTGGAGAAGCGGCTGACAGCCATAAAATTAGAGCTCCCTAAATTGTCTGTAGGGGAAAGATGGGGTCTTTTTAGATGTCATCTTCCAGGCCAGCTAAAAAGAACAAGCGGTAGAGACTAGGAGCCCAGAGACTTTTAAAGTCATATTGTAAAAACCTCCCGTAACGATGTGTTCATTGTAAAATTTATACTGTGTTCATTGTAAATTTAACATTCATTGTAAAAATTAAAAATACAACAGAGGATTAGATCATCCGTCACCATGCAGTCCAGTGATAATCACTGTTAATATTTTATGAAGATGGTACATATTTTACACTTTTTACTTTTATAAAAGACTTATGCACATGCATTTCAGAAGTTAAGTGTGTATTCTGTGAGGCTCTACCTACTCTCCAGAGGTCATTCTATGTCTGTGTGTGTGTGTGTGTGTACATTATCTGTGCATGTGTGTGTGTGTGTGCAGGTACACGTGTATATACAGTGTTTATGTGCAGTGTGAGTGTGTGTACAGGTACATGTGTGTATGTACAGTGTGTATGTGCAGTGTGTCTGTACATGTGTGTGTAGGCTATTGTCAAGCTTAAGTGTCACTCTTTAGGCACCATTGTCTTTTTGAGGCAGTATCTCTGGCCTGGAGTTCACCAGGTAGACCACGAAGACTGGCTGGCTAGCTCCAGCAATCCCCCTGACTCTACCTCCCCAGTGTGAGGATTACAAGTGTGCACAGCCACATCTGGCCTTTTCACTTGAGCTCTGCTGAACCCAGGTCCTCATTCGTTCTTCCAAAACAAATGCTTAGCTGACTGAGCTGTCTCCCCAGTTCTTTTTCCCTCTTTAAGTTTTTGAAGCAAGAATTCACTATGTGGCCCAAGCTGGCTCTGAACTCACAGCAATCATCCTGCCTTGGCCACCTGAGTGTGGGGATTACAGGTATGAGCCCCTGGGCCTGGATTTATATGGTGTTTTTGTTTACTTCTGTGATGCAAACATAGTTCTCATTGCACACTGTGTTTTATGAGTTAGAAATTGCTTCTGAACTTTCTTCTGTGGTAGATAAGGAATTAACTCTGGCTCTCTGATTGTCTGACACTAATTGGGCTCCCTACAATTCTGTTAAATTCTGACACTAACTACCCAGAGTTAGCGTCACACTCCAGTGATTTAAAGATCCGGTCTCGAAAGAATGACTTCATTTCAACACCTCCCTCAAGTGTCAGCCCTCCAGAGATTTACCCATGCTTCAGTGTCCAACTTATCCAGGAATTCAGGAGTTCCCACAACCTCCCTTCAGGCTCCATACTTTGCTAGAATAATGCAGAAACTCAAGAAAACACTTCCTGAGCCATCAGTGGTTTTTATAAAATACAAAATGCAGGACACTGATAGAAAAGGTGATGTTGTGGTTTTGGCTGAGAAATGACCTCATAGGCTTATACATTTGGATGCTCAGCCTCCAGTGATGGCACCATTTAAGGTTGCAGAAGACTTAAATGTATAGCCTGGCCTTCTTTCCTGCTCTCTCTCCCTCTCCTCTCTCTCTCCCCCTCCCTCTCCTCTCTCTCCCCTCCTCCTCCCCCTCTCTATTCACCCCTCTCTCTCCCTCCATCTCTCCCTCCCTTTCTCCCTATTTCTCTCTCCTCCTCTCTCCCCCTCTCTCCCTCCCTCTCTTTCTCCCCTTTCTCTCTCCTTCCCTCCCTTTCCTTCCTGAACATGATGGAAAGTAACCTCTACTCCCTGTCAGGCCTGGTGGTTCATTCTCCTGTTACCTGAGCTGGACTGTGTCCCTCTGAAGCCATGGGTCAAAATAAACCCTTTCTACCTCAGGTCCCTTTATCACAGTAACAAAGAAGCAACCTAGGCAGATGCCTGGAGCAAGATATAAGACACAGGTAAATGGAACTGTCATGATCTCTGTACCTTATTTTGGGATATTTCTTAAGAGAGACTTCATTAAGCATGGTGGGCTCAGTCAGTGACCAATGGTAATGGAATTCCATGTCTAGATCCTGTCCATTCTCCAGGTGATGGGGGAGGGATGGAAGACTTCATCTCTGTGATCACGGCTTAAGCTTTCTGCGCACCAGCTCCCACCCTCATGTTATCTAGGCACCTCTTAGCCCAGAGTCTTCTATACCATCAGCATATGAAAGACAGCCTTACCACTCAGGAGAATTCAAGAAGCTCTATGTCTGTGTCTTGGTCAAGGCTACTGTGCTGTGATGAAACACCAAGACCAAAAGCAACTTGGGGAGGAAAAGGTTTATTTGGCTGAGAGTTCTGCACCATTGCTCATCATCAAGGAAGTCGGGAGAGGAACTCAAGGCAGAAGGCTGGAGGCAGGAGCTAATGCAGAGGCCATGGAGGAGTGCTGCTTACTGGCTTGATCCTCATGGCTTGCTCAGCCTGCTTTCTTATAGAACCCAGGACCACCAGCCCAGGGATGGCTCCACCCACAATGGGCTGGGCCTCCCCCATCAATCATGCTATAGCCAGATCTTCCGGAGACATTGCCTTAACTGAGGTTCCCTCCTTTCACATGACTATAGCTTGTGTCAGGATGACAGAAAGCAAGCAGTCAGCAACTGAGACAAAGAGTATCTATTGAGTATCATATCACACCCCTACCTCCTGCTCTCACCCACTATAATTTTTACATCATTTTAAGTGCTCAACAATTACAGCCCGTGCACATGATGTACATGGTTATTTCCCTTCTACTGGCACACCCTCCCCCAAGGCTTATCTTTCTCTGTGTGTTTGCTCTCTTACTATGCTCTCTATGTAGTTGTCTTCAGTTCATTATCTTCACTATCCCCAGGCTTTTTGCCACAGGTTCTTTGCATGTGGTTCTTCTCAGTTCTTTTAACTACCTTGGATATTTTGCCTGGCTGATTGTCACAAGAAAGTCCTAGGTATACTGGCCCCTTGCATGAAGACATATTGTCCTCTAGCAGAGATCTTAGAATCTCTCTCCTCTGGTGGATTTCCATATCCTGTTTCTTTCCCCTCTATCTTCCTTCTTTCCTCCTTCCCTATCCTATTTTCTTCCTTCTTACCTCTCCCTCATCGTTTCCTTCTTTGCTCTCTCCTTTCCTTCCTTTCTTCATTCTTTCCATCCCTCTGTTCTTCTATCCATACCTCCCTCCTTTTTTAATTTTCCTATTTTCTCATGTTATTAATGCACATCTTTAATTTAGTCTGTGCATGTCTAGAATTTTTCAATGACACATTCCAAATGTGAGTGTTTTTCTCTCAGAATCTGAGACTCTATTCTATTGTGTTGGAACAGCGCTGCTGGTGAGAATTCCAGAACCACCCAGTTTCTAGTTATTTAAATGTGACCTCTTTTGAAATCCTTTTATTTCAGGTATTTGGAACTGCTTTGTTTTCATGGTGGTGGCTTCTAGAGTAGATTGTGTTCCTAGTGCGCGCACCCACTAGGAATGTTTCAATGATAATTTCTCTATATTTTTTACACCTGACCCCAAACCGTGTGTTGTGTGTGATCCACTTTTTACACTTAAATTTGAGTGTTGAATCTTCTTTATGAACTGATTCTTTATTGAGCTTTGGGGGGGGGGTCTTTCTTTTCTTCTTCCTTTATTTTCTTGTTTTTCTCTTTGTCCTGGGATCTGGAATATAGCTTTAACTTTGTTTTCCAAACACTCTATTTCTGCTTTTGTGCATTTAGATCTTTACTAATCTTCAGCTGAGGTACCAGGTCTTACTTCATGAATGCAATATTTTATGGAATTATCTCAGGATACGAATGTCATTCTTTCAAAATGAAACTATATTATATATACACATATATGTATATATATGTCAAACATAATATGTAATCAGAGAATCTAGGCAGACTTTGATACAAATGAGTGCATACACCATTTGATTCTTCTTATGTAAATATCATCTTCAAACTTGTGTGTCTGCAACTATTTATATATATGTATATATATGTGTGTGTATGTATGTATCAGATATACTTCAGTAATGTGCTTTTAAAAGTAAATGAATTTCAAATATGTCAAAATGATCTGCAGCATTGGAAGTCAGTAACCAGGGGAAATGCGCAGAAAGCAACAGGAAAGAAATTTTGAGAGAATAACTGTCTCTTGTTTCTTGCCACGGATGCTGGTTTGAATCGATCCGTTCAAGCTATAGAAATGGGTGAGTTAAGCACGTGAGACGTGTGCATTCCCATATGCCTGCTCCACTTCAGTAAAATTGCATGAAACACTTCCCACTCAAGCCCCAGGAACTTAGTTCAAATCCCCGGAAGCCATGAATGACCTGTTCTCCCACAGCAAGATGGGAGACAGAGCAGAGAATCCTCGGAAACTAGAGGGCCAGCCAGTCTGATGTATGAAGCCGCAAACAACTGGAAGGCCCAGGCTCAAACAAGGTTAGAAGGCAAGGACGTATGCTGAAGGTTGTCTCCTGACCTCCACATACATGCTGTGACACATGTGTGCCCACAGAAACACACAGAAGCATACATTCAGGCATACATACATAAACATACACAATTTTTTTTTAAAGAAAGAAATAAGAGCTGGAGAGATGGCCCCACAGCTAAGAGTATTTGTTGTTCTTGTAGGAGTTTGGTTCCCAGCAGCCATATCTGGCAGCTCACAACCATTTATAACTCCAGCTCCACGGGATGTCACAACAGTGGTCTCCTACTACACAGATAGGCACAAAGACAGGCACAGGCACACACACATCACACGATTTAAAAAGAAAATAATCATGATAAGCAGCTGCCTATTTCTCAAACTCTTTGATGCGTTCTAATAATTCTTGTTGTTCTACTTGTTTCTTGTTTTTTTTTTCCCTCCAGGAAGATACTCACATTGTGTACGAATATGTGTAATTTTCTCCCTTCGTTTCCTATCGTTACGTTTTAACAGTTTTTGTCTTAACTGCAGTCTGAAGACCAAAATTGAGTATTAATGACATCCTTATGTCTTCAGCTCATTCTTGACTTAATGGGGTGCCCTGAGTGCGTTGCTCTTACCACTCACCCTGGCTGTTTGTTTTAAATGGATGTCAGGTTAGGGAAATTGTCTTTGTCATTTCTA
>CM053766.1:97744782-97816620 GCA_028658305.1 Pachyuromys duprasi
ACACTCCCAGGGTTTAATTTTGTAAGCTTACTTGTCCTCAGGAAATTTGACAGATTTGTTAAGATCATACAGCACTGTAAGGAAATTTAATCCCAGGGCCAGTATGCTACTGGGTTGCAAAGTGTCTGCTCCATTGGCTTTTCCAAGACTCCCTAAGAGTGCTACAGACTGATTCAGGAGTTGGGAAAATGTCTTCCATAATTCCATCATTCTAGCATTCTATATTATGGAATGGGTATATGTGTCCCCAAGGGTCCACAGATACAAATCTTAACCTTCAGTATGATGGCACAGGGTGGGTGGGAAGGGAGGGGACCCCAGCCACCATGAATGACATTAATGCTCTTCAATTCCTTCATCCATTCTGTTAGGTGAGGACAGAAAGAAGGTGCAATCCATGAACCAGGAAGCAGGCTCTCACTAGACACCAAGTCCATTAGAGACTTGACTAATCTCAAGTTCAAGCCATACAGTCTGTAGTTTTGTGGCATAGCTTCCCACAGTCACCAACATAACCCCCTACATCAAAACTGAACCATAAAGGGGAGGGTGATGGAGAGAGCTCAGCAGTTTAGAGCACTTTGCTCTTGCAGAGGATTGGAATTTGGTTCCTAGCATACTCATGGGAGCTCACAGCACATGTAACTTCAGTTTCAGGGACATCCAATGTCTTTTTCTGTCCTCTGTGGGCTCCCACATGCATATTGTGCACATAAATTCATGCAGGCACATACACGTGTAAGTAAAACAAAATAAATATATATTGAAAACGAGCCATACGAGGCTGGGGATATAGCTCAGGAGGTAAAGTACTTGTCACATACATGTAAGGAACTGAGTTCAATCCCTAGCACCACATTAAAAAGTAAGACACAGTAGTGTGCACTTACAATCCCAGCACTGGGCAGACAGAGGCAGGCCTCTGGGGCATGCTGGCAAGCCAGTCTGGCATAATCGGTGATCTCCAGGTCAGTGAACAACCCTGTCTCAGAAACGGAAGGTGGACAATGCCTAAAGAATCATATCTGAATCTGACCTCTCACATGTGCACAAGCATATTTCCATAAGAAATATGCATAAATGCATAAATCAGGCCCCATGAGTCTTGATCCAATAAGACACCTGGTGGAAGAAGCGGGCCTTTTTTCTCTTCCTTCAGAATCTAATCATAAAATGTAAATATTAGGATAGAATCAACACACATATGCAAGCCGAAAAATAAATATCTATGATGGGAAAAATAAAATGCTATTTGTTGTCTGTAATCCCCAACTGCAAATCATGGACCACTTGAAGGGTGTTTTGTTTGCTAAATAGGATGCTGAGTTTGAAAAATAAGATTGGACCATCCAAGGAAGTAACTTGCTTAGCATAAGAAGTATTGAAAGAAATGGAGCAAGGAAAAGGGAGGAAGTGCGATGGTTACTTTTTAACTGTCAATTTAATACAACCTTGCATCACCTGGGGAGAGACTCCTAATTGAGGAATTATCTAAATCAGGTTGGCCAGTGAGCATGTCTGCAGAGGCTTGGCATGATTGTTAACGGATATGTGAAAACCTAGCCCACTGTGTGGGTACCATCCCCTGGTCAGGGGAGACAGTGTCCTGAACTGTAAAAGCGAGAAACCCAGCAAGCTTTCCCGCATGCGTTTACTTCTTGCTGTGCTGCCCGTGGATATGCTGTGATCAGCCAATGTCCACCTCCTGCCAGTGTGACGCCAATCTGGGATTTTACATCAAATAAACCTCCTTGCCCCTAATTGCTTTGCGTTGTAGTATTTCATCACAACATCAGAACGGAAACTAGAAGAGCCAGTGAAGATAGTTAAGAGCAGTTGCGTTCTGTTCTGTTTTACTCTGAAGTATTTCCTATTCGGCCTTATTTCTCTACCAGAATCTTCTGCTAAATGTTTCAAAATTTTGTTTTAAGAACAATGAATTCTCTTTCTTTATTAACCCTGTTTTACTGATTAGTAATAATTGTTTATTTTTAATAAAACTAAAATAAGCCGGGTGTTTAATTTCCTTTCATTGCTGTGATAAAACACTCTGACCAAAAGCAACTTAGAGGGGGAAAAAAGGTTTGTTGGCTTAGACTTCCAGTCACAATCCATCATTGAGGGAAGTCAGGACAGGAACTTGAGCAGGAACCTGGAGGCAGAAACCGTGGAACAATGCCTCTGGCTCACCTCTGGATCGTTCGCTGGCCCATGCTCAGCTAGCTTTCTTATACAGCCCAGGACCACATGCTCAGGGAATGGTGCCGCCCACAGTATAGTGGGCCTTTCTTCAGGTAACAACTAAGACAATCCCCTTAGATCAGTCAGGTCTGGGAAATTTCTTAATTGAGACTCCCTTTCTTAGGCAAATCTAGACGGTGTCAAGTTGGCAAAGCTATCTGAGATAGCAGATATGCTAAGATGTGACTAAATCCTTGTACTCAGGAGGCGAAGGCAGGAGGATTGTGGGCATTAGACTTCCACACACAAACACACACACACACACACACACACACACAACAGGGAGACCCAATGATTTCACTGTGTAAATACATGGTATGGACCTAAGTGTTCTTCAATGTGTAAATCATTCACTCTTGCTCTAGATGTCCAGGATCAGACACCAGACTCGGTTTGTGGTTCTCAGGTTCTGGCTTTCAGGACTATAGAAACCTGTGACTTAGAGTTCTCCAGCCTGCTCATTTTCTGATACTTTTTAAAAAGGACGAGGAGCCACACAGTGAGAGAGTCACCATGTCTTCTGCATTTGCTTTGGCCTACCTATTACAAGTACACACACACACACACACACACACACACACACACACACTGTTAGCCAGAGTACCATTTTTCTAGGTATAATAGTTGGCTTTGAACAAATGTTGAGCGAAGCCAAAGCCACACTCCCCTGTGAGCCTTGGAAATTCTGTCTCATGGGTGTAAGACAAACACTTCAAGAAGGATCTAAGCAACGAAAGGGAAGGAGAGGGTCACAAAAAGACCTTTTGTCTTTCTTGAGCAAGAAGTGTTGAAATAAATAGTTGACCTCTGTACTCTTTTCTCATTAAGAAATCAAGTATTTAATGACTTCTCTAGTAAGTACTCAGAAAAGGGAGATGATAATAGGAGAATTTCTCAGAAGCCAAGCATAGGGGTCCTTCATCCAAACTGACTTAGAAGACCATTTGAAGAATGACAGCTGAAGGCTATGGCTCTCTTTCATGTGTACATTAATTCAGTGTCTCTTCTCCTCAGTGGGGCATAAACATACATCATTTAAATTAATATGGAAAGTCAGAAATAAGGCCCCCATTAACATATCTGCCGGGGAGGAAAGAGTAAGTCAGATGGGGTGGCTTGATCATGCTGCTTCCTGGGGGCTGAACCCGCCGGGCAGGCAGAGCCCTCCTGCTGACTGCCTCCTGCCCCCTGCTTTCTGCTCTCCAGTTCGGAAGGGTTGTTCCCAGCAGGTCCCCTCATCTCAGCTTCTTTTAACATGTGTCTCAACAGGTCTGAGTTACTTCCTGTTGTAAAGGCTATCCACTTGCTGGAGACCCTCTGGGGTAGGACATAAAGTGTGTCTTCAGTTTGGGATGCCACTAAAAGTGGCTTGACTGGCTAGATGCCTAGCAGGATAGTGATCTTTCCTTTTCAAGGAGGCAGAGAGAATGCTTTAGGTTTAAATGTGAGGGGGAGAGAGAGTGAGACAGCAGCCCACATTCAGTACATGAGTGTGGGTTCATTTAGAGAAAGAGGGTTATGCTTGCAGGAGACATGACATCCTGAACTGCAAGGTCATTCATTGATAAGCATCTCAATCAAGTTCACAGGATGTCTATCTTGCAAGAAATCTTTCCGATAAAGAAGAAAGATGCCACATCTTGTAAGGCATGTCAATCACCTGGAAATCCCTAAGGAAAACCTGCTTGTTAGAGTCTTTAGAAATAATACAAATCCCATCTGAAATGTAGATTGACACCATGGTCCCTTTGGCCATTGTCCATCCTTGCCCCTTGAAAGCATGTTCCACTGTACTCTGCCTTATTCTCCACGTGTCTTCTACAGCGCTCTGTGTGTGACACTGAAGCATCCCAGGGATGCTTCTCACCCTATACTTCCTGTCCCTTCCCTTGTTATCACCTCTTTATCACAGGGCTTGTTTACACCTAACCACACACACACATACACACACATGCCGAGTCTCACATCCTCTTACAGGTCACCATCTGGGTTACATCCAGCCTGCACAAACTGTTAGCAGAGCATATGTGTTAGTATACTTAAAATGCACATGTGCAGACTTTCTTCTACAATATAAGTTCAAGTTTGCTTTTGGGGTATAGCATGTAAAAACTTGCATTTTCTGCCCCCAGTGCCACCGCTTCTGAGATGCATGTTTGAAAAGAACGAGCCAGCCGCTTACCTGGCAGCCTTTCTTGGATAGCCCTGGCTGTATTAGCTACTGTCCTGCTGATGTGAGAAAATGCTCTGACAAAAGCAACTTAAGAAAGAAAGAATATTTTCCTAGCTCACAGTTTGAGGATACAATTTCCAACATGGTACAGAAGGCATGGCCACAGGAGCAAGAGATGGCTAGCCACACTGAGTTCACAGTCAGGATGCAGAGAAAGAAAAAGAGAGATGATTGCTGGTGCTCAGCTCACTTTGTGCAGCCCAGGGCCCTAGCCCGTGAAGTTATCTAGTCCACATTCAGGGTAAGTCTTCTCACCTCAAGCTAATTGAGGTAATGTCTCATAGTCATGCCTCATGGATCCTGTCCACTGTGGGTGATACCATTTCCTACGCAGGGCCCCAGGCTGTGTACAAGTGAAGAAAGCCAGCTGAATATGAGCAAGTGAGTGAGCAAGCAAGGATCCATGTCTTTGCTTTTTAAATGTTCTTGGCTGGATGTGATGCTGTAAGTTCCTGCTTTGACTTCCCTTAATTATAGGCTGTAACTTGGAATCTTAAGTCAAATAACCTTTTTCTTTTTAAGTTGCTTTCAGTCAGGATGTTCGTTACAGCTACAGAAATAAAAGTAAGACAAGGGCCAACCTGTGCCTGATGGCAGAAAATAATGTAATGAAGGATAGGGAAAGGTGGCGATACAGTTGGAGACTCTTAGCTTTAGAGGTGAAGGAGTATACAATGCTGGTACTAGAGGCTCAGGTCAGTGACACATGCTGAGTGACTGAAGCCACCTCACTGGCTTGAACAGTTAAGAACAAACAATGGAAGCGAATTGGAAAGATGTGGGGTTTTTTTCTCTTTCAATTTCTCTCTCTCTCTCTCTCTCTCTCTCTCTGTGTGTGTGTGTGTGTGTGTGTGTGTGGTGTGCACATGGAGGCTGAAGGCTGTTTTTCTACCTATTCACTGTTGCAGGGTCTCTTAAGCAGACCCAGAGTTCTCAGATAAAGCTACTGTCAAGGCCAGCCTGTTCTGGGGAGCCTCCCTCTCTGCCTTTCAAAGCTAGAATTACAGATGGGTCATGTACTCACTCAGCACTTATGTCAGATCTGAGGCTTCACGCTCCCATCTTCATGCTTGCATGACATGCACTGTAACCAAGGTGCCATCTCCCTAGTCTCAATATGTGTTTCTCAATGAAGAGAAATCATAAAGAACATAAATAGATACAGAACACTTGCTAATAAATTCTCCAAATTATAAGAGCAAGGGGCAATCCTATTATTACTGGCTTAAAGGGAGATTATATTTATTTTTAATGGCTTATTTATTTTTATATACATTGGTGTTTTTGTTTGGTTGGTTTGGGGTTTTTATTTGTTTATTTTGGGTTTTTTTTTTTGCCTGTATATATGTCTGTGTGAGCATCTCAGATCCTTTGGAACTGAGTTATAGATAGCCTTGAGCTGCCATGTGGCTGATGAGAACTGAACATGGGTCCTCTGGAAGACCTGCCAGTGCTGGTAACCGCTGAGCCATCTCTCCAACCCCTGAGATTATATTTAAAATGGGAGAACACCATAGGTTAGTTGGTAACTGAAGAAATGGGGCTGAGCATTGGTCCTCAAATTGTCCCCCAGACATATTTGATGATTTGATGAGGGCATTGTTGTTTATCACAGCTGAAGTTGCCAATCACATCAGGTTAATGATATCTATTACTTTTTAATTGTTGTAACAAAAGTAAATTAAGGGAGAGAAGGCTCAGAGTTCAAGGGTGTGGTCTAACATGTCAGGGAAGACGAGGTTGCAGGAGTATGAAGTGACCAGTCATGTACCATCTGCAGCCAGGAAACAAGAGAGAAGAAAGCCGATGCTCTGCCTGCCTCCTTCCCCTGTGTTTTGAAACAGGGTCTCTCTGTGTGGCCCTGGCTGCCCTGGAACTTACTTTGTCTAGACCAGACTGGCCTCGAACTCACAAAG
This sequence comes from Pachyuromys duprasi, assembly GCA_028658305.1. Lineage (NCBI taxonomy): Eukaryota > Metazoa > Chordata > Mammalia > Rodentia > Muridae > Pachyuromys > Pachyuromys duprasi. The sequence goes on from CM053766.1 coordinate 97,751,173, forward strand.
ATCCTCCTGCCTCTGCTTCCCAAATACTAGGATTAAAGGTGTGCACCATTGGCTAACTTTCTTTTTAATATTCAGTCCAGGACCACAGACCATGGGCTAGTGCAGCCCACATTCAAGGTGGACCTCCTTACCTTAAGTAACTCAATGAAGAAACTTTCTCACAGATGTGTCTGGAGATTTTTCTCCTGCTGGTCCTAGATCTCATCAAGTTGATAATAAACATCATCCATTACATTAGTTAGTATTGGGCAGAGATGTTGTAAACACCTTTCAAGACAGGTTGGTTCCCTACCTTAAGCTAGCACCTGGTCTCCAACATCCATAGTACCAATGATGAGGAACTTGGCCTAGAGCTCTTATAGAGATGGTCAAGTTCTGAGAACTTGTAATAATACCTCCAGGTCACTCAGGGTCAGATAAGTGGGAGAGGGCTCAGAAGCTTTGGGATCAGAGGGGCTGCAGGATGTGTCTATAGTAGGCCTTATTATGTTATACTTATTATAATGTCATGGGTGCTTTGTCTCTCTGAGTGCATGCAAGTAATGGTCTAAGTAGGCCATCAGGGCTATTTTATCTGGACACTAGACTATTAGAGAAAAACATGAATCTGGGCACAGTAGTGCATGCCTTTAACCCCAGCATCTAGGAGGCAGACGCAGGTGGATCTCTGTGAGTTCAAGGCCAGCCCGGTCTATAAAGTGAGTTCATGACAGCCAGGACTATACAGAGAAACACTGTCTCAAAAAAATGAAATAAAGAAAAAAAAAGAAAGAAAGAAAAAAAGAAAGAAAGAAAGGGGAAAAACGAAAAGGGGAGAAAGAAAGAAAGAAAGAAGGAAGGAGGAAAGAAAGGAAAAAAGGAAGGAAAGAAGGAAGAAAGGAAGAAAAGAAAGGAAAGAAAAAAAAAAGAAAAGCATGAAAATAATTGTTGGCTTTCTATTCCTTGCTGTGTATTTGAAAACTGAAGATCTAATAATGGGTCTCAGGTCAATTGATGGTGCTATATAGGAGTCTCTCATCCTGGCCACCCCTACTAAGCGTTTACTTTGAGCTACAAAAACAGTGATATTTTAAACCCCATTGTCTGAAAATCTTTCTGACATGAACTGGTTTGATTTCTGGCTGTAGCACATGCATTAGAGTGGGTATGATAAAGGATTTCTTTGTTTGTTAAAAATGTAACTGAGGGGCTGAGAAGCTGGCTCAGCAGTTAATTGCACACACACACACACACACACACACACACTGCTCTTGCAGAGGACCTGAGCTGGGTCCCCAACACCCACATCAGACAGCTCACTACCGCCTGTAACTATATCTGCAGGAGACCGGATGTCCTTTTCTGGCCTTTGTGGGCAGCTGCCCCAACATGTACAAACCCACACACAAACATACACATCATTTAAAAATAATAAGAAAAACACTGTTATTAAGGACGCTTACTGTGGTATTTTCTGTTTAGCTTGTATTCAACTCTAAATATTTGACAGATATAAGATTTCAGGTGAAAATTATGCTAAGCTAAGTACCTATTTCTGGAAGTTGGGGTTTTAAATAAACAACAACTGTCCTACTTATAAACATAATTGTCTTGTGCTTAAAGGAGTTTCTACCTTATGAGTCCTGCCCACTTAGGGCTGACTGGAACCTGCCCTTCTGCCTCCCTTACACCTGAGGCCACCTTGTGAGCTAGTCTGCCCTAACCAGACCCACATGTATAGAAATAAGAGAGTGGAGTAATTGGCTTTCTGTTACAATAATTGGTTGCCTGAGACCATAAAAGCATAAAGGGAAAGATGAGTATGTCACACTGTCCATGTGGCTGAAGAACCTTGGCTTCCTGACCCTCCTTTTTTAAACCTCTGGAGTGCTGATGCCAGCCATGCACCACTATGCCTCAGAAAGGAAAGAGGCTAATTTAGCATGGTGCCATCTGTGGTGAGGGCCCCTCTCATCTGCCACTCAGTAGTGAATAGCATCATGGTGGAAATGTAAGGGGAAGAGAAAAATCGTATGGTGATATCAGCTGTGAGAGTATGGGAAGGGGTCAGGTTGACCTTCTGCCAAGTCCCAACTCTTACAGATCCCACCACCCATCATATTTGCCACACTGATCATCAAGTTCCCAACATATGAGTCCTTGGGTGGCCACGCTGGATAGGCCACATCCCAACTGTAACTAGAGAGGGCATGTGGGAGAGAGGTCTAACTTCATCCATCCATCCATCCATCCATCCATCCATCCATCCATCCATTCAGAGACAATGTCTCATAGAGCTAAGGCTGACTTCACACTCCATGTGGCTAAAGAATGACCTTGACCTTCTGACTCTCCTTTTTTTAACCTCCAGAGTGCTGGTGACAGCCAAGCACCGCGATGCCTGTTTGTGCCAGCTTGGGGATTGAACTCAGGGCTTCCAGAATGCCTGACAATTCCTCTACCAACTGAGCCCCAGCCCCAGGATGAAGAGCAAGAGAGACTTTACCTTAATGATACTTGGTTTGGGGCCTTTTTCAACAAACTTCCTTTTTAGTTAACTAGCTAATGTTGATTCTGGAGACTACAACTGAAAACAGTGGCTGATGAAGAGAGACATGTTAGCATAGATACATCTCAGAGGTCACTGTTCAGCTTTGTGACATCTGTACTACACTGTTCCTACCTCCTCTATATTGTCTGCACAAGTAGGTTTTGAAAGAGCCCATTAGTAGCTTTAGAGTAGATCACAAGTTGTCCTTTTTGTAGTTGGGTTTAATCAGTAGCTCAAAAAGATAAAAAAGGACTTTTTCCAGACCACAGTGACCATATATGTGATAGAGCCTGTTGCTATACACAAATGTTTGTAAATAAGCCTGTGCTGGAGAGGCATAAAGAGACAACTAAATCTCCGGAGCCCACCGGCCAGCCAGTCTATACTTGGCAAGCTCCAAGCCACTGGAAGACTTGGCCCTCATCCCCAATATGGGTTGACAGTAATAAGGACTGACCTGTAAGGTTGTCTTCTGCTTCTTGCACACATACATATGTTACCACTATGGTGAGGTTGTCTGAGGTTTCAAGAATAAAAAACCAGGAAAATCAAGGTGCTGTCACACAGCCAAATTTTATTGAAAGAAGAAGCATGTGTGCACATGTGTATACACACAAGCAAAGCACATAAAAAGACAGACTTCCCAAGTGTATGTGTGTGGTGGGATCTAGACCTAGAATCTCAGTTGTTCTGGAGAACATTAGACCTTTTCTGTATTTAGGGATGGGGAGGCTTCCCTTTCTCCCTCAGAGTTGGCTAGTTCAGGCCATAGCAATAGATAATGGGAAGAAAGGGAAGCTGGCTGCTTCTGGCCACCAGATCCCACCCTTCCCCCCTCTACCCTCATCCTCTGTGGGAGATTGGAAAGTCCCACTGACCAATACACCTGGTCCTAAAAAATAATCCCACCAAATATCTTATAAAGGGAAAAGAACCAGAATACTAGGCATCTTAAATTTTTAAGTGAAAACTATATTAATCTGCCCAGAGCCTTTTTTTCCCTATCTGTCTGCCTTCCATAGAGCTATCTGTCTGGTTCCTAGTCTCTCACTTGCACATACATGAACAAACATGGACACAAACACAGGCATTCACGCACACACACACATATGCACATACTCGAATGCACACACCCACAGGTGCTCACACAGACACGAGCACTTGCAAACACGTGTGCACACACACACATGCATGCACACCCTGGATGTATCTCAGTGTTAGAAAATGTATTTACCATCAGTGTGGATGTGCGTTCAATCCTTACTATCACCCCACAAACATTTTAAATATATTAAACATGTAATTTCCTAACCAGGTATGTCACCTCATCACCCCATATTTACTCATGATAGTTTTAACTGTCATCTTGCCACAACCTAGAATCACCTGGAAAGAAGTCTCATCGAAGAATTATGTAGATAAGGTTGGCCTGTGGGTTTGTCTGTGAGAGATGGTATTGATTCTTAATTGGTATAGGAAGACCCTGCTTACCATGGGTAGCATCATTCCCTCTGTTGGGTTCTGAACTATCTAAAAGAAAGATAGAAGCTAGCAGGCATCATGGATGCAGTTGTTTCTCTCTGCTTTTGACTATAGATGTGATGCAGCTAATTGCTTGGATTCCTGCTTTGACTTTTCTGAAATGATGAACCATGACCTAAAAGTGTAAGCTGAAATAAATCCTTTTTTTCCCCTTAAGTTGCTTTAGTTGAAGGTGTTTTATCATCGCAACAGAAATGAAACTAGGACATTTCAGTGGGGGCTATGTCCTAAAAGATTCTTGGGTGCAACCACGGAGCAGGAGCAGAGGCAATGGAAGGAGAGGGGGCTTCTTTGGTCACAGCTTAGCGTGGTTTCCAGCATCACTCAAGCAGCTAGTTGGTTCAGGGAAGGGAGTTAATTGGCCAGTGATGAACAGCACAGCTCTGTGGTTTTCATCTGGCCCTTCCAAAAGAAACCGCTGTTATTCTGTCTCCGTGGAACTCATTTATTTACAAAAAGAAGGAAGGCTGCCCCCAAGTCCAAATGCACAAATTGACAGTAACACTCTAGGATGATGTTTGCATCCATCCTCACATGTATAAGAAAGTTACATTCAAATGGGTCAAGTCTTGTGAAGTTGCTGGTGGCCTCTGAGTCAAGGGTGTTCTGGTGTTTTGACTACCGTGGAACAGCTGTTCTATGAAGTGGATTCTAAGGGAAGCGCCATGCCCAAACTACTTGGCCTGACATCACATTCACTTGTATGGCCCTGACTGAGCCTTCATCTTTAACCTCTCCTATGGAATTGTTTCAAAGGCTTTTGCTCAGTCTGTGGAATAAGGTCTTTATGAACTGAAGAGCTCTGACATCTGAAAAGATGTCTCTGTTGTCATGTGTGCTTCTGTTGTGTGATTATTTTATTAGTGACCTCCAGGCCATGGCAATACCAATTGAGCTGGCAGTTAAAAAAACAGTGTCCCCAGGACTAGTCACAGGTCAGGACTTCCTCTGAAGACTCTACACCTAGTCTTAATGGTATCTCCCTTGGGCACATATATCAGTTATGGTTCTCACTGCAGTGACCACAATGCATGACAGAAACATTGGTTCACGTCATGGCTGACATGAAGCATATCAGTTCACAGGGTGGTGTTTCCATTATTTTGAGGAGACACCATGACCACAGCAACTCTTATAAAGGAAAACATTTAATTGCATGTGGCTTACAAGTTCAGAGGTTTAATCCATTATCATCACAGTGGGAAGCATGGTGACAGGCAGGTAGACATGGTGCTGAAGAAGGAGCCAAAGGTTCTACATGTAGATCTGTAGGCAATAGGGAGAGAAAGAGAGAGAGAAACTGAGCCTGGCTTGAGCATTTGAAACCTCAAAGCCCACCCCAGTGACATACTTCCTCCAACAAGGCCACAGGTCCCAATAATGCCACTCTCTGGTGACCAGACATTCAGTTCTACAAGCCTATGGGGCTATTCCTATCCAAAGCACCACAGCTGGACAGGAAGCAGGTCAGTTCACTTCAAGGTGGACAGGAAGCAGGTCAGTTCACATCATGGCAGACAGGAAGCACTTCAGCTCCCATCATGATGGACAGGAAGTAGATCATCACTCATCATAGTGGACAGGAAGCAACTTAGTTTACATGGTTGTGGCCAGGAAACTCCTCTGGTTTTCTTCCATTTCGTTTTTATTTCGTCCTGGCTTCTGGCCTATAGTATGGTGCTATCTAAAGTCAGTGTAGGTCTTCCCACATTATTCAATCCTCTCTAGAACCTCCCTCATGGACATACCCAGGAGTGTTAATCTCTGAGGCAATTCTAGTCCAGTCATGTTGGCAATGGAGAGGAACCATACCAGCAGGTCTCTGGAGTTGATCCTCTTGGTTTCCAGCATGGTACTTCTTTCTAATCCTCTGTTTTCTTGTCCTGTCCCCATGTGAGGGTCCTTGTTACTGCTAATGCCATAAATAGATGGCACAGTGCCCACAGCAAGCACATCTGTTCATACCCTCTAAAGACACTTTGGTGATGTATGTTAGTTGCTATTGAAAGCCCTGAGTGTCTCAAGACTTTGTCTCTTCTCAGCATCTAGTGCCTGCTGAGGCCTTGTGCTTTCAAACTCCTGAAAGAACTGTTTCACAGCAACCCAGCTAGCTCTCTGGAGTTTCACAGAACTCCAGAGAGGAGTTACTGAAGCCTTCCTGGGGGGACACATACACCTCATCCTGAGCTGGCCATCACCTCTCTGCATGGAATCCTTCAGCTTTGTGCTATACCTTTGCTATGTCTCAGCAGGGAGCTTGGAATTCCAGGAAAAGGCCCTGGAGGGAGTTGGGTTTGTTTTTTGTTTTTTGGTTTTTTTTTTTTTAAAGACTCATCTGGGCATAATGGTTTGGAGAAACTACACTTCCCAGAATTCTCTGCCATAAATGTCTGCCACTAGAGTGGGCAACATAAAAGTTGCTATAGGAGATGTGGAGGATGGAAGTGATGGGCAGCCGATTTGGAGCTCACACAGTTGACATTCATCCGTCCCTAAGCCTGCATAGTGTGTTTAGCTCTATGACAGAATGCTCAGGCTTTCACAAGACACCCACAGCCATCAAGGTCAGACACAGCGAGACATCCGTTTTCCTAGGCTCAAGTTCAAGTTTGTGGGTTCCAGTTTTTCTTGCTCCTTATATTATAGACATTGTCTTCTTCTTGGCTGTTTGTGATATGGACTATAATGCCAGCTTCAGCTGTAAAGCCTTCAGGTGATTGATGAGGTCAATCATACCTCATCAATTCCTGCAGCAAGTGATAGGCATAAGCATGTGTGTGTGTGTATGTATACCTGTGCTGTATGATTATTAGTATATACACATGCTTTGAGCTTCTGTGGTGCTTTTTGTTTTACATAAAATAGGGATAGCTTGCCTATTGTCCTAATCACTGTTCTATTATTGTGAAGAGACCCTATGCCCAAGGCAACTCTTATGAAGGAAAGTGTTTAATTGAGGGCTGGCTTACAGTTTCAGAGGTTTAGTACATTACCATCACGTTGGAGAGTATGGCAGCATGCAGGCAGGCATTGGAGCAGTAGCTGGTCCACAAGAAGAGAGAGAGACTCTGGGCGTGGCATGGGCTTTTGGAACCTCAGCATACCCCTGGTAACATACTTCTGTCAACAAGTCCACAACTCCTAATCCTTTTGATCCTTTCAAATAGCACCATTCCCTAATGACTGGGCATTCAAATCTATGACCCAACGGGTGCGATTCTTGGTCCAACCACCGCACCTACCCACCCAACATAGGCCAATTAAATGAGCAAATGAGAGAAAACTAGAGACTCAGTGTGGCCGCACTGGGAAGACAAAGAGGTCCAGTGACCACTAAGTCCATCTTCCAGGTACTGATATGTGGTTTAGGGGTAAGTAACCTCGCAAGAGGTATGTGTAGCTGAGCATATCCTGGTCAAGGTGTGTGGTCCCACCCATCACTGACCCATCATTGTCTCAGCTCCAGTCTCTCCTGCAAGGCGGTCTGACAAGTTGTCAGAACTGTGTGTGAAATCTCTTTCCAAGAGATAAGCTCCCCCTCTGCCTGGCTCCAGGCATCAGCTTCTTCCTTCTCCTCTCATGCTATTCCTGTCAAATATCCATTTTCTTGGGGTCCATTGTTTTCAGTGGTCTGATAGGCAAAGGGAAGGGTGTGGATCTCTTTAGGATATCTCCTTGCTCACCTGGGCTTTGGTTTAGGGTCAGGGTTACAGGGTTATATGACCTAACACTGTCCTAAATTAATGAGCGACTGGATAGAGTGAAGGACTTGGTAGAGTCGTGATTGTTCTGGGCAGGGTTATGAGAGGCTCCTGGCTTCTTTCAGCCAGCTGCCTTTCCCAGCTAATGATCTGTAGTGATCTCTGTTCTGGGCAGGAAGCTCATACCATTATTTATGTTTGTGCACTGCCTTGTTCCCCAGAAGATTTAAAGCAATTGCACACCCCAGAAAATCAATCTGTCCTCTGAGCTCTTGCGGGGAGCAGGGCCCTGCTGTCAGCACAGGCAGGTCAGCTTGGTTAAGTGATTGTGGTGGACTGGGCTGCCAGGGTAGCAGGAGAAAGATGGGCAGGTGCTTGAAGAATCTACACATTAGAACAAAATAGAAATGGTAGTTTATTACTTTTTTAAAAATAATATGTATATATGTGTGGGGGTTTGTGCACACGAGTACTGCCCCTATAGAGGCCAGAAGTGGAGGCTGGCGACCAAACTGAGGTATCCATGCCATCTTTCCAGACGTAGAAACAGTGGTTTACTAAGTACACTGCAAGAGGGCGCCAGACTGAGCTGGAACTCTAGTACCACCTACATAACACAGGGTAGCAAGCTGTGAGGGTCTCCTTGTGAGAATGACTCATGGTTATGGGGGATGTTTCTTTGTGTGCTTTGTGTTCAGTTTCCTGGTATATAGCTCACATCATGAGGAGGCAGGCAGTCCAGATGGGCGAGTATACAGTTCCAGCAGGTATGTGTGAGCCACTGTGCTGGTAATTTCCCGGTGTTCCAGCTCTGCCATGTGGTGTCATGTAAATGAGGGTAGTGCTGACCAAAGTCAAAGGACTGGTCACAAATGACCATAGCGTTCCATGGACAGCAGTTTGGCATTCCTAAACCATGCTTAGGAGATTCCCTAGTGGGACTGGTTCTATTATGGAGCCTCTTCTTTCTCCCCTCTGGCCCCTCCCCACTCCCAGTGTGCGTGCACACACGTGTGGGAGTCAGAGGACAACTTTTGGAGGAGTCATTTCTCACCTGTGGGGCCCATCCTAGAACCTGGCAGCTCACACTCTGCAACTTCAATCCGAGTGGAACCTCTGGGCTTTCAGGGGCTTGTCCAGTGGGCAGCAGGGACAGGGGTGGCTATCAGGTGAGGTAGGTCACTGCCCAGACTATAGGGATGCTTTCTAGTTTATCTAAGTTTAATTTTATTTTATGTGTGTGCATGGTATGTCTGGCATATGTATGTGCTCATGTTCGTGTGCATGCCTGTGAGTGTAGGTATATGTGCCCTGGCATATAGAGGCCAAATATCAACCTATGATAATGTTATTTTTTGAGACAGGGGTCTTTCTCTGGCCTGAGGATGGCTGATTAGGGTAGGCTGGCTGGCCAGTGAGATCCATAGATCTGTCTCCACCTCACCAGTCCTGGGATTGCAGTTTGTTATGTGGGTGCTGGAAATTGAAATCAGGTCTTCACGCTTATAAAGACAAGCACTCTACTAACACAGCTATATTCTCACACATCTCCCTCCTTTAAACTGGAAGGGTTAATCCCACAGATTCAAGGAGAAAGACAATTGACCCAAATCATCATCATGGCCAGTATGCAATATTATGGAGTCAGCCTTCTCCTTCTAGTCAGCCTTCTCCTTCTCCTTCTAAGTGGGTCCCTGGGATCAAGGCTTGGATAGCAAATGCCTGTACCCATTGAGCCACCACTGACCCTCATTTGGCTGATTCATTTTCTATTGGCAAACTCTGCTCATTTGGCAAGGAGGGGGTAATTAGGACTCCCTTGATCTCTTTCCTCTTTCCTTTCTCACCCTTTTCCCACCCCAACCCCCTGCCTTTCTTCTCTGAAAAATACAGCTGTTTCCATTTAAATCTACCAGGTGTCCCTTCTCTCTAACAAGTAAAGGCTCCGATCCTGATCAACATTGAGGAATATGTCAGGGATATGTCATTTCCAGGGAAGAATAAAGCCTATCAGCTTTTTGATAAAGGGGAGGAGAGAGGCCAAGGACAGACTGTTTCCTGTACCTTATGTAAAACAATAATAATGACATCAAAAATAGTGGTCTTCCTTGAGCAGCTACTGTATATGCCAGGCACTTTGCTAACCTCTGTGATTCATAATTTAGCTATCTGTCTACCTTCTATCTTATCTATATATCCACTGATTAATAAGTTAGTTAATTAACTAACTTAGTGAGTCAAGGTTTTGCTATGTAGCCTAGGCTTGTAGTAAGCTCTCTTCTTGCCTCTTTTTTACTGGGATTAGAAATATGCAGGACCATGTACCACCAAGCTGTTGTAACCTATTATCGATTAAACCAGAGAGGACTCCCTCACCCCCAGCTGAGGAGCTGTTAACAGTTGATGGCTGCTAGCAGAGGAGGATCAGTTTCCTCTTAAGGTGTAGCCCCTGGTAGGCCAATAGTAGCACAAATTGGACTCAGTGCATTATTAGTTTTTAAATGAAGAGAAGGACATGAAGTTGAGAAAGCAATGGGGAAGGGAGGGGTAGATCCAGGATGACTTGGGAGAAGAAGGGAGGGTATCGAATATAGTCAAAATATATTATTACATTCATCTGTGAAGTTCTCAAAGAATTGATAACAAATAATATATTAAAATACAAGCTAGCGAGGGGAGCATGACCCTTAATTTTTGTTGTTGTTGTGACTCTATAGATGAGGCAGAAAGAGCAGCTTGCCCAGGGCTGGTTCTTAGCAGAGCAGGAATGCAGTATCCAGCTCTGGTCCCCAGAGTCTGGGTCTCTGACCAGGTCTGGAAAGGGGATATCTTATCTTGGCACATCCCAAGCAATTGGGCATGCTTGTGCCTCTCTGCTTGCATTTAAAACTAGTAATAATGGAGGCTGTGCAGATGGCTCAATTGGTAGAGAAGAACACTTGCTGCAGAAGCGTGGAGACCTGGGTTCATATCCCCAGCAGCCATGTAAATAGCTGGGTGTGGTAGTAGATAACCCCAGTGTTGTTGGCTGATGAGAACGGAGACAGAAGGCTCTCTGGGGTTTGTTGCCTATTGGTCTAGCTCTAGCTTCAAGTGTGAGACCCTGACTCAGGGAAATAAGGTGGAGACTGATAGAGCGGAACACATCAGGGTGGAATGGACTGCAAGAAACAAAGGGGCAGACTGCCTCAGTTTCCACATTTTTGGTGCCTGAGTGCAGAATTTCAGCACAGGCTGGAATATTGGAATGAGGGCTCTTGTAGTAGGAAGGGCTGGGTCTTGCTGGACTGGGCAGGTGGCTACAGTGGCCAGCAACAGGATGTCTTTCTTAGAGCCATGCAACAGGAATACTGATGGGGCCAGCTATCACTGGGCTGTCTCTCTCTGGTGGGATGGGGAGCCTACAGCACTAGAGGGTAGGACTTTCTAAGAAGAGCTTCAGGCCATGTGACTCAGATGGCCACACCTAGGTGAGGGCATATATCATAGGTTGAACCAACGGGAGCCTCAGTGAGGGCAGGGCTTTGCCCAGGACCAGCATTACCTAGCGATATGCATTGATCTCTGCCTGCTCTTCAGCTTCTACAGCCTCCTTTCCTGCCTTCTGTCCCCAGGACCAGCCCCCAGTGGTAGGTGAACTAGGCTAGATGTGCAATCGAGGAGGAAGAGGGTGTTTAGAGTCAAGTAGCCTCATCATTCTTGGCCCAGGAGAAGACAGTTCAAGGAGGGTTCTTGTGTAGACTATCCTGCTTCAGTCACAAGAATTTGAGAGCTTGGACATTTCCCTGGTGGAGATGATATGGACAGTTACCATCTGTTTTAGTGGTTTTCATTGTTGCTGAGGTAATGTTCTTAAAAAAAATAAAATAAAACCCCAAGAGCATGCAAGGACTCCGCACACACCTTTAGCTTGTCCCACTTCCTGCATTTCCATCACCTCCCAATAGCCCATCTGATTACAAAGCTGTGGATGGATGAATCATTCATAGCATCAGAACCTTCACAGTCACATCAAGCATTTCCCAAAGCCCTACCTCTGGCATCCTTTCATTAGGGATTAGGTCCTCCACATACATGTCTCTGGGGGACAGTTCCCATTCAAATGTAACAGATAGGCTCTGCTGTAATGACCTCATTTTCATTAATTTTCATCTTCATAGACCATCTCTGAATATAGTTCCTCTCTGAGGTACAAGAGACCATGGTTTCAGTATGCACACTTTCAGATAATATAATGTAGCCCATAATAACCATGAGCTACAGGGTGAGTCACTGAGGCCCATTGGGAACCATGCTGTTTTCCTACAGCACAAGCCGCAGGCAGCCTGCTAAGGGTGGTAATATTTGTTGCTGCAGCCCACACCCATGGCAATTTCTGGTTCAGAATGAGAGGCTCAGGAGGGACAGGCACACCATCCCAGGGGTCCCACAAGAGCAGGCAGCTGGGTAGGCTCAGTGCACTCTGTAGTCATCCTATAGATGGCTGAGCATGGGGGAAGAAGCTCATTCACACTACTGTTACTCTTCACAAAGGACAGAAAGTTCGGTATTTGAAAAGTGTGTGTGTGTGTTATACATGTGGATTCCAGAGGTTGGCATTGGGTATTTTCCTTAATCTACCTCCACCTTATGATTTGAAATAGGGTTTCTCACTGAATCGAGAATTTGTCTGTTGAGCTAGGCCAGCTGGCACAAGCCCCAGGGATCCTTCTGCCTTGCCTCTCCAGTGGTAGGCTTGCAAGAGTGCACCACCACATCTGGATTTTTGTTTGTTTTTGTTTTCAGAGATAGGGTTTCTCTGTGTAACCTTAGCTTTCCTGGGCTTTGTAGATCTGGCTGGTCTCCACAGAGATCCACCTGCCTCTATCTCCCTGAGTGCTGGGATTAAAGATATGCACCATCACACCCAGTTCACATCTGGATTTTTACTGGTGCTCATGATCTGAATTCCAATCATCATGCTTCCTAACTAAGCCATCCCCAGCCCTGCCTCTTTTTGGTTTTGTGTTTAGCAGTGTGTTTTGGTAAAGACACAGTTTTGTTATGTGACCCAGGAGGGCCTCTAGCCTACAAGTGCTGAGATTACAGGCATAAGTCATCAAGTCTGGTTCTTATCTTTGTCAAAGTTTCTACACCACATTTATCCTTATTTTGTGATATAAGAAAGGCTAAAGATTCCAGACCCATAAAATCCATCTCTGACCACTATGGTAAAGTGCTTTGAATATAGTTCACTGCTAGTTCTTTCTACATTAAAACTAAAATTTTGTGTGTGCATTTGTTGACATGGCTAGCAACTGTTTCACTCTACCAGGAATGTAAGCTCAAGAGGGTAAAGATGGTACTATGTCTTCTTAAGTGTACCCAACATATTTTAAAATCACAAAAATATTGCTACATGGATAAATATGCTAATTATGATGATATTGTACATATAATTTAAAATGTGCTCAGTCCTGATGCAACTTGAAGAGTTGGGGTGGGTTAGTGGGGGTAGGTATGCTTTTCAGAGGGCTGGAGAAGAGGAGAGGGGGGTAGAGGGGGGCCAGGAGAAGAGGAGAACAACCAAATACATAAAGTTAAAAGTTGAAAAAAAGAAAGGCTGTGCTGGGGTGTGGCTGTGTGGTAAAGTACTTGCCTAGCATGCATGAAGTTCTGAGCTCAGCCCTCAGCTCACAGGGAGGGGAAGGGATGGAGGGAAAAGCTATAGAACAAAGAAAAGGCAAAAAGTAGAGGAAATGAAGGTTTAGGACTACTGGAATTTGGCTTTCTGAGCCGGGATTTAAAATGTTAAGAGCTGTAAGATTTGACTGTAAAAGAAAATGCCCTGCCTCAGGCACAGACAAGCATTCTTTCAGGGCCAAGATGGGTGTGACAGTGTCTTGCAGATGCTGGGCTGGAGGGGACCCTATGGTATATCTGAGAAACAACATAGGAAGAATTTCTGGGCAGAATCAGAAACCCCCAGAGACAGATGTTCTGCTGGAGTGAGATGGCTGCATCAAAGAGAAGAATGGTATTGAAAGAGGTGACATTTAAGGTCTCTGCTCACCCTGAGATGCTGTGGTCCTGTAGAAATGCAGACGCTCCGAGTTAAGCTAGCTTTGAGGACACAGTGACATTTGATGCTAAGAGGGTCTGTTGATATTTTCTTTGAAATCTACACTGTGCCGACTGTACCTGTGAGGGTGACCGCAGGACGGTAGGCTGCTTTGTGAAGTCTCCATGGCAACTCTTTCAGCAGCAGTCCGAGTCTGGAGGGTCTGGAGACAGAAAGTCAGAGACGCATTATTTTTTCATCTCCAAAGCTCACGTAACTACCGTTTGATCAAGCAGCGTGGTATTCTTTCTCTCTCATCTCTCTATTACCTGCAGCGAAGCACCCATTTTGGCAGGCTGTGGGCATGCGGCCACAATGCACTGGTTATTTTGCATCAGGCACTAACATTTCCAGACTCAGGCAATTTATAGACTATATTGTCAGTGGGGATAATTAGTGTAACCTGTACCCAGTGCATATGGAATGGAGACTCGGATCCCTGCCAGGAAAGCTGCCACATTTAGTGACACAATGCTTTCATTTGTGAGTGCTCTGGGCATTCCAGGAAGAGTGTCAGGATGCTCTGCTAGCAACAGAGTGTGAGCAAGACCCTTTGCCCCTGGCCGTGGCCTTTGGGGGGTGAAAAGGGCTCCCCATTCCACCCTTCCAATGACCCCAGAGTGGTTTCCAATCGACATTGCTCCCTACTGGCTGGTTTTCCTCACGAACTTCCCAGAACAATTCTGAGCAATTTGTTGCATTTTTCTTGGTATGGTTTCTTATTTCACTCTTGGATGCCTGATTTGTTGTTTTTACAATGCTTCATAGTGTTTCTTGGAGTAGTCTGTCCATTTGTTCCAAAGGGCCTTGGTTTTACGCCATGATTTTTTAAAACTAATTTATTTATTTATTCACTTTCCATCCCAATCACAGCCCTCCCCTTCCTTCTGGTGCCACCCTCCATCCCTCTTCCCCCACATTCCCTCTCCTGTTCCTCAGAGTCAGGGAGCCCCCCTCCAAACCTACCTCAGCTTATCAAGTTGAATCCAGACGGAGTGTTCTGCCATGATTTTAAACTTGGAGACATGGGTCTTTCTGGGCCTACCACCCACCATGGTTGCAGCAAATATTGTCAACTCTACAGAATCTAGAATCATCTAAGATGCACACCTCTGGACAATATCTGTGAGAGAGCTTCTAGGTTGTATTAGCTGAAGAGAGAAAAGCCAGCCTGAAGATGGGCTGTGGCATCCATAGACTACCGTCCAGGTCTGAATACAAAGGAGAAAGGAGGTGAGCACCAGCATGTGTCTCTCTGCTTCCTGATGGCAGATGCGATGCGGCCAGCTGACCCATGCTCCTGCTGCCATACCTTCCCTGCTGAGACGGGCTATGCACCCTCTAAATCAGTGGTTCTCAACCTTCCTAATGCTGTGACCCTTTAATAGAATTCCTCATGTTATGGTGTGGGTTTCCGTGCCTGTAAAAGTATTTTTGTTGATACTTCATAACTGTAATTTTGCTTCTGTTACAAATCATTGAAATTATCTGTGTTTTCCAATGGCCTTGGGCAACCCCTGTGAAAGGGTCATTTGACACCCCCAAGGGGTCGCTGTAGTAGGACACCATTATGTGGTTGTTAGCTTTTTTTCTCCTGGTCTTAACTCCTGGAATAATGACTCATGAGACTCAATAGATATTATACAAATACCTAGGCCACATAGCTAGGCTCTTCTCTGACAAGCTCATAACTTAATAACTCATTTATATTGACACGTGGCTGGTTACCTGAGCTCAGATATGATGTGTCCATATTCCTCATATTCCTTGCCAGCTGAATCTTCCTGCTCTCAGCTCTATTCAAGAATCCTTTCTGTGTGCCGGATGTCCCACCCAGATTTCTTGCCTAAGCTCTAGGCCACAGGTTGGTTTGTTTGTTTTAATTGACAGGTGTTGCATCTGTATAATACACGGATGTTCCTTCTAACCTCTTGTGAGGTCTTGACCCACAGGTGGAGAACCTCTGTTCTAAACCATGAACTTCACCCCCTCCTCCCAATGAATATTTCCTTTATACTGTTTCTGTCAGGTCGCAGCAATATACATGTAATCCAGCGTTCTTTACATCTACAAGTCTATATAGGTCCCTTGGGAAAAGAGGGAAGCCCAAACAAAGCCAGTAATGGATAAGGAAGAGAGAAAACCTGTGACCAAGGAAGCCCATGAGGATGTGGGCATTTTTGACCCCAAAGAGCAAGTGAGTATCCCTTTCCCACAGCCAACCAGAAATAGCAGCCATCCCAAAGCCTCCCTGTCCCTCACCCTCTATGCCCCAAGTCTTCCCCCCGCCCCGTGTCCTCTGCCACTCCCACTTGAGGCTGTGCGGCTGGCCCGGCTCCCTCTACCGTCACTGTAGCCTCTGACTGGCTAACCTCCATCCCTTCTTGGCATGCTCTAATTCACATCCCAGATGGAAATCCCAGGTTTTTTTGTGTGAATGCAAATTGGATCAACCCCCACCCACAGCCTGAGCACTCTTAGTCTAAATCCTACCGTGGCTTTCCTGGCTTTGGGGATTACAAATCTAATCCTTCACTTGGCCCACCAAGCTCTGTGTGCTCTGGTCTACTCTAGTGGCTTCAGCCCCCCTGAGTAGTCTCACCCTTCTTTGTGTCCCTTTATCTCCAGGCCCGCCTCCTCTCTCTCCAGCACATCTCCCCACTCTGTCTGGACCCCACCCCACTCCTGCCATGCGTTTGCACACATAGTTCCATGGCTAGGATGGCCCTTTGTCCACCAGTTAATGTCTTCAAATCACTCAGAGTAAAGCTGTTCCAGAATCATCTGGGCATCACTGGGGAGGTCAGATTCCTCTTGTCTTGTGTGTGCAGTTAGACATCAGGTGACCCTACCTAAACAGTATGATTATTTAATTACCTGCCTCATTAGTTAGTCACTCTCTTTGTGGCCTGACAGAAGCAGCCTAGGGAAGGGTTTGTCCTGGCTCACAGTCTGAGGGCGCACAGTCATAATGGCACAGAAGGCATGGTGGCAGGAATGTGAGGCAGCTGGTCACATGGCATCCACAGTTGGGAAGCAGAGAGAGATGGATCTGGTGCTCACTTTCTCCTTTTCATTCAGTGCAGGCATGATGATACCCACATTTAGGGTGGGTCTTCCCAAGTCAGCTAACCCAGTCTAGAAACTCCCTTGAAGACATCCCCAGAGATTTATTTCCATGGTGATTCTAAGTACCATGATGGTGACAGTCAATATTAACCGTCATACTTTATCCCCCTGAGTACTGTTCTCTTGGAGCCTTTTCCAAAGTGTTCGACTTCAGAGAGCTTCTTAAAGAAAAATGTGAAAGCCAAGTGCTAGCGCACTCCTGTAATACTAGCACTCGGGGAGGCAGAGGCAAGTGGATCACTGTGAGTTTGAGGCCAGCCTGGCTTACAAAGAGAGGCCAGGACAGCAAAGGCTACACAGAGAAACCCTGTCTTGAAAAGAGAGAGAGAAAAGAGGAGGAGGAGAACAGAACAGAACAGAAAACATAAGGAAGCAGAGAGCAGGGAACTGACTCATTGCCCTTTTGCAGCACCAAGCACCCATGTTTCTGCATACTGGCCTGACATTTCTTTCTATTCTGCAATAAGCCTTCTGGACACTTGAAATGCCAAAGCCACAGGCTCTGTTGCTCTAGCCCTCCCTTTTTTCTTCTTGTCTGAAGAAAAACAAAGAATTAAAGCAAAACTGGCGGTCGTCAGTTGGACATAGAAGGGTCATCAAATGTACCCTTAGAAAGTCTAAAGTTAGGTAGGTTCCGGTTGGAATGCTTAACGTTCCCCTTCCACAGGGCCTCAACACTCAGTGTCCAGTAGGTGGCGCTGTTTGGGGCGGTCTAGAACCTTTGGGAGGTGGAGCTTTACTGGACTAAGGGCATCTTCATCTTCGCAAAGGAGGTTGGAGGCTTTATGGTCTCACCCCACTTCCCGCCCTCTCTTTTTCTTCCTTCTGACTGTTGGACTCACACTTCTGTTCCCCCGCCTTCCACGCGCTGATAGGCTGCATCTCCTCTGAAACATAACCCGAATAAGCCTTTCTTTCCCAGCTTGCCTTTCGCCAGGGTGTTCCTCGCAGCCGTAGACCAGGAACTAACTCAGGTCTCCATCGCTTCCTCCCTTTCCTGAATGCTTGGGTTGGACCCTGAAATTCGCTAATGTTATTTTATATATGTTTATATATATATATATGTTTATATATTATATATTATAATAGATATAATAAAAATGAAATGGAGGAGCTGGGGAGACGTCTCAGTAAAGTTCTGCCTGTCTTTTTCTCTCTGTCTGGGGGTTTGGGTTTTTGTTTTGTTTGTACAAGGGTGAGGTCTTCAGTATAGATTCCCAGCACCTACATAAAATGCTGGTGTGAAATTGTAATCCCAGCACAGCGAGGGTAGAGACAGGAGGGTCTCTGGGGTTTGTTGACCAGCCAGCCTAGGCAAATTGGTGAGATACCCTGTCTCAAAAACTAAGATGAAATGTGATAAAGTGCCAGTCTTTATCACACACACACACACACACTGACCTCCAATGAGGGAAAGCCAGGAGATGTATGAATTCAACCTGGATGATTTTTGCAGAAAACCTCTTCATAGGGCCCAGGAAATGTGGACAGAGGTGGCTCTGCAAAAATCCCTACCTGGTGAGGACTCCTCCCTACCATCAAACAGCCACTCCCAGTTCCCCTTCTGGCTTGGGAGTCCTTTTCTGTTATTGCTGTTTTGTTTGCAGCACACTGGGAAAATGAAACGGGCTGGGGCTGGTGGATGTAACGGGCCCTGGGCCAGTCTGTTGCCCCGTTTGTGAGCTGTGTCCTTATGCCCAGCATTTATATCTCCTGATTACCTATTTATTACCTGTCAGATAAAAGAAGGAACTAGAACATTGCCCCGTTATTCCCCGAGAGAAAGGGCTGCATGGCTTGGAAGCTGTTTGGGAAGAAAGGGAGGCATCTCCCCAAGGATAAGCCTAATTGTTTTAAGCAGGGGGAGCCCGGTCCCCCATACCTTGGATCAGCATGCAGCTGGCGGGCTTCAGTTAAGCTCCTGTGGCAGGATAATCTCTTTTGTTCTGCGCCCAGGGAGGATATTCTCTGCGTTATTAGACAAGTCAATGAAGATAAAACAAAATAGTAACTATTTTAAGCCGTGCCAGTCCACCCCAAAGAAATGAAGCCGGGCCTCACTCAGTGCGGTGTTTCCTCTGCTAATGAGTGGGAGGCGGGGCTGGAGGAGGGGGTCTGGAGGCAGTCTGGTTTGCCGCAGCGCCCCCGCTGGTCGTAGTACCCCTGAGACTGTCCGCGCCCTGTCCCAGGTTTCCTGGAGCCTTCCAAGCTGGGGGCTATACGCACCAGAGGAGTGGGAAACACCCTCTGGGTTGTCTGGCTGAGACTGGATGCTTCACGAAGCCGCTCTGTTACCCTGGGTGTTGCTCTGTTACCCTGGGTGTTGGTTAAGGTCATTATTTTCAGCTGTCTGCCCGACGCAGTCCCAGAGAACTGAATCCCATGGGGACTCAGCCTCCTGCACCAGCTGGCAGCCACTGCACAGGGGTTTAAAATCCCCCTCCTTCCCTCCTCCCCTGGGAACTGAGATGATCCCTCTCCCTGTCACACCCAAAAGTCACACCCGAGGACACATGTCCCACCTGGAAGTTCCATCCAAGTATAAGATGTCATTCCCAGGGACACATGTTAAACCCAGAAGTCACAGCTGGGGGCATGAGGCATGGCGTCACACCTAGAAGCCGCAGTCAGGGAGGAGACATCACACCTGGAAGTCACCCCCAGGGACATGGTGCCACACCCAGAAGCCACATTCAGGACTCTCTGGTAATAACCTGACTGGCTTTTTAGTTGTAAACTGAAATTCATGGGGGATGGGGGAGGAAGGAAGGCCATATCTCCAAGCTGATGATGCTACAGGCTGACTGATGAGAACTTGGTTGTGGAGTGTTGGAATGCTGCAAGTCTAGAACTAAATATCTCAGGCTGTCTTTACCTTCCTTAATAACCAGCTGTGGCCCACCTCTGTGCCTGATCTGAGTTTCTGACTATTCAGTAAAACCTTTGTATGTACTGACTTGCCACACTCCTGGAAAATGTCTCGACTTACAGCTTTCTTTCACTTTGAGCTCACGTGACTACTTTCCCTTGTTGACCCACGGTATTCTCCACATTTCCAAGCCATGGTTGCTCGTACTTTGCCCTGAATAAACTTGCTCTCTCATGGAGTTGGCAGCTGTTTTGTTTTGCTGTTTTGTTTGTTTCAGAACTTTGGAAGTTCCTATAAAGGGTTTGAGGGTACCTCCCTGGGAATGTAAGCAAACTTCCTCGTATGTGTGTGCACATGTCTGCATGGGCCTGTGCGTTTCTGGGATCCTGTATATGTACACAGCTCTTTCCAGCTTGATTTCCCAGTGTTCCTGTGTCCTCGAACCCAACTTTCATTTGCCAGTCACAACACTCAGCCCCAATGGTAGCATTTATTTTTGTTATCTTATTTAATCCACAAGCGGATGTTTACCAAGGGTGTTGTTATCCTGTTTGTAGCTGAGGGAACTCAGGGCTTCACTGGGCCATCAGCTTACTTCTAGTCACGGGGCTTGCAAGGCAGGAGCTGAAGCTGGGGTGCAAGCTTGGAGCCTGTGTCTCTCCCCTGCCCCTGCCCCAGGTCTGGGATGTGAGGCAAGTGGTCTATTCAGAAGAACAGATCCCTGAACAGTGTGTGAGGTGTGAGGGCGGGGGAGGAAGATGAGGCCATGGCAGTTTCCAAGTGGAATTACAGACACAAATCCCAAGACTCACCTGCCAGAGACCCCACAAACTGTGTGTCGAGCCCTCCAGTGTCTTCCTGGGAGAGGAGAGGAGCCCGCAGGTCTTTTGTGAGGGTTCGTATTGTGGTTTGCTTGCTGGTGTGATGTGGGGCCTGTTTGTTTGTTTGAGAAGGGGCTGTCAAGGACAGCTGATCATACAGGGCTGTCCTTGCTAAACTGGACTGCACTGTATGATCCAGGCTGGTATCAAACCAGTGGTCCTCTGGCCTCAGCCGCTTGAGTGCTAGGCCTATAAGTGTGCATCAGCTCAGCCCTCCTTCCTTCTTATTCTGTCCTCTCTCTACCCAAGTGTCTTGTAGTTGCCATCCTTCTGGTTATTTCCTGTCACTTCTCCTAAAACAGTTGGTTCTCGACCTTCCTAATGCTTCAACTCTTTAATACAGTTCCTTATGTCGAGATGACCCCCGAACATAAAAATTATTTTTGTTTCTACTTCATAACTGTAATTTTGCTACTGTTATAAATCATAATACAGATGTGTGTGTTTTCTGATGGTCTTAGGCGACCCCTCTGAAAGAGTCATTTGAGAACCCCTGTTCTAAGTGGTGGTGAGCAGTGTTCTCTTGGAGTGTTCATTTACTTGTCTCATTTGGGCAAGAGAATAATGAAGCCTTGGACCATAAGCCTCTCTGACCCATAACCAGCAGTTCCTGGGAAGGCCCTAAGCTAGGGAATCAAATGTGTGGGCAGGAAGTAGGAGCTAGCTTAGAACTGGCAAGGATCAGATAGGGAGCCAGGAGCCTTGAGTGTGTGGGGGGAGGTGGGGGCGGGGGGAGGAGTTCTAGGGAGAAGGAGGAGGGGAAAGAGGTGAACAGATCCAGGTTGAGGGCCTGAATGAGAACTTTTTGTTTTCTCTGCCCTGCAATCCCGGCATTCTGCTAGTCAGATCAGTTCAAGGTCATCCTTGGCTGCGTAGCTCCTTGGAGGCCAGCCTGAATTACCTGAAACCCTGTCTCAAAAACAAACAAACACAACAACAAAACAAAGACAAGAAACTTAGAAGTCAACAAGACAACCCCCACAAGTAACAGGCCAATCTAACATGTACAAGCCCTCACCTGAGGCCCCCTCCTCAGGTGAGTCTGGGCTGTGTCATGTTGACAATAAAGGCCAGCTGGGACAGGAGCCTAACATTGATGGGGTTACCCTTTCTTGCCAGATTGTGTTGTGACATGTGAAGACTGCAGTGGCTCATTTAGGGTGGCAGTTTCTCCTGCTTGCCCCTGATTCCTAATGCCTTCCAACACCCTAAATGTCTCCATGTCACAAAAGGGCTGCAGCTTCTCCCACCTTCTCACCTAGAGAGGTACCTGCCTTGGTTACCCTGCCTTGAATCCCTTTGGAGCCTCATGCAAGGGACAAATGGGGCTGGGGTGGTTTGGTAGTCTCCCACTATGCCTCTTGGGATATGACCCGGATTGGCTGTTCCTCATTCATTTATTTGTTGCTCCCAGGCAGATGCACCTCTGAGCCTGGTTTTTCCTCTCCTCTGACATCTCAGAAATGACTTGTCTCCCAGCCTGTGAGGAGGTTAGTGGTGGGGT
Source organism: Pachyuromys duprasi (assembly GCA_028658305.1). Taxonomy (NCBI): domain Eukaryota; kingdom Metazoa; phylum Chordata; class Mammalia; order Rodentia; family Muridae; genus Pachyuromys; species Pachyuromys duprasi. The sequence continues at coordinate 97,773,429 of CM053766.1, forward strand.
ACAGGGGTAGGGGTTTAAAGTAGTGACCAAGGGAAGCAGACAGCCCGGGGCCCAGGTCTGCTGCTGAAAAAATATTTTACTGTATTCAAACAGTTCCAGACTCCTCAAGCGACAGCCTACCCCCTTTCCCGAGCTCTGCCATTTCCCCAAGACAGCAAATGGGAAGTGAAACACTACATTAAATAGCATTTCTATGCAATTAAAACACATTAAAATGGCAATTAAGTTTCGCAAACAGCCTTCTCTGTGTTCTGTGTTGATTAAGCTGTTTGGGTTGTTTTCCAAGCGTGCTTGTTGTAACTAAAGGCTGAGCTGTCTGTTTTTTTTAATGGATGGACCCTTTCCATGGGAGACAAGGGACTCTGAGTTCCAAATCTTTTTCTTCCTTGCTTGGAAATGACACTTTGTTTTTATTTGTGGTTCTTTATTGTGGAAGATTTTGAGCATATTCAAAAGTGCAGAGAGTGAGCTATTTTACACACACACACACACACACACACACACACACACACACACACACACACACACACCACTACCACCACCACCCCACCAAGCATCAGTGCTGATATCATGGGCACTTCTGGCTCTTGAGTTTTCCTTAAGTGGGTCAAGATTGACCTAAGCTGGGGGTCCCTTAGGCAGAGTGTCCTGCAGATGACATGGAGACCTCACAGGCATCCACAACAGGAAAGAATGAGAGGTTTCTCATCACAGGACAGCTTCTGATGACTATGACAGATAGTATTCTATCCTTTCTGGGAACGACAAGACAGAAGGTCAAGGCAGAGAGGATGAAGTGGACCACTGCCTTCCCAGCATGCAAAGCAGTTTGCTTTTGACAGTTCAACTGCTGGGATGCCCCACAGGAGACCTGCCGAAGACTAGGCAGAAGTTAAAGTTCTGTCATGGAAGGGGTTGGGGGACACTCATGGTCCCCAATCTTCCCTGAGGATATACAAGCAATTGACTGAGGGATTTTATTTTTAATGGTGTAGCTACCCATAAGTTGCTCCTATCAGTAACCTCTCACCCCAGCTGAACTCAAGTGCTTTGCCAAGCTGCACTTGGGTGGGATCTTTTCCTGGCCTTAGCTATTGGGCTCCCTGTCTGAAGTGAGTCAATGTTGGCTGGGGAGACATGAGCAGGACATCTGGGCTTCCCTGACAGGATGCGAGAATGGCGATTTATTCTTAACTCAGGAGAGAAGTTCCCCAAGGGTCTCAGACAGTGATGACACAATCCAATCGAATTTACAAAACCAGAATACATTCTGAGGCTCTGTTGCCCCGCCGTCACCTCTTTATGGGCCTATCTCATTTTCTACTGATTCTGCTAATTTTCAATTTCCCTTGATTTCTGGAAGAGCTAATTATCTGAGCTCATCAGTGCTATTCTTAGGGATTCCTCCCTGGGATCCAAGTTCTAACCAGAAGTTGTCTCCCCAGGAACCCCCTGGTGATGGCTCACCCCACTTATAGCTGTTCTGACCCACTGACGTCTATAGGAGCATGTTTCCTGCAGTCCTGGGCAAACCGTCTGTGGACAGGTCAGGTAGGGCACCATCAGTCATTCTCCAGGCACAAGCCTGGCAGGTGTTACTCAAGCCAGTGTGATTGGAGACTGGATGCTTGGCGGCCCTCTTCCCACAGCGAGTCACCAGGATGCTGTTGAGGAGCCCTGTGATTTTTCTTTTTTAAAATCAGCTTGAAATGTGGTGGCTAGACTCCCACCTTTTTCTTTGGGTGGAGACACAAAGGATGGATGTCTAGAACGCTGTATCTATTCATTTAAAATTCATTGTGTGTGTATGTGTGTGTGTGTAAGCACCACATGTGTATAGATACCTGCAGGATCCAGAAGAAGGTGTCAGATTCCTAGAGCTGGAATTGCAGGTGGTTGTGAGCCATCTGACATGGGTGCCAGAAATCAAACTCCGATTTTCTGGAAGAGCAGAAAGCATTCTCAACCAGCCAGTCATCTCTCCGACCCCCAATATCCAAAACTTTAATTAGCATGTGTCTGAGTTAGGCTTACTATTGCTGTTATAAAACACCATGGCCAAATTCGACCTGAAGAAGGAAAAGGGTCATTTGCCTTACATATCCAGAATCACAGTCCCCTGAGGGAAGGAAGCCAAGATAGGAACTTGAACTGGGCAGAAACCTGGAGGCAGGAGCTGATGCAGATGCCATGGGCAGATACTGCTTACTGGCGTGTTCAACCTGGCTTGCTCAACCTGCTTTCTCATAGAATCAGGACCACCAGCCCAGGGATGACACCACTGTCCATGGGCTGGGCCTCCCCACATTGATCACTAATTAAGGCCCCACAAGCTTGCCTGCCTGTAGCCTGGTCTTATGGATGCAATTTCTCAGTTGAGGCTCCTTCCTCTCAGACAGTCTAGCTTGTATCAAGTTGACATAAAACTAGCCAGCACAGCTTATATTCATTGTATAAAATAATGGGTTTCATCTGATTCATGTATATCCTGGGGTTTGTACTCACCCTCCCATTACCCTTGAGTTCCTTCCATCCACTTTCCCAGTGCTTCCAAAAAGTCCCCATTATCTATTTATCTATCTATCTACCTGCCTACCTATACATATCTCCATATCTTTATATATATATATTTAAAACTCTCGATTTCATATATGAGAGGAAACATGTTCCCCTGGTCTTTCTGAGCCTGGATTATTTTGTATAACAAAATGATTTCCAGCTCCATCCGTTTTCCTGCAGATGACTTGGTTTCATTTCTTTTTAGGGCTGACCGCATTTTCTTTCCCTGACCTTCTGTTGATGGCACTTAGACCAGCTCCATGCCTTTGCTGCTGTGGGTGGTGCAGCAATGGGCATGGCTGTGGAGGCATCTCTGCTGTCGGCTGACTCTGGGCCCTTCGGGAATATATCCTGCAGTACTGTGGCTGGATCATACAGTGACTTCACAAGAGCTTTACACAAGAGCTTTAAACATCACATCCATGATCAGGAAACAGAGGGGGATGAAGGTGCCATTTCTGGCAGTTCCACCTTAAGCAAACTTTATACTGAGTCTCTAATTGTGACACAAATTCATTGCCCCCCCCCCTTTTCTTCTGTCTTCTCAACAGCATTTGTTTGGACGTCATTTATTTATTTATTTATATGGTCAGTCATTTTATTTAGGTATGAGTACTTTGCTGCAGGTTCACCTGCATGCCAGAAGAGGGCATCAGATCCCTTTATTGGTGGTCATAAGCCACCATGTGGGTGCTGGGAATTGAACTCATGACCTCTAGAAAAGCAGCCAGTGCTCTTAACTGCTGAGCCATCTCTCCAGCCCCAACATCATTTATCTTAAAAAGGGCTAAAACCCTTTGCCTGGAGGGAATCTGGAGGATGCTATGGACACCAGGAAATAGTCCTATTCTTGGTTGGATTCAGTAAGTGATTTTAGAGGGAGACTCACCAGGTTCTTCCTCTGTTCTCAAGTTCACTCTGCCCCATGGCTTGGCTGAGAAGAAAAAGAAATTATTGTTATCTTCAGGAATTGTGGAAATCTTCAAAATCTTGGCTAAGGTGCATCAAGGAGTATTTTTTGTTTGTTTTGTTTGTTTTATGTGCATGCTTCTGTATGTGTAGGCATGTATGGTGTGTGTGCCAAAGGTTGACCTTGGATGTCTTCCTCTATCATTCTTCACCTTATTTTTATTTATTGTATTTTTATTTATTTGTGCGTGTATTTAGGTCAGAGTTTAAGGTCCAGTCCATCATGACAGGCAAGGCAAGACAAGACACTCAAGCATCCCACAATACATGTGTGGAGGCCAGAGGACAACTTTTGAGGATTAGGTTTTCTTCCACCATGTGGGACCCAGGGGTTAAACTCATGTTGTGAGCTTTGATGGCAGGAACCTTTACACACTGAACATCTCACGGGTCTGTTGCCACCTTGCTGAACATGAACCTCACCAGTTAGGCGGGGCTGACCATGGAATGCTGCTGAGCAGTGAGCCTCAGAGATCCTCCTGGCTCTGCCTACTCCCTCGACTCTGGGGTTGCACATGTGAACCATGGAACACAGCTTAAAAGCAAAGCAAAGCAAAACAACGAAACAAAGTATCAGTTCTAGCAATGAGACCCGGATCCTCCTGCTTGCATGGCAAGCACTTCATGACAGCAGTTTCCCAGCGCCTCATCAAGGTGTATTCCTAATTACAATTAGTCTCCGGATGGCCTAAGGGCAGTAAACCTGAAATAGGACCCAGCATGATACATTTGACCCCTAGGATATGAGAAGCAAGATCCAGAGCTGAAGAAATCAGTTTTTAACATCAGTTATCTATGGACATACAGGATGATGAAGGTGGGGATGGAGATCAGAAATGTCTGTGGCCCTTAGGCAAGCAGGAGGCAGCAGTATTCATGAACTCACGAAGCCATTCATCCATCAGGCAATTTATTGAGCTCTTGCTATGTACTGGGTTTCATAAAATGATGGAGAACTCAGCTAGAGGTGCTCCAGTTCTCCCTAGAGTTCACATTCAAGGAGAAAGATGAAATACAGGCAGATCATTGACTACTGTGGGGTCTGATGGTGACTAAGCTATATATCAGGCCCCCTATGGACCTGTAGTTGGGAGACCTTTAATCCTGTATGGCCTCTTCCTGAAGAAAATGATGCTAGGGTTCTGTGTGAAGGGAATTGGAGCTGGCTTCAGAACAGATGATCCCACATGGGCTGAGGGAAGGTGTGACTGGGGGGAGGGGCTACCTACAGAAACCACTAGAATAGACAGTAAGGGAAGACAGTGACTGGGGAGGGCTGCTTTGTGCAAAAGGATGGGGACCAGGGAAGCAGAGACCCAGCATAAAAATACCTTGCAGAAGTAGGACAGAGTAACAAAGAGCAGGGAAAACCTGTGTCATCCTTGGGCTGAGTTTTGCTCGATGGCAGATGGCTTTCTCTCTGCTCTGGCTCACCACAAAACCTCGAGCAGATTCTACAGATGGGTCAGTGCAAGATTTTGGCACTTTGAGAACAGAGATGTTCTCCACAGGGTGCAAAAGCTACCCATTCGGGAATGGGTGAGGACCCCCAGGACTCAGCGAACAGCCTAGATGTGTGTGTGAGCAGGTGCGTGCCTGGCAACAAGGGACAAGGATTCCACATTGTTCTGCTCATTTCTTTGTGGCCCACCGAGCTTGTGATAGCGGAGTCTCAGCTGTGAGTCCTGTCTAGGGCTGGTGCATGCTTGAGCGCTGGTGAAGTAGGCGCAGGGAAGTTTGTTACTTCCTGTTCCCATTGCTGTGACCAGATACCGCTGATAAGAAGTCACTTAGGGGAGAAGGGTTTGTTTCAGCTGGTGGTTTGAGGGTAAAGCCCGGAATGGCAGAGAAGCTGTGGCAGCAGCAGGAGAGACTGGTGGCTGTGGGAATGTGTAGCTGGGACTTCTCACATCCTCATAGTTTTGGCTGAGCAGGAAGGAAAGGTAAGCCTGGAAGTGAGGGCTGGGCCATAAACCATCAAATCCCCCTCGGAGCCACCTACTTCCTCCAATGACACACTGCCGCCTACAGGTCCTACAACCTCCGCAAACAGCGCCACCTGCTGACAATCAAGTGCCCAAACTCAGAAGTTTCTCTCCGGGTTGTCCGCTTAACATAAAAGATCACCTTCTCCTTCAGCTACCTCCCTCCCTCCCTCCACCCACCTCTCTCCACCCGTACCACACCCCCAGATAACAGAGTTATCTGTATTTCCCCAGGGTCTTGGCTTTCAGGAGTTCCCTGGAAATCTCGTATTTCCAGTGAGGAATGAATGAATCATCGGCATCTTTTACGTTGTACTGTTATTGTTTTAATCAAGGGGCTGAACAAGATGGCTTCGCAGTTAAGAATGCTTACGGCTCTTCTGGAGGCCTGAATTCTGTTCCCAAGACCCATATTGGACCTCTTACAGCTTCCTGTAATTCCATTCGAAAGGGATCTGATCTGTTTCTCTTCTAACTTCTAGGGCGTGTGTGCATGAGTGAGTGTGTATGTGTGTGAGAGAGTGCATGTGTATATACAAGATGGCTCAGTGATTAAGAGCACTTGTTGCTCTTTCAGAGGACCTGGCTCCAGTTCACAGTCATCTGCAACTCCATTTTCAGGGGAGCCAACTCCCTCTTCTGGCTTCTATGGGCACGAAAGCCCCAAGCGCTACACAGACATACACACAGGTGAACCACTCATACCTAGAAAATAGGTCTGTTTGTTTTTTTTTTAACTTAAAATATACAGTGAAAAGCATTTAATTATTTGTGTGTGTGTAGGTGAATATGTGTTGGGAGTTCATGTGGAGGCCAAGGTTGATGTTGGGAATGCCCTCCCATAGTCATCGAAGGTGGGGCCTCTCAGCCAATCCAGAGCTTAGCAGCATGACTAGTCTCACTAGCTAGCTTGTTCTGGGGATCCCTGACTCACCGCCTCAGGCTGGAGTTACAGGCAACCATGCCTATCCAGAATTTTATGTGGATTTCTGGGGAAAGTCTAGCCCTCACCTTTGCAGTATGCATGAGCCATCTCTTCAGCCCCTCTTCTTTATCGTAGAGACAGCTTTATTTTTGGTTCTTTTACTTTTGAATTTTATGCTAGGGTATGTTGTGTATTCAGACATCCCCACACCCCATCCTCCATTTTCTTACCCTCCCCTATTCCCCGGAAGCTCTCTTTGCTCCCTCAAATAGCTTTAGGTCTTTCATGGTATGCAAACATTTGTGATTTTATGTAGTCGATAAGATCCAGCAGCCACAAGTGATTTACTCAAAGGACCCCAAGCTGACACTTCACAGAGCCTTGTTCATTCATCTTTGCTGCACATTATTCATTATTGCAAAGGAGCCAATCTCATTGGCCATGCTCATTGCCGGCAGGCTTATACGCATGCTCAGTGCCGGCAACCACGTGTAACCCCAGCTCCAGGAGCTTCTGATGCCCTCTTCTGGCCGCCACAGGTACTGCATACACAACAACTAACCCAGACTCAGAAACACGTGTGTACATACAATTAAACATAAAGTTTAAATGCAAAAGCCTTTAGAGATTAGAGGCTGGAGAGACAACTCAGTACTTAAGAGATATTCTGTTCTTCCGGAGAATCTGAATTCAGTTCCCAGCATCCACGTCCTACCTTCTGGAACTTCAGACTCAGGGGAGCCAATGCTGGCTGTTACCTGGCCTCTCTGCTCACCTGCACAGACATTGCATGTTCTCTCTCTCTCTCATACACACAATTTTGTTTAAAAATGAAAGTAGAATGATGTTTTATTGTTTGTGGGGAAATGGGCACAGCTAAAAACAATTATATTAGGTGAATAAGCTAGAAAGAGCCCTTCTGATCGGCTCTCCACACCTCCTCTCTAGAGACTCCTGTAACACTGTTAACACAGAGGAGCTTGCCTGTTTCCCTTGCCCGACGACCATGGCAACATCAGATCGCCAGCACTGACCCGGCTCCGGGCTAGCTGCCCACTGTCACTCCCAGCTCCATTTGTTCTTCCCAGACTTGGACCCAGGCTCAGATCCCAGCACTTGCCCATGCTGGCTTGCTTCGCTGATTATTTCTTGCTGGTACATTGGATGCCGCCCATCACTCTGCAAGGAAAGGACAGAGATTCCCAGCTGATGCCACTGTGTTGATGACGCCTCTGAAATAGTGACAGATGGTCTGCATTAGGAGTGTGGCTGTGGGGGTTGGAGAGATGGTTTGTGAGTCAAGAGCACCTGCTTCTCCAGAGGACGTGAGTTTGGTTCCCAGCACTCAACAATGGGCAGATCGTAACTCCCCGTGACTCCCGCCCTAGGGCATCAGACACACCTTTCTGGCTTTTACTGGCGTCAGCACTCACAGTCACATACCATCCCAACTCACATTCGCATACTGCCCTCCAATTCCCCCCCCCATTCATAATTATACAGCACTGACCACTCTCCAACACACACAGATACACATGAAAAAAAACTTCTTAAAAAAGAAAGTATGACTGTGGAAGGAAGACCCTCATCATCACATGAATTGTTTACTTCACCTGCAGCCTGGATTCTAGAAGAAGTGACAGAACATTAGTTCAGGAAGGTCTCTGAAGTGCTGCCTGTCTAAGTGTTTCATTTCACAAACAAACCCCAAGCACTCTGAGATTGACAGACTTGCCAAGGCCTCAATTCCAATCAGCGGCAGCAGGGAGGATGAAATCAGTGCTCTTTGCACAGAGCCACGGAGCCTTCTGCTCTGTTTTTTCTTCTCTTGGAAGAAATAATATGCCAGAAACCCACCCAGTTGGCCAGTTTGCTCCTTGGCATACAGTTGATTCTAGGCTCCAAATAGCCCTTCCTGAACATCTGAGTCTTGCTAGCCTTTTCACACTCTACCAGTGAATTACAGTTCCAGACCTGGGGTATGTGTATGTGTGTGTACATGTGTGTGTGTGCGCGCGCGCGCACGAGCGTGTTCTGGTGCCTGCAGAAGCCAAATGAGGACATGGTTGGCTGGACTGGCTGGCTAGCAATCCCAGGGATCCTTCTGTCTCCGCCTCTCCAGCTTTGCAATGATAAGCTTGTGCTGTCATGCCCAGCTTTTTTAAATTTTCCTCATGGACTCTAAGACTGGAGCTCAGGTCATGCTTGAGTGGCGAGCATTTTACCAACTGAGCTTTCCCCGGTCCCAGCTCTTGAATTTTTGAGACAGACTCTCACTATGTAGGCTAAGCTGACCTCAAACTGTTGCCTCCTGCCTCCATCTCCTGATTGCTAGCACTTCAGGAATGTGCCACCAAGTCTTGTCTCCTTGTTCATTTCTTGATCCATTCAGTGATGTTTGTGTCACTGAGAGTCAGTCATGGAGACCAGCAGTTCTCTAAGTTCGTGCCCTAGACCATCTGCCTGAGCATCTAGAGTGGAGCTAAATAATCAAATTCTCAATGCCTCCCTAAGAAACTCTGTGGCTACAGCCCAGCAGTCTTCACTTTATCAAGCTGTCCTGGCGATTCTGAAATCGCCTGTATTTAAGGATCACTGATGGAGGCTCTCCCCAGTCGTTAGGACTCCCTTTATAGGTGTTAGGACTCTTCTTCCTATAGGCCATGCATGGTTCTGGTCTCTAACTGGTTAGGTACTTTGCCCTGGTATACCAGATGTCTCTTTCAAGCATTCGGTCTTCATTCCCATAAAAAGATATTCAAGAGAGTGAGCTTGCTGTATTTCTGAGAGGATAACATTTCTGGTTTGAACCTAGGAAAAATGATGAGAGGGACATGTCTGTGTGCATCTGATTTATGCGAGGGCGACAAGAAGTGCATTTCATCTTAATACTACCAGGCTTTCGTGTTTGTTTTTACCCATCTTTAAAAAAAACAAAACAAAACCACCTTTCTATGTCATTTTGATTTGTGCCCATATGGTTAGTTTTTCCATTACCGTGACAAAATGTCTGACAAAAGCAACTCAAATAAAATAAAATAAGACAAGAGTGCCTTGGCTCACAGTTTAAGGGACTACAGTCCATCATAACGGGGAAAGCATGACAGTGGAAGACTGAGTCATTTGGTCCCTCTCTCCTCAAAGTCAGGAAGCAGAGACAAAAGAACAGCAATGCTTAGCTCACTGTCTTTGTAATATGCATCCCAGGACCTGAGCCTATGGGCTGTATTTAGGTAGCCTGTTCCCTCCTCCGTTAGCCTAATTAAAAAAAAAATCCCCTCAGAAACATGCCCGGAGACTGATTTCCATGGTGATTCCTGTCAAGTTGAGCGTCAGTATTAACCATCAAATGCATGTTGTCTCTAAGAAGTGCATTGATTTTGTTTCAAAACATGGGGTTCCGTGGGTTATAAGTCTAAGTGATATACATTTATAGACAAAACTGATCACATTGTTTAATCTAACATTCTGTTTTGTCTCTTCTTTTTATTTAAATTTTATTAATTTCTGAGAATTTCATACAATCAGTTTTGATCATGTTTACTACCAGCTCCTCTCGGATCTACCCTTCTTTACCCGTCCAACTTTGTGTCCTCACTTGAAACAAAAGCCAAACAACATGGAGTCAAATTTGTGTGGCCACTACACTCCTGAGTATGTAGCCATCACTGGAATGTGGACCTACTAGGATTTATTTATTTTTATGTGTATGTGTGTGCAGCCACCTGTCCATATGTGCACCACATGTGTGCAGGTGCCTGCAGGGGCCAGAAGAGGGCATCAGGTCCCCTGGAGCTGGCGTTACAGGCTGTTTGTACTGTTCAAAGTTGGTGCTGGAAACCAAACTGAGTTCCACTGAAAGAGCAGCAAGAAATCTGAACTGCCCAGCCATCTCTCCACACCCAGTGCCTCTTCCTTACATGTCTTGACTTACATTTTCTTTCCTTTCAGTTGACATATGTTCTAGTTTAGCTTCTGATGTGGTGATGGAACAAAAGCAACTTGGGGAAGAAATGGTTTGTTTGGCTAATAGGTTACAAGTCTGTCATCTAGGGAAGCTTGGGCAGGAACTGGATCAGCTCCATGGAGGAGCCCTGAGGACTGGCTTGTTCACAGACTCATATGAGTCTTTATATGAGTCCAGGCTCGCCTACCTAGGGATTGGACAGTACCAGCCACAGTGGGCTGGGCCCTCCTACATCAATTAGCAATTAGCAAATGCTACACAGATGTGCCCATAAGCCAATATGATGGAGACAGTTCTTCAACTGAGGATTCCTTTTCCCAGGTGCCTAAGTTTGTGTTAAGCTGACAGTGGAGGCTATGATTGCTTTCTCTGTCTTTTCTAGAGTTTGGGGGAATGTTCATCTTCTTACAACATGTTTATTTAGGAAAAGAATGTCATGTAGCTCAGGATGTACATGAAGTCACTATGTAACTGAGTCTGACCTTGAACTCCTGCTTCTACCTCCCAAGTACTGTGGATACAGGTGAACACCACCATGTTCCACAGTGTTGCGGATGGACCCCAAAGCTTGGTACATTCTGGGCAAGCATTCTACCCATTGAGCCGCCTCTTCTTATTTATTTCCTGACATAAGGTCTCACTGGGAAGCCCAGGTCACACTCCCACACACCAGCTCTCTGTGTGGACCTCTCTAGCCTCAAACTTACAATCCTCCTGCCTTAGCTCCCCAGGTCCCTCTTTCTATCAGTCCTGTTGCTTTATATTTGCAACCACATTGTAAAGCAGCTGTATCTTTCAATATATCTTTAGTGTCAAGAATTGTCTATTGCCTGTCTTCTCACTAAATAAAAGTAGATAGCGAACTGCTGTAAATTCATCCTGCCGTTTGGTCTCTCCCTTCTTTCCCCGCTCGCTGACAACAAAATCTAAGACTTGAAGCTAACATTATTCTCGGTTAGTGATTAAAATTTATACCCTGTGACAATGGCATTGACTTTCATAACTGAGCTGCTAACAATTATTAGAGTGTATAGAGGTAAATGGTTTTGGTACCAAACTGAAATGTTTTCACTATGACTCATCAGTGTGTGTGTGTTTGTGTGTGTGTGTGTTCATATGTCCAAGTGTCACTATATATATCTGAAGATAACATTGGGTATCATTTCTCAAGCACTGGCCACTTGGATTTTTGTTAGTTTGATAGTCTTTAGATTTATTCATTTTATTTTATGAATGTTTTGCCTGTATCTAAGTATGTGCACAATGTGTATGCTTAGTGCCCACAAAAGCTGGAAAGGACATTGGATCCCTATAACTGGAATTACAGATGTTTATGATCCTCCCTGTGAGTACTGAGAATTGAACCTGGGACTTTTGCAAGAACAGGAAGTTCTCTTAACCCATGAACTATCTCTCCAGGCCTCCACCTTGGTTTTTAGGTCAGGATCTCTCCCTAGCCTGGAGCTGGTTGACCAATCAGCTCAAGGGATCTTCCCATCTCAACCTTCGCAGCCCTGGGTTTACAAGTGCATACTACCACACCTAGCATTTTACTTGGGTTATGGGATTTGACTCCAGACCCTTCTGCTTGCATGGCAAGCACTTTACTGACTGTTATGGTTAATTCTAAATGTCAACTTCCATGACCTAAAATCACCCTGATAGAGAGCCTCCACTGAGGAACTATGTAGATGAGGCTGTTGTGTAGATCCTGCACTGGGGGCTGTCTTGTTTTTAGTTGAAGTGGGGAGTGTGGCCACTGGGGGCAGCACCATTCCCTGGGCTGGAGAGAAGAGGAGAAAGCGGATTGGGAACAAGAAAAAGCAGGCAAGGGTATTGTATGTTCTCTCTCTGCTCTTGACTGTAGATTTGATGCTTTGAGTCCCTGCTCAGTCTCAGGGATGAATTATAACCTGCCCCATCTTCAAGGGTGAATTATAACCTAGAGCTGTAAGCCAAACAAACCATATTCCTCTCCTGAGTTGTTTTGGACCAAGATGTTTCATCCCAGCAACATAAGTGAGACTAGGACATTGGCTGTACCCCTCCCCAGCTCTTCCGTCTTCATTGGAGTCTTCCTTTGGAATGAGATGAGAACCGTTTTCCCCAGAAGGACATTTTTCCCAACTGCTGCTTATCCACAGGAATAGAAACAAGGACTAGGCTTATTTCAACTTCTTTTTTTTTCTCTCCTTCAAAAACAGACTTCATTTTCAAAATCTGTAGCAAATTCCTCTCAGAGAGGTCAAGCCCCCTCACAAGCTCAGGAAAGACTTCTGTGGTTGAAAATGCAAAGCACAGAACCTCCCTTTACTAAGTGGTTGCTCTGTGCCCCCCTGTGCCCAGGCAGCCTCCTCCCCCTGCATGGCTCTCCTCCTACCACAATTATGTCGAATTAAAGTCACCCTGCCGGGGCTCAGTGGGTACAGGGGCTTGACACCAAGCCTGACCACTGAGTTCAATTCCCAGATCCCACATAGTGGAAATGAACACCAAATGCTATAGCTTATCTTCTGGTTGCTACACACACACATACACACTGCATAAACATAATAAAAATTTTAAATAAAACCCCATTCTTATACATAACTAATATATGCAAATAAAATGCTTTTTAACATCCCTGGGAAAATTTAATACTGGCCATTAGGGAATATTAATTCACAAAAGGGAACTTTTAAAGCAAATTTGTCAAGAAATGGCCCCTCCGTTTTTAAACAGGAGACATTGCTGTTTGCGCAGGATTGCTTGAGCTCAGCCCTCTGAGCATAGATGTCAGTAGGTTTCCATGGACCTCAGGAACAGTCTTCACCCCTGGATTTCAAAGCTCCCCCTCCCCTCTGGCCTGATTCCTGCTCAGCTCCTTCCTACCACGGGCTACCAGCAAGGCATACTTCACTCTTGGCTTGCCAGATACGTGCCAACCTCTAGCTGCCTTTTCTGGCTGTGTTCAATTCAGAGCTGGTTTGATAGCAAATATTCGTCATCTAAGCCAATCTTAAAATGCAGCAAAATCTTACAGTGTCAGCAAGACAAAGTGAGATGGGGAATTGGGCTTTTATTCAGAGAGTCCAATTTTATCTTCAAACACACCTGTGTGTACCTGCGCTCATACAGACACACCGAGGCACACACTCTCAGGGACACTCACAAGCGCTGTACACACTACTATGCATACCTGCACCAGCACCACATGTTTGTTTGTTTTTTTTTTTTTTAAGTATTAATTTCATTTGTGTGTGTGTGTGTGGCTATGTGTGCAGAAGGATAAGGCATTGGGTCCTCTGCAGCTGGTGTTTGTGGGTCACTGGATGTGGGTGCTGGAAACTGAGCATACTGGTCCTCTGCAAGGGCAGTATGTGTTCCTAACCACTGAGCCACCTCCAAGCCCCACACAAAGGTTTCTACCACAATCCTCTTTCTGTATTTATTTTTTTTTTCTTCGGCACAGAATAAGAGTTGTGTGACTGAGGGTTTGTCCGTTTTTTGTTTGCTTGTTTGTTTTAATGAAATCCTCTCAGTTCCTGGCAAGTTACTCAAATCTACTACCAAGTGCAAAGGGTCTCGGGCCTAGCAACCTGTAGTGTAGGATTTCATGCTACCATCTCTGTGGGTATCAGTCTGTATGTTTGCACATGTGCTCATGCATGTGCAGAGATTGCATGGATATGTGGAGGCTGGAGGCCAACATTGGGTGTTTTCCTTAATCACTCTCCACTTAATTTTAATTTTATTTTATTTACATGTCTGTGTGTGTGTGTGTACCCCACATTGTCCCGAAAAGGGTGTTTTAACCCCTGTAGCTAGAGTTACTGGGGGTTGTTAGCCTCCTGGTGTGGGAGCTGGGAACTAAACTTTGGTCCTCCGGAAGAGCATCAAGTGCTGGGTCATCTCTCCTACCTCTCCGCCTTATTTTTTGAGGCAGCTTCTCTCCCTGAATCTGGAGCTCACAGATTCAGCCAGACTAACAGGATAGCAAGCCCCAAGGATCCTTCTGTCTCTGCCTCCCCACTAGTAGGCTCACAGGCGTGGTCCTGTTTTGCCTGACTGTTTTGCATGGGTGCTGGAGACACAAACTTGAGTTCTCATGCTTATCCACCAGCATTTTGCCAACTGAACCACTTCCACAGTTTACATGTTGCTATCTCTCATATCTTAGCTCATTACTACCTGAGAAGCAGATTGAAATGGGCCAGGAGTTGTTGCTGTTCTGTGCTTAAAAAAAAAAACAAACCAAAAAATAAACAAAAACAAAAACAAAACAACAGATTTTTTTTTTCATAGATAGTCTCAGCCCTCTGTAACTAGTTAGTTTCTCTGACTTTGTTTTTGGATGTGGTGTTCCATGTGTTTATCTCAATCTGTGAGTGAGTGCTCCACTAAATAAGGTGCTCCTCCCCATGGTCCCTTCTCACTAGCAATAGAAAAGCAAGGAAGAACACTTTGCTCTGTTCTGCAATGTCACCCAGGATCTTATATCTTGGTGGCCCCAAGGAAGTGCCGCTGTTGCTCTTGTTAACTGTCACCCACAGGTTGGAGGTGATGGGTCAGCTCTTATGAAGGCTGTTAGTGGACCCGGTGTCTAGCTCCTGAAACTGTTCATAGCTCACTTACTGTTGCAAGAATTCAGGTGGAGGTCCAGCGGCCTCCCTGCCCTCTCCTTTTGGGAGGGACATGGAGAAGGGGAGAGCCCAACTGTGATGGATGGTCGGCAGACACAGCTGAGCTCGTGACCACAGCAGCTGTTCAGAGTGGAGGACCACATTCTGTAATATTTACAAGCCAGGAAAAGACTACAAAGTTGTCAAATCCAGGGAAACAATAGCCCTTCACATGGACAGGAACAATTAGAACCAACCACAGGGGTGCATTTGAAAGTCTTATCTGAATATGGTTCTCACCACAGCCGTCAAATCGTCAAATCCCATGGGACTGATGTGACTCATGAAAGCCTGTCAGAGCAGCTGAGGGAGAACAACTCTGTTAGGTGAATACCAGCTAGCTCCACTTAAAACTCCAGATTGTTGCAAGATGTTTTAGCTCCATTCTGTTGCTATGACAAATGGCCTCGAGTGAAGGCAGCTTAGGCAGTTTCTGCTTCCAGCAGGAATTCTCAATCTGAGGGTCATGACCCCTCCCCCCCCCCAGGACTCCCAACTCAGACAGCCTGCATATCAGATATTTACACTGCAAAAATTACAGTAGCAAAATTATAGTTATGAAGTAGCAACGAAATAGTTTTATGGTGGGGGGGGGTCACCACAACACAAGGAACTGTATTAGAGGGTTGCAGCATTAGGAGGGTTGAGAACCCTTGGGTTACAGGTTGTCCTTTTCTTGAGGAAAGTCAGGGCAGGAGCTCAAGCTGGAGGTTGACGCAGAAAGCACTGTTTACCGGCTTGCTCTCCGGCTCATGGTTAGCAGTCTTTCTCATGCAGCCCACCCATTTATGAGTGTTGTTGGGCTACAGTGGGCCAGGGACTCCTGTATCAATTTACCATCAAGACAGTTTCCCACAGGCTTGTCCATGGACCATTCTGGAGCGATGGCCTCACACAGCAAGGAAGGAGCTTTAGCCGAAAAGATGAATTGATGGTTTTGGATGAATTAATGGGTAGATCAGAAAAAAAAAATGATGCTGCTCTGCACAGTAAATGTACAGAGATGTAAAAGTTAAGCATGCAGTATCAGATTAAGTGGGAAATAAAACAGGCTTGCATATGAAGTGGGTGTGTAAGGCTCCGGTGAGCGAGATGGTCCACCTGGCAAACAGAGCAAGGAGAAAGAAAAGATGCCTTGGCCTCATTTGGTTCTAGTGAGATGTGCAAAACTACATTTAGGAGGGGCAACTTTTGCCTGCCTTGAGCTTTGGGAAGCATTCATTATCTGGTTGTTCACCCACAGGGATCCCACCGTGCCTGCGCAGTCCCTCCTGGAGGCAACTGTGCATGCTGCCTGGGTCTTATCCGAAGCTGAAGGCTGAGTGCAAAATGTTGCCATGTCGCTTGGTAATTAATAACCTGTGAGTTGTCGTTCCGTTCGCTTCGGTATTTGTAAAGATAATTACTTAATCAAGAATTCATTGTTACCAATGTGTTAAGTTTGACTCCTGGGGGTTCTCTAGAGAAAGCTTCTGAAGTATAAATACCTACAAAATGCAAATATACTTTTTGTTTTAAAATAAAGATTGATTGTGATAATTATTGTAGAAGCCTTTCACTAAACAAATGAGCTTTATGATTAGAGAGATAAACACAAGCACACAATCAATTTGTTGGTGAGGGCTCCAGTTCGGCTCAACCAGTGTTAGACAGCTAGTGGCTCCTCCCACTCCCCTGGCCAACTGCTGCCTGAGGGCGGGGTCTGCTAGAAGGTGCCAAGTCTGGGTCCATGCTGTCCCTTGGCCCAATTATTGTCCCAGTGATTTAAGTATGAAAGTTTTAAGTTGGGGTTGCCTCTAGCCCTTTTGGTTTCTAGTATTTTAACATTGAGTTAATCATGTTTATGTCTGTCTTTGTATCTCTCTGTCTCCCACTCTCTCTCACACACGAAGACTTTAGTAGGATTAATGTTGAAAGATACATACCCTCATCTCTATTTATTTTTCTTCTTTTTTTATTTCCTTCCTTTCTTTTTTTTTTTCTTTTGATACATGTGTGCCATGGATGGAGGTCAGAGGACAAGCTGAGGAAGGTGGTGCTCTTCCATCTTGTTGGTCCTGAGGTTCAAACTCAGATGGTCAGGCTTGGTGGCTGTCTTTATCCATTGAGCCACTTAACCAGTCCTGTATCTGTTTTTTCTTCTTTTAATCTTTTCTCTTTTTTCTGTGTGCATTATGTAGGTGTTCATGTTCATGAGCGTGGGTATTTGTGTGTGTGTGCTATGTTTGTGTTTATGTATGTATGCATGTGCGTGTAATGTTCATATATGTGTGTGTATGTGTTATGTAGGTATTTGTGGTGTTTGTATATGTGTGGGGGTGTGTGTGTATGTGTTATGTAGGTGTTCATATATCTGTGGTATGTAGGTATTCATGTATGTATCTGTTCTATACAGGCATTCATGTATGTGTACGTGTGTGTAATGTAGGTATGTATGCATATGCGTATGTGTGTACGTGTGCTATGTAGATGTTTGTGTGTGTGCTATGTAGACAACTGTGTATGTGTACATGTGTGTGCTATGTAGGTGTTCATGTATGTGTGCATGTGTGTATGCTATGTAGGCATTCAGGTATCTGTACTATGTAGTGTACTCTGAGTGTGTGTGTGTTGTATGTGAATACTGTGATTTGTGGCACATGGAGCAGAGAGGTCTTTTCTGATCACTTTCCACTTTCTTTCCCTGTCTGGCCTTCCCGAGCCAGAGCTCATCGATTCAGCTAGGCTGACCAGCAAATGACTCCATAGATCCTCCTTTTTCTTTCCCCACAAGCTGTAGTGATAAACGTGTGCTTCTGTGCCTGGCTTCACGTGGTTCTGGGGCCCTGAACTCCGGTCCTCAGGCTTGAGCCACAGTCCCTTTACCGACTGAGCTATTTCCCCTCTAAGTTTTTCTTGAAGCATTTCTTGGCAGTACCCTAAGGGCCTACTTGTCAACACTGAATGTACAAACTCTCTAGGTCAATGTCTTTGGGGAAGCACAGGAATTTTATTTTTAACAATCTCTCCAGTGGACGCGTGGGGACCCTGAGTTCTGAGTTGAGCACTGCCCAGTTCCATAGCTGCATCATCCAAGGTGACAGTCTCACCTGTGACTGACATGAGCACCTGAACTGTAGCCATAAGAGGTAACAGTATTCTTTGTTTTAATGTAATTGTAGTAAGTTTAATTTATTTGTTTGTTAATTTATTATTATGTTACAACAGATTGAACCTAGGGTATTGGAAATGCTAGGCAAATTCTGTACCACTGAGCCACACTCTCAGCCCCTCAATGAGGGATTCTAGCCAGTTCTACCACTGGGCCACACCTCCAGCCCCTCACTGGGGTGTTCTAGGCAGAGGCTCTACCATTGAGCCACACCCCAAGCCTCTCACTGGGGGATTTTAGTCAAGTACTCTACCTCTAGCTACATCCTCAGCCTCAAATCTATAGGTATTAAAGTATTTTAAACCACTTTATTGAGGTATCATTGACAAAATGAGTTATCACTGACTGAGCTGGAAGAATATCAGTTCAAGGTCAGCATGAGCTACATAGTGTGATACTGTCTCAAAAAAATGAAACAACAATAAAGCGGAACATATTTAATATCTATTACTTGATAAGTTTGGAGATAAATATGCCCTTGTTAAATCAACATCACAGACAACACTATGAGCATCTGTCACCTCTGAAAGTATCCACCTCCTTCTTTACTATTATTGTTGTTATTATTTATCTTATGATAAAATATTTAACATGAGATCTATACTCATAACAAATGTCTAAATATATGTTGCAGTGTTATTAACTGTAGGCAATTTGCCATGACTACATGTGGCCAGTGACTACTATATCAAATAGCACAGAACTAGGTTAATAATGCAACGGCACTGACACAGATCATTCTGGTTGTAGTAGTCACTGTAACAATAGCAATAGTTATGTAAGACAGAAATCTTGGGCTTTTCAAATAGACATCATTCTAAGAGTTTCCCATTCATTCATCCATTTAAAAACATATTCCAGGATAAGATATTTCTTGGTGATAGTGGATTGGTCAAGGTCCATTTAGCTAGGTCTTTCAAACAGAAGGCATTGAGTATTGGGTATTGGTTAGGACAGCGTTGAAAGGAAGAAAGAATGAAAAAGGGAATGCTGCTGAAACCCAGATTAATAATACCATAGAATACCAACTCTCCTTGGGTGTGGAAAATTGAAAGGAACCTGGGGAAACTGAACATGGCAGGCACCTGTAGCATTGAGTGTTTATGGGACTTGCTCAGTTTACTTGGGGACTGAGTATATTTGGTGCCAGGGGCTGCAAATTTATAAGCACTGTAGAACAAGAGAAAGCTGGAAGTTGCAGCTTGTGATAGTTATCTTTAATGCTTAACCTAACACAACGTTGAACCACAAGGAGAGTTCCAATTAGGAATTATTTATCTATATTGCCTTGGTCACAGGGCATGTCTGTAGTGGGCTGTCATACCCAGCATACCATGGAAGGTATCACTCCCTAGGCAGGAGATCCTGGTCAGTTAAAGCAGAGTGATGAAGCTGAGCACAAGCAAGCAAGCATAAGTGAACACACTTCTCTCTGTTTCTGACTTTGGATGTGACGTAACTAGCTATGTTCTCACCATAACTTACCTTCTACAATGAAATAAAATAAGCCCTTTTCTCCTTAAGTTGCTTTTTGCCAGGACAAAAAGCAACTTAAGGAGAAAAGCAATATATGAATATATATGTGATATATATATATATATATATATATATATATATATATCACAGCAATATATGAAAAACTAGGACAGAATTCCTGAGTTCCTTTATCTCTTGGGAGACAGAGACCCTAGGGGAAGGCAGGAAATGGGTCCCATTTTCTTCTGCTTGTTTCAAGATTCTCATCCATGGTTCCCTTTGGTGGAATCTAGTTTTATAAAACATGATGGTTGCTACTGATTGTCAGTTTGACAAGTCACTGAAGACACGAGCCTCTGGACAGGTCTGTGGTGGATTATCTAGACTGGGTTAACTGAGTTGGGAAGATCCATCATGAATACGTGGGACTTCATGGCCTGGGGCTGGGGGCCTGGCCTGAATGAAGGAAGAAAGTGAGGTTGAACCCTAGAATTCACTTCCCTCTGCTTCCTGGCTATGGATGCAATGTGATTAGTCACCTAACACCCCTTCTACCATGTTTCCCCCTCTACGATGGCTTACATCTCCTCAAACTAAGAGCAACAGGAAACACTTCTTCCCTCTAGTTGCTTTTGTCAAGCGTATTTTCACAATACTGAGCCATGTAAACTTACAGGATACATCGCTGTATTTTGCCTAAACTCAGAAGGCAAAATGGTTCGTAAAGTAGCCTTTGGAGACCACTGGTCCTTTACCATAGTGCCAGGTGTAGAAGGGTAGACTTGCAGATGAGGGAAAAGAGACAAATCAACTACATGCACTTCTCTTGATGTTCCATCCTTGTGTGTTGATGATGTCATCATTTTCTGAGCTTGATAGCACAGGCCTGTGGCTTCAGTGAGTACAAACTAATCTCAGCCTGTGGGGAACCCCCCTAGCCACCTCTTATATTATGAGCAGACCTTTGTGTGTGTGTGGGGGGGAGGGTTAACTTCCATCTCCTTTCTAAGAACTCTCACATTGACAGCTGGTATTTGGCTTGATGAGCTGGTCACATTGTCTTATGTAGGAGGATTTGGAGAGCAAAGTAGTGGATTCTTAGTTTTTCTCAGGTCCTCTCCTAGCCACCATTCTCCAGCTCTTGCTACTCCCATGTAGGGGAAGAAGAAAGGATTAAAAGATAGTGTTGCTGTGATAAAATGTTCTGACCCAAACCAACATGGGGAAGAAAGGGGTTGCCTCATCCAATGCATGGCTCCAGGGACTGACTGACTGAGGTGGCCATGGAATGAAGAAAAAAAACAAACCCAGACAATCACACAGTAAACTCGGGAATCTGGTGGTCTGGGCTCGCTGCTGGAGAAACCATGGAACCTGAAGCTCAGCATGTTTATCTGCTGGAGTTGAACAGAAGCAGGGATATTGCATACAGCTGAACAACCAGGCAGGGTTGGTATACATAGATAAAGAGTCAGGGTTTCGAATATACAGCTAAAGCAGTGGTTCTCAACATTCCTGACACTGATACCCCTGAATATAGTTCCTCATGTTGTAGTAACCACCAGCCATTAAATTGTCATTGCTACTTTCTAACTTCACAATTTTTCTGTTCTTGTGAATCATAATATAAATATCTGATAAGCAAGTTTGGATATGCAACCCCTGTAAAAGGGTTGTTTGAGCCCCAAAAGGGTCGTGACCCACAGGTTGAGAACAACTGAGCTAGATCTGGGAAACAGGTTTAGCTAATCTTTATAAAGAGCAGTAAATATCAGGAGGTCAGGGGGCTGTGTGGAGAGAGCCAGGGTGGACATTTTTTGCACGCACTATCGACATTCTATACCAGGACCAGAGGAAAGGTTCGGGGCATTTCGTTTCCATGGATCTGAGGAGTCCTTGATGTGTCCTTGCCTATGTCAACCACTCACATTCCTCAGGATCCCACTCCCTATATTCACAGTCTGTCAATGAGAAAAAGAAGCCAGGGTGGGAAGTCAAGGCAGGAGCTTGAAGCAGAAACCAAAGGAATGCTACTCGCTGTCTTGCTAGGCCCCTCCATATCAATTAGCAACTTAAAATAACGACCCTCTGTCCCTGTCCACAGGCCAATCAGATAGGGGGACAGTCCTTCAATTAAGATCCCCGCCCCCAACCCAGGTGACTGTATGACAATACAAACTCATCAGTACAGATGTGTCTTCAGGAGCTCTCAACACTCCTTTGCACAGTCTCCCAGGAAAAGCCCCTTTGCGCTCACAGGACCTCTGCCTTCCCTATTCATGTGTGGATGATTCTAAGCTTTTCATTTCGGGAACTGACTGGGCAAAATGTGCCCATTACCTCCTCCCTCTACAACTCATGATAGAGGGTGGGGGAAAGGTGAGACACTCTCAATCTCTTTTATGCAGCATTCAGAAATCAGGATATTTAGAAATGTATCTCTCGATAACAATTTAAATGACCCCGAGAATTTGAGATTGTCACTTGATTTCAAAGTTCTCCCGTACAGGACAAACTCCCAAGAGCACACACAAGTTGGTAATACGATAGCCTAATTCATGAATTTATTAAACTGTAAAGGAGTGCATCTGCCTTCCCTGACAGAAACCGTAAAATCAGCACGAAGCATAATGTATTAGGAAATTGATTTGAGAGGCCGTCACACGATGGATTCTTGCATCGTGTACAAATGATGATACACTCTTTTATTCCTGTTGCATTTGTGGTTGCTCTAACAAGTTCAGAGTTACACTTTTCCCCTAAGACATCCAGAGGAAATTCCTTCTCCAGCAATTACAGTCTCTGTTCACAGACTCTCCCTCTCAGGAGAGGTTTTCTAAGCAACACGAGGTCAGTTATTTTAGTCTTGGCTTGCTGGTTGGAGCTGGTTGTTTTTGTCTGGAAGCCAAGAGGAAGAACAATGTGTGTAGGTCATGGATGTGCTTCTTGACACCTCCTTCATGGGTCATGTGATGTCATCATCTTTTCCTTCAGTTTCAGAAGTCTCTAAGGCTCTGTGTGCTTATTCAGGGTTTCTGAAGGTTTTCTTTCTCCGCGGTGTGTTTGTGTGTGTGTGTGTGTGTGTGTGTGTGTGTGTGTGTGCTGTGTGAGCATACATGTAGAAATCGGAAGTCAACATCAAATGTTTTCTTCATTTGTCCTTCACATTTATTTGGTTTATTTTTCTCAGACAGGCTTTCTCACTGATCTTGAAGCTAACAGACAAGGCTACCTAGCTAGTGAGTTTCAAGCATCCACCATTCTCTGCTCCCCAACTCCAAGTATTGGGGTTACCATCAGACACCTTCACACCTGCCTTTTTTCATGGTGACTTAGTTAGCTTCGACTACCAACCTGGACACACGATTACCTGAGAATAAAGCCTCAGTGGAGAGGTTTTCTGTATTAGAGTGGCCTGCAGACCTGTCTGTGGAGAATTACCTTGATGTTAATTATATAGCAGGCTCCAGCCCACTGTGGGCAGCACCATTCTCCAGGCAGGTGGGTGCTGGGCTGTATAAGAAAAGAGTTCAGCCTGAACCTGCAAGCAAGAGGATAAGCCAACAAACGAGTGGTGTGCTTTCACATTTCCTCCTATACTTCTTTGACTGTGGCTAACTTCTTGGTCAGAGGTAGTGCCATGTGAAATAGCAAGCAGGTCTGACTTGTGTTTCGTCCCTGGTTTCCCTCAGTGATTTTAGACTGTACACCAAATAATATGTTTTCTGCTCCAAGTTGCTTTTGGTCAGTGTTGTATCCCAGAAAAGCAAGCCTAGAATGCTGAATTCTAGGTCCACCCTAGGTTCTCATCTTTACATGGCAGGTTCTGTGCTGACTGAGGCATCTTCCCATCTCCTGGTGGGGTTCTTTGTGCGCATTCTCCTTTGTACTGAGTCTCAGGCATGCACTAAGTGCTACTTTCTCCCTCTCTTTTCATTGCTTAAAACCGCTTCTGCGACATGGTGCATCACCGTCCGCCATCCCCACCCAGCCGTATTTCTAAACTATTTTGATTTTTTGTTGTTATTGAAGTTCTGTTTCTATTTTTTGTGAATAGAAGAGTGAACATAAGTCAGAGGCTTGTTACCCAAGGTAATAGGAGCCACACTGTCCTTGGCTGTTGATTTCTTTCTCTTCTTGAGCCTTAGAGCCAATGAGAAGGTGTGAGGAAGGCACATATATAATTCATCCTCCAAGAAGGCAAGAGATGCTGTGGTCCAAGAGGGCAGCGACAATTATGTTTCTTCATCCATCCTCAGAGATCTGGGGCTTCCAGATATTTCCACCAGAACCTGAATCCATACTTTGGAATGACTGCAAAATTTTATTTCTGCATTTTCAGCAATCTTACCACGTGAAGCGATGATGTGAGGGGATGATGATCAGATGTGACTTAACATCTAGATCTAGTGCCTGTTATTCTGATTCTGCTGTCCCTTTGTCTGAAGTATTTCACAGTTTTGTGTTTTCTGAGAAGTCAAGGAAAACCTAGTCTATTTCCTTCCATGCTCTGCATCTGTGTGTGTCTCTGCTCATACATTTTCATGTGTGTATGTTGGAGCATATCCACATGTGTGCTGATGAAGGTAGAAGTCAGGGAATAACCTTGGCTATTTGCCTCAGGTGCTTACCACCTTGTTTTTTTTTTAAACAAACCCTCACACTGGGACCTGTAGCTGGCAACTTTGACTAGTCTAGATGGAGAGTAAGCCCAAGGAATCTACTTGTCTCTGCCTTCCCAGTACTAGAATTATAACCAATTACCCATCTTTTTTTTCTTAGAAAGCATGGGTTCTAGGTGAGGGATGAAATTAGGCCCTCACCCTTGCAAGATGTCCTGTTTCCTCACTGTTGCTATGACAAAACACTCTAGCCAAAAGCAACTTAGGGGGGAAATGGCTTATTTCAAGCTACAGTTCATCAACTCAAAGAGAAGCCATGAGTTGCTTTTTTGCTTATTTATAGGCTCACACTTGGCTAGCTTCCTTATACAGCCTAGCAGCCTAGTGAATTTGCCACCCACAGTGGGATGGGTCCTCCTGTATCAGTTAACCATCAAGATAGTTCCCCGCAGACATGCTCGCAGGACAATCTAACTCTGTTAAACTAACATTTAACACTATCTAGGATGCACAACAGTGCTTAATCAGGGTTGTCTCTGCAGACCCACTTCCTCCATTTCTACGCATCCTAACCTGCTTATATGTATATGAAACAGACAGATAAATTATGTTTGAAGACCACTGAGTTCTTTCATCAGCAAAATTGGTCATGTTCTTTTCTGACATACTGCCTGGACACGGGATTGCTATCTTTGTCTCTAGAATTCACATCAAACATCTGTGTTGAGAATCGAGGCAAGCACGAAATCCCAGGCCTGTGGTCCTGATTTCATTTTACCTGTCCATTAGGAAGACAGATGTCATTTCTGGGACAAGCATCGAGACCCAACAGGGCCACTTAGCAGTTTGACTGCAAGTTGATAAACATTGAATATTTCAGCACCTGAGGCTGATATCTCCCCCAAGGTAATCTAATTTGTGGAAATAGATGCATTTAATTTTCAATAGTTGGAATTTTTTACTCCGTGCACTGTAACATCGTAGCTGGGTTTCTCTAACACCCCAGTCAGGCCATTATCAGAGCTTGTTTAGCAATAAAAATCAATGAATTCAGTGTAGCAACTCATTTTATGACTCAACCAGTTGTGTTAACAATCGGTCTATTTGGGCATTTAGCTCTCAAAGATTAAAGACCAAACATCGGTGAGTGTTCAGAGCCAAGGAGGTTGTTTATCAGTTTTAGTGACTGCTCGCCTCTTCAAGCTCTTTTTCACAGAGATAATGTTGGAGGCTAATCGTCATTAATAGCACAGTTTACCTGGGGGTCTGGTGGCCTGCTGTTCTGGAGTGCAGTCTCTCTTAGGTTCCCATCCTTTCTTCAGACACAGCTTGAATGGAGCCCTAGGCTCCAAACTCAGCAAAGACCTGAAGATCATTCAGGAATTTTAAGTGAAAACAGAGAAGGTGAGTCTTAAGCATTGAGGTGCTTCACCTTTAATAAGGAATAGAAAGATAGAAAATTTGCACTGTGGACCAGCAAGATGGCTCAGGAGATAAAGGTACTCCCAAGCCTGACAACCTGAATACAATCCCCACACCTATGTAGTAGAAGAGAATCAATTCCCACTCCTCTGATCTCCAAATATGTTCCTTGGCAGACATATTCTCTCACAAACACATAAGCTCACAAACACACAAAATAAATAAAAAATGTAATAAATAATAATAGATAATATAGGCAGGGGCAGGCAGATCACTAAGTTTGAGGCCAGTCTGGTCTACAAAATAAGTCCAGGACAGTGAAGCCTACACAGAGAAACCCTGTCTCAAAAATAATAATAAATAATACATAATA
Organism: Pachyuromys duprasi; assembly: GCA_028658305.1. NCBI lineage: Eukaryota > Metazoa > Chordata > Mammalia > Rodentia > Muridae > Pachyuromys > Pachyuromys duprasi. The sequence continues at coordinate 97,799,539 of CM053766.1, forward strand.
GCAATAAGAAGAAAGTTTGCTTTTCAATGATAAGAAGCTGACAAGTGCTTCGTTAGACTAGAACTCGGTAGTACAAGATCTCTCATATATTGATGCTATATGCTCAGCCCTGTCTTCTCTCCCTCTTCAGAACAAGGGCACTGTGCTCTTAGCCCCTTTGGTTACTCAATGTGCTATGGTTACCCCATGTCCCTTTGGAATATTGTATGATGTAAGTATACCATGTCCGCTTAGGCAACTCTGTTTTCTCTGGGCATACCATGTGGCCTTGGGTTACTCTATATGCTCTGGACACTCAATGAATACAACATGTCACCTTGTATTACTATGTATGCCCTGGAGACACCAGTTCCCTCTGGGTTATTCTGTAAGATCTGGAGATACTATAGCCTCTTGGGCTGCTGTTCTGTGTGTTCTGAATATATTATGCAATATATTGGTAGGACACACCACGGCCCCTCAGGTTACTCTGCATTTTCTGAACAAGCCATGTATTCTTGAATTACTCTGTATGCTTTAGACATGTGTTGTAGGTGGCGATTAATATTTACTATTGGTTTATCTTTTTTTAAAGCTGCTGTTAATCCTAAACAGCTATATAACCAAATCACCACACAGAGACTATGATTTATTTAGTTAACCTAGAACACAATGCTGGGCAATAGTTACTCCATCCTAAACCTCCAAGCCCTCACAGTTTCCTAACATTTAGATTCACCCACATTATACCTGCTTTTTGTGAAATCTTAGGTCCGGTTCATTCTCCACATCCTTTCAAATCCTCTCCTCCTGCCTCTGCCCTCCCAGCCTCCTCTGCCTCCCACTCCTTCTGGGAGAGCAGAGTTGGGGGGAGGTCTTGGAACGATGTGGAGAATGAACCAGACCTAAGATTTCACAAAAAGCAAGTATGAATTTAAATGTTAGGAAACTATGAGGTCTTGGAGGTTTAGAATGGAGTAACTATTGCCCAGCATTGTGAGCTAGGTTAACTAAATAAATCCCAGTCTCTGTGTGATGATTTGGTTATACAGCTGTGTAGGATTAACAGCAGTGTTACTAAAAGAATATCAATAGTAAATTTTAATTGTATTTTCCACAGACGTGTCATAAACCGCTGGGTTATTTTATGGGCTCTGGATATATCATACACATTCAGATCTCCATTGGCCATGGCTTTTGCCTGCCATGATGCTCTAGTTTCTTAGTAAAGGTTTCTATTGATGTGAAGAGACATCATCTCAGCAGCAACTCTATAAAGGAAAACATTAAATTGGGGCTAGCTTACAGTTTCAGAGATTTAGTACATTATCATGACAGGAAGCATGGTGGCGTGCAGGCAGACATGGTGCTGGAAAGGTAGCTGAGAGTTCTACATCTGGATCCATAGGCAACAGGAAGAGTCAGTGAACCACTAGGCCTGGCTTGAGCTTCTGAGATCTCAAAGCCCGCCCCCAGTGACAAACTTCCTTTAACAAGGCCACACCCCCTAATAGTGCCACTCCCTCTGGGCCAACCATGACCATTTTTACTCAAACCACCACACCATGGCACTCTTTAAGACTCAGCCTCTATTTACAGCACCAAAATGAATCTCTCAGATTCAGGAGTATTACTTCCATGAACCTTTTATATTCCACATTGCATTAACCACCATTCTTTGTCTACACCATATATTGATTACTTTAATATAGCTATGTCAAAGCATAACAGAAGCAACTTGATAGAAAAAGAATTTATTTTGGCTCATGGTTTCAAAGATCTCAATCCATTGTGTTGAGGAGGCATGGCATTTGGAATACCTCTGTTCACAGCAGCAAGAGGCTATGATGGAGACTGCTTATGTCATGGTAGCTAGGCAGTAGAGGGCATGACAGAAACCAGGGATCCAATATAAATTTCAATGCTCACCCTTGGTGACTTACTTTTATCTGCTGAGCCCTTATTCTTAAAGGTTCCACAGCCTCCCCCAAACACTGTCACCAACTGAGGACTGAGGACTTGAACTTATATAGAGCCTATGGGGGACATTTCAAATTCAAAACACAAGACACTAGAAAACAAATTATGAATTCTCCAGTGAGGGGAATTGGTGTATGTGTCCTTGGATGCACAGTACTTTGTATAGTGTGGAGGTTCACATGGTGGCTCCCCGGGGATTTGTCCCCATTCTAGTGCCCAGAACAAGTGAATATGATCTTGTTCTTTGTAAAGGGATCTTTTTTGTAAAAGTGACTGGATTGAGGGACTAGGAATAAGAATATTCTGGATATCCAAAAGGATCCTAAGTCAGATAATAACTATCTGTATAATGGGATAAAAGGAAAAGATGCAGATTTAGAAGATAATCCATGCAAGGGTCAGGGATAGGACTGAGGTACTCTACCATAAGCCAAAAAACTACTGAAGTAGCTGGAGGGAGAGGAGGTGAAGACAGAGACTCCTGGGAACCTTCAAAGGTAGTATAATCTGTTTATGCACTTGTTTTGAATTTGTTTTTATCTGCTTTGAGAGCATATTTTCCCCTTGTGGCAAGGTTTCTTACTGGTCTGGAGATTGCAGAGTAGTTTGGCTGTTTAATGAGCAAATTGCAAAGATATGCCTGTTGCTGCTTTCCCAATGATTGGGATGACAAGTGTATGCCGCCATGCCTGGATTTTGGCAATCAAGTACAGGTCCTCATGTATACAACTGAACCATCTCCCAAGCCCTCAAAACAGAACATTTTAAAGTAGGGAGACACATTTTAGGAAGGGATTAAAGTGACCCCAGGAAATTATTATACCATAATCCCACAGTAGCTATAGATGATTGTTCTTGGACCTCCTGAGGGTACCAGATATATGGGTGCTCACGACCACTATGTGAAATGGTCAGTTCTGCATAGAACCTCAATACAGGTAGGTGTGGGGGCACACACCTGTCACTCCCAACACTCATGGGTGTTTAGACAACAGATCAAGAGTTTAAGTCTAACTTGGGCTGTGAAGCAAGATCCTATCTGATAGAAAAGAAACATGAAAGAATACATGTCTATATTCCTATACACTTTAGATTGTCCCTATAGTAAATATAATTCCATATGTATGCTATGTAAGCAATTAAAACTCTGTTATTTGGTGAGGGCATACTAACAAGAAACATTGTCTCTACAAATGCTGCTATAAGAAAAGTTTTTTTCTTTTTCCAATGTTTTTATTCTTGTTGCTTGAGACAGTCTTGCTATGTTTCCATCAAATGCTGGGCTCAAACTCATGGCCTTCCTACTCCATCTGCCCAACAGCCAGGCAGACAGGTGTGCACCACTGTTTGGCTCCTTTTCTATTACAGTGACCGAGTGTCTTCGAGGAAGTAATTTGAGGTGGGAGCATTGATTCCACCCATGGTTTGAGAGGCCCTGGTCCATCGTGCTGGTAGGAATGGTTCCCAATGGTGACTGCAGGAGTACAAGGCTGCTTAGCCACATCTCGGCGAACATGGAGGCAGAAACAAGAATGCAGGGTTCCATTCGCTTTCTCCTTTCCTCCATTTTTGTTCAGTCCTGGGTTCCAGTCCATGGGAATGTGCTTCCTCCATCCAGGATGAGTCTTTCCTCCTCAGTTAACAAAGGAGGTTAACCATAGCTACCATGCCTGGATCTTTTGTTCCTAATGTTTCCTGGCTCCAGGTTAGTTGAATGTGTGGGTGTCAAAGCTTGCCTTAGTTAGGGTTTCTATAGCTAAGATGAAACAGCATGACTAAAAAGTAAGTTGAGGAAGAAATGAGTTGTTCAACTCATGATTCCACATCATAATTCATCATTAAAGGAAGTCAGGACAGGAAAGCAAGCAGGGAGGGAACTTGGATCCAGGAGCTGATGCAGAAGCCATGGAGAAATGCTTATTGGCTTGCTACTTATGGCTGGCTCAGCCTGCTTTCTTACAGAACTCAGGACAGCAGCCCAGGGGTGGCACCACCCAGCATGGACTGGGCTCCCCATCAATCACTCGTTAAGGAAATTCTGTACAGGCTTGCCTAAAGCCCAATCTTATGGAGGCATTATTTTTTCAATAGAGGTTCCCTCTTCCCTGATGACACTAGCCTGTGTCAAGTTGACATAAAACTAGCCAGTACACCCACCATCCATCTGCTGTGAGGTGGCATGGATAAAGGGGTGATGTACCCTCTCACCAGTAGTTATGAGAGCTGGCCCTGAGAGCAAGGGAGCTATTCCTGCCTGCCTCACTGGCTATAGCACTCAGGAGAGCAAGCCCTGAATCTTGCCTTGGCAACACAGTGGAGCTGGTCCTGATGGCAAAGGCTCAGGTGAGCCAGCACCAAGGGAATGAGAGCAGAACCGGCACATCCCCTAGCAGGCTGCAGCCATTGGGAGAGGTGGCCCTGTGGCTTGACTGGGCAGCACAGTGGAATTGGCTGTGGAGGCACAGGGTATAGATGAGCCCGAGGGCAGGAGAGCAGGAGAGTGGCCCTGCGTCCGGCCAGTGGCAGCATTGGGTGGCCTAGCGGGAACAGTGCTGGGAGCTTGTCCTGGTGGAGCAGGTAAGGGAGAGGCGGTGCACTGACCAGCTGAGCCACCACCCAGGCCCAGACCTGGGATTCTGAATTGGCCCTCCTCCAAATCTACATCATCTGCAAACAGCTGGGACGTGTGAAAAGGCCAGTCCTGCTGATCCAAAACCACAGGCTCTCCATGACACGGAGCAACAACAGGATAACCTGGAGGAGTCCTGATGAGGATCTAGTATTGATGGTGTCACAGAAGCCAGAGATCTCAAACCAGACAAAGGACTCATTGCAATGAGCATTTGCAAGTGACAGTGAGTAGACAGAGGGACATACTGTGGGACACACTGACACACTACAGCTTCCATGAGGGCATTATTTTCAATGATTTTTTTGGCCTCTGTGTGTGTGTGTGTGTGTGTGTGTGTCTGTGTGTGTGTGTGTGTTTTATTCTGTGGGGAAGAGATTGCAAGGGCAAAGGATGGATAGGAGAGGATGGGGAGATGAGTGGGACTAGGTTGAATGATATGAAACTCACAAAGAATCAATAAAAAGATAGAAAAAAAAACCTAGCCAGTACAGAGGGCTGGGTGGAGCTCCTTGGTATCGCAGTCGGCAGCAAGTAGGACTCAGCTCTGAAGCACTTAAACAGTGAGCAGCTCGTGTTTGCCACACGTAGAGTGTGTAATGATAGCCACGAGCAAAGAGAAACTGTAAGCATACCTTCTGTTCTGATCACGTTTTTATGTCGGTCTGGAAAGCAGTTTAGAGATTCTATTCAAGCACCCTGCTCCTACTCAAGGGACAGGCAGCTACCTATTCCCTCAGCCCCTAAGCCAGCAAGGAGCAGCTTCAGTGAGGTCCTCTCCACTTCCAGGGCTCAGCAGGGGTGAGAAAACGCAGAATTCTACTTCATGCATCTCACTCTGACAGGGCACTGCAGATCGAAGATCAAAAGAGCATAAGGATATCATCAATTAACCTAACAGAACTGATCTAAAAGCCTTTAAACTTAAGAGATATCTCAGAGGCTGGAAAAGACCTCCCTGCTGCCTTGAAGTGCTGGAGTCAAATGAACAATTGTACTTCACAACCTCCCATATTCGGCAATGCCTTGACTAGCTCTTCCACTGCCAAATTAACCTTCATTTGGCAGAAAGGTTTCTAGAGCTTCTCCCCTCTTTCCTCAAGTCCCCTCCTCCTGCATCCCTGGCCTCCGGCTGTATCACCAGGAAGAAGGAAAGCTCAGTCTCAGCAGTGGCTTTGACTGTACTTCACACAAGCTCAGGCCCTTTGTATACGGAGGCTTTCTTAGAGACACCTTCTCGCTATGTCAGTGATTCCGAACTTTTCTAATACTACAACCCTTTCATATAGCTTCTTTTATGGTTGTGGTCACCTATAACCATAAAATTATTTTTCTGCCACTTCATAACTGTAATTTTTATATTGCTTTGAATCATAATGAAAATCTCTGTGTTTTTGATGGTCTTAGGCAACCCCCATGAAAGGGTCATTTGACCCCATAGAGGTTGTGATTCAAAGGTTGAGAACTGCTGCTCTATATTGCTCAGGGTAGTCTAGAACTCTTGTCATCCACTAGTTTCCACCTCCTGACTGCTGAGATTATAGGCATGTGCCTAAAAGCAGTCTAAGATGAGAGTTTGTTTTATAACATTTGTTTTGTTTTTATTTAGTGTATGTGATTGTGTGTGTGCACGTGAATGCAGATACCCATGGTGGCCAGAAGAGGGTGATAGATCCTTTTATAGCTAAAGTCACAGGCAATGAGTAGCATGATGTAGGCTTAGGAACTGAACCACTGATCTATCTCTCTAGCCCCATATGTGAAGTTTTAAGTTTTAAAAATGAAAATTATGTACTGTAAAAAAAAATCAACATTTTGAGAATTATATAACCTCATACAATTCTTTGTTTCATTCTCTTCTTTTGAACAGTTTGGGTTATAGGGTCTCAGACCCTGTTCCTTATGTGTTTATTGGTGTGTGTGTACATGTGCAGGCATACACTTGTGAACATACATGATGCCTTTTGTGTACATTCATAAGTTGTTTCCAACAGATACCTTTTTAATTTTTTTCTATATCTCATTCATTTATTTTGCCTATGTGAATGTGTGCATTCTTGCATACAACAGCATATTTATGAAGAACTGAGAACAAATTGCAGGAGTCGGTTCTCTCCTTCTACCATTCAGGTCCTACAGACACTAAACTCAGATCATCTGTGATACTGTTCCCTAGGCACCATCCAGTCTGGCTGGTGCTGACTGAAGGCCTGGGAGATTCTTGGGGGAGCCAGCCACTGGTCTCTAAGCTACACCGGAAACCTGAATAATTTAGGTTCTGATGTCAGTGAAGATGGCGGAGGCAGCAACAAAGTATATGCAGTCCACCATCAAGAGGCAAAGGCAGGAAGGCAACACTGCTTCCCCCAGTGGGTTGCTGTGGAAGATGCCACCAACCCAGCTAGATTTTAGTTTCTTTCAGATCCAATCAAGTTAATCAAGATTAACCATCACACATGGAAGCCTTTCTCATAGAAGACTGTAAAAGGAAACATTGCTGGGGAATGTGTCTTAATGAGACCCACTCATTCATTTACCATTCTGGAAATAACTGCAGAACACCTGCTAAGTTAAATTCATTGTGGCATCGGCACATAGGGGAACTAAAAAGAAGACATAGATGATGTCATGAACAGCTACAGTATAAGACAGGAAGGAAGGCATTCTGAGAAGCAGGGAGCAAAGCCTTCTGGAACCAAGGGAAGGGCATAGTGCTCGCCTCCAGATTAGTTTTGCTGCAGCTCTAGAATAAGATACCTCTCTGCAGTGAGACCATGACCATTTGGAGAAGTTATCTAGATGGCCAAGGGTGTAGCTGGAGCAGGACTCAGAGATCTGTGTTTGACATTATTCCTTTCCCTTTGTGTGTGTGGTGCTGGGTAGAAGTATGAGTGTGCCATAATGCACACATGGAGATTAGCATGTAACTTCCTGGAGTTAGTTCTCTCCTTCCATCTTTACATAGATTCCAGGACTGAATGAACTCAGGTTGCCAGGCTTGTATAGAAAGCACTTTTGCCTAATGAGCCATCTTGGTGGCCTTCCAACAACAATAACAATAATAACATCTTCCTCTTTTTCTTGTTCTTCCTCTTCTTCTTCCTCTTCCTCCTCTCAGAGACAGAGTGTGTCATTGAGCCTAGAAACCACCAGTTCAGCTAGACTGGTCCCAGGGATCCACCCATCTTCACCTCCCCTGTGCTAGGATGACAGGCATGTACCACCATGCCTGACTTACTATGTGGGTCTGGGGTCAGAACTGTGATCTTCATGCTTCCATAGCAAACACTTTACACTCCTCCTTCCCCGAACTTTTGAAATTCTACAGCAGGCATTTTGCAGACAGATTCACCCAGACTTGTTCTGCCAGGGTTAATAAATCCAGATCTGTATTAGACTTAAGATCACAGCTGGTAGACATCTTGAATCTCCGTAACTTAGGCAAAGAAGTTCTGCTGCTATATTATAGGAACTGAGCCTATTCAGGCCACGGTTCCTCAGAAATGAACTGTTCTGCAGTTGGGCACTATGAACACTGCTTAAGACCCACTCCTAGCCTGAACACCAATCACTCTACCATGCCTGCTCCTCTGCCTGGATTGAGACTTCTGCCCTCTCCCAGAAGGTAGAGTACAAAGCATCCCCCCTCTCTCTCACACCTTCCTGTCCTTTAGTGCATTTGCCGGACTCCTCCCCCCTTTCTGTGAATTCCGGTTTGAGCAGCAGAGCTGGGTGGCCTTGTCTCTCTTCCTTCCAAGAAGAGCAGACTTCATGTTGGGTCTGGAAATGTGGCTTGTACTTCCACAGTTGTGCTTCAGACCAAATATGAATGCAGAGTCATCGGATCATAGTGTCCGGGAGTGATCCTGAGTGACTTTTGAAGCTTTCCACAGGCTGGGGAGATGGTCAGATGAGAAAAGTGCTTGCTGTGTACTCTGGTTTCAGTCTGTTGCTGCAATAAGATATTTTGAACAAGAGGCACACAGAAGAGGAAAGAGTTTATTTCAGCTTACAATTCCAAGTTCACAGTCTGTCGTTCAAGGAAATTGGGACAGGACCTCAAGCAGGAACTTGAAGGTAGAACTGCTTGTTGATCTACACATCATTACCTCTGACCAAGGAACTCACTTCTAGCCAGAGAAGTACAGCAGAAAGCACAGACGAATGCTGCTTGTTGACTTGCTCTCTGGCACATGCTTAGCTAGCTTTCTTACACAGCTCAGGACCGCCTCCTAGGGAATGGTGCTGCCTACGGTGGCCTGGGCCTTCTTACATCAATTAATAATCAAAACAACCTCCTACAGACATGGCTACAGACCAGTGCAATCCTGTCTACTCCTTAGTTAAGGCTATCTTTTCACATGACTCTAGGATGTGTCTAGTTGACATTTAAAGCTAACTAGGACACTGTACAAGCATGTCCAAAGTTCAATATCCAGAACCAACATAAAAATCCAGGCCAGATGGGACAGACTTATAATCCAAGATCTGGGGAGGTAGAGATGGGTGGCTTCCTGGGGCTTACTGGCTGGCTTGCCCGGCATGCTTGGCAAGTTCCAGGCAAGTCTCAAAAAAGACTTGTCTCAAAAAAGGTAGACAGCATTTCTAAGGAATGTCACACAATGTTCTTTAGTCTCCATACACATGCACATGTAGTCCATACGCGCACAGATGTATGTGCAGCTGTGTACATACATGCACTTACACACAGAAATACACACATTCAAACAATTGCAATAACCCAAGCTTCCCATGTTATCCTAAGTTAAGCCAGTATTGACACCCATTTAAGGGCCATAGCCCCCTTCCTGTGCCTCTACTTGGTAGCCAACTTTGATCTTTAAAGAGGATTGGGGGGTGGATTTAGAAAAATGTTTTTTTCTCTGGTGCCTGGCTCATGTACTTGAGATTGCTGTTTTTAAAAATTAGTCTCGAGTGTTGGCTTTGTAGTCACAAAACAATCTCTTTCAATTCCTTCCATCCTAGCTCTGACGTCTTCACCTTCTCAAGGTTGTGGCTGCCTCCAGATGGTAAGGCAAAGGCAGGAGAGAAAAGCCCACACACATCTTTCAAAGTAATTGTTGTAACATTCTATTGGAGCCACTTTCTTAAAACGATATGAGCAAGGCCAGCTGAGCTGGGATCTAAGGTAGACCTTACTCAGATTCTGAATACAATTGTTCTCATCTTATCCTTCCATGCACAGTGAGCTGAGGCTGAGAAATATCTAAAGGTTGGTAAAGTTCATGGTATTTGCCAAAGACTTCATCATTTTCTCTCAGGCCTTAGTGGTTGAGTAATTGCAACTTTGTGTGCGCATCTGTGTGTGGGAGTGTGGGAGGGGTTTCTGGGAAGAAGTGCTAGGTCCCATGTATGTGGAGAGCAGAAGTAAACTTCAGTTGTCATTTCTCAGATGCTTATCCGCATTGTTTTTTGAGACAAGGTCCTTCACTGGCTTTGAACTCACCAATTAAACCAGGCTGGGTGGACACTGAACAGGGACCTATCTGTTTCTTCCTCCTTGACACTGGAATTGCAAGCTCATGCCACCATACCCAGATTTATTATTATTATTTTGACCTGGGCTTTGGGGATCACACTGGACTTCTTGTGCTTGCAAGATGAACATTTCACAGACTGAGCCATCTCCCTGGTCCCACATGTACCTCTTTAGGAAACGCCTTTTAGATGCTATGACTGATCATGGTGTCACTTGCAGTAGATTTGTAGAAGCTTAGAGCTGAATTTGTGGTCGAGTTACTTGCTTCTTGTCACCATGACAAAACACCCAAGAAAAACAACCTAGAAGAGGAAAGGTTTATTTTTGGCTCCCAGTTTCATAAAGTTGGCTAGCTCCATTGCTATGGGCCAATTGTCAGGCCAATAGCCTGGCCACCAGACCTTGTAGCAATCAAAAAGGCAGGGAGGGCAGGGAAGAAGATGGACTTTTCACAGGCACTTCTGATGAGAAGAGTTGGTTCCTGTGGGTCTGTTATGGTTTGAAAATAAAATATCCTCCACTGGCTCATTGTTGAATGCACAGTCCTCAGCTGGTGATCCTGTTTTGGAAGGTTCTAGAAACTACAGGGAGTTGAGGGTCTAGCATGAGAAAGTAGATCATTAGAGGTGTGTCCTTCCTGTTCACAATAATATGAACATTGTTGTCCTCCATCACTCCATTGTGCCGCTGTTCCGCACATAGGTCCAAGTCGCCATGGACTGACCCCTCTGAAACTGTGAGTCAAAATATAAATGTCATCCTCCTTTATTTCTGTCACATGTTGGAACTCAGTTAAGGTAAAACTGATGACTACAAGAGATACATTCTTGCTTTATTCAGGTTCAATGTTTTTGGTTCCCATCAGTAAATCAGAATTATCTGAATAACAGTATTCAGCCCAGGAATAGGTAGATGACTCTCAGCTGGTAAAGGGCTTGTTGTGCAAGCATGAGGACCTAGTTCAACACTGCCTATAATTCGCTTTCTACCGCTGTGACAAACAGTATGACCAGAAGCGGCATGGAAAGGACAGAGTTTATTTCAGCTTATAGCTCTCAGGCTATGCTTGATAACTGTGGGAAACTGGGACAGAAACTCAAGGTGGGAACTGGAGCAGAAACATGGGGAACACTGCTCACTGGCTGGCTCTCCATGACTTACTAGGATTTATTATTATTATTACTATTATTATTATTATTCATTTTCATCATCTTTTTAAAATTTTATTCCATGTGTGGGATTGTTTTGCCTGCAAGTATGTACTGCACCACATGCACACCCATTGCTCACAGAGGTCAGACAGAGCATTAGAGAGTATCCTGGAGCCAGAGCCATGGGTGAGCTCTCACATAGATACTGGGAACTAAGCCTGGGTCCTCTGCAAGAGAAACACATGATCTTAGCTGCTGAGCCATCTTCCTAGCCCCTGGGCTTGCTTTTTTATGCAACCTAGCATCAACTGCCCAGGAGTGACACCTCCCACAGTGGGCTGGGCCCTCCCATGTCAATCATTAATCAAGAAAATGGCCCCACAGACTTGCCCATCAGTCAGTCTGCTAGAGAGACATCATCTCTCTATTAGTTGAGGCTCCCTCGCTCTAGATGGCTAATGGCCTGTGTTGACAATAAACAAACACACAGACAAACAACCAGCACAGTACCCCATAACCTACATTAAAAAGCTAGGTGTGGTGACATGATGGTGCCAGGCAACGTGTCCTTGAAGTTCAGATGGGTGGATCCCTGAAGCTCACTGGCCAGCCTAGCTGACTTGACAAGGTCCAGGCTCAGTAAGACAGTCAGACATGCTGGTAAGATGGGGGATGATGGAGACGAGCAACCGACATCCAGCTCTGGTTTCTACATGTATGTACACTAACTCACGCACACGCAGACACACCCACACCACACCCACATCCACACAGGAGCACACATGCACGCATTCACGTGAGCATGCATGCACACACACCACACACACATCCACACAGGAGCACACATGTACGCATTCACGTGCGCATGCACGCGCGTGCGCGCGCACACACATGAATCCCTCATAACTCTCTGGCCAAACAAAATCAGACCGCATGGTTACTGATACCTATCATAATTTTTTTCTTATTTTTTCCCCCAAAATTTCTCCAGCCATGTCTTATGCCACAAGTTAGCTAGCTGCATACTTTAAAAAAAAATCCTCAGGCTGGAGAGACCGTGCGAGGGCGCTAAGCCAAATGACCCAAGTTCAGTTCCCAACCCCTGTAACTCCGCTTTCATGGGATATGATGCCCTCTGCTGGACTCTGTGGGCTACTGCATGCGCCCGCACTGCTTTGTGAAGAGTTGCTGACTGACTGATAATGGTTTAGCAGATAGCTTCTTAGAACACTCCGTGCTTTTACAAAAACACACTCTTCAAAGGCCTATCAGCAAATCGGTTCCTCAAAGACTAAACCAAATGTGATTAGCAAAGAACAAATGTGTTATGCTGAGGAAATGGCTCGCAGGAAACATCTCACTAGAGAGATCGGAGATGGTCTTTGTTTCAATGAAACAAGTCTGAGCAGAAAATCAGTCAGCCACGGAGGCACGCATTGGAAACTGACAACTCCAGTCCCCGCTAGCAGGGTTTTGTGTTTTTCTTTGTTTGTTTGTTTTTTGTTTTTGTTTTGCTTTTCTGTTTTTTTCTCATCTATGAAAAATCACACTCTGGGAGAGAGATGAGCCTTTTCTTTATCCCCCACAAGCAAAGACTCCTAACACCTAGGAAAGCCCACTTCCCATAGTTGATCGCAAGGAAGTTGTTCCAGGGTGAATTATCTCCCAGCAACAAATGCGAGGTTCCCTTCATTGAACCGCAAAGCTCTGGCCTTTGGGTCTGATCTGTGAAATATGTGTGTGCTGGATACGGAGAGTGATTTTCAAAGGCAGGGCGCTAACCCTTCTGGTATTTATATGTGTAGCACTGACAAATGGAACTCTGAGTATTAAATGACTCTCCTGTGCAAGCTAAGACTCTCCAAGCCTACTAACTCCTTCCCCGATTATATTTTTAGTGTTTAGCAGCCGCTGGTTCCCCAGAAGGCTTCAGAATGGAGCCTCTTGGTCCTGAGAGTGGGAGCTCTTAGCTGTTGGTGGTTTTGCTTATCTGGTTGGAGAGGAGTGGCGGGGAATCTGCCTCCGCAGCTGCCCCTGGGTAGCTCCAGGATCCATACTGGATCCGAATGGGAATCGAAGCACACCTGGTCAGCTTTCAGTACCTATACTGCAGTTTGGGCCTGGAATATTCCCTGAGACCCAGAAAGTTTAAGACCTGCACCCATGGAGGTGATAATGGGGTGTGGTGGGGCCTTTAAGAAGTTGGGGCTGGAGAGACGCCTCAGCAGCAATTTAGAACTACCCAGAACACACAGTAAAGTGCTTGCTATGCAAGCAGAAGGGTCTGAAGTCAATTCTCATAAGCCATGTAAAATGACAGCTATGATAGTATGCATTTGTAAACTCAGGGTCGGGAAGGTAGAGAGGGGAAGATTCCTTGGGCTCACTGGCCAGACAGCTTAGCCTACTTGGTGAACTTCAGGCTAGGGAGAGATAGCTAATCACGTTTGATTTAGTGTTTGAAGAACTGGTTTGCTGATAGGTCTTTGAAGACTGTGTTTTTGTAAAGGCATGATGTGTTCTAAGAAGCTATCTGAGGGGCTGGAGAGATGGCTCAGCCGTTAAGAGCATTTGCTGTCTTTGCAGAATACCTTCAATTCAATTCAGTTCTCAGCAGTAACAGAGGTTGGAACCATCCATAATTCCAATTCAAGGATTCAATGCTCTCTTCTAGCTTCCGCAGGCACCAGGCACACACGTGTACAAACATACATGTGGACAAAACAATTACACACATAAAAGTAAATGAATAAATATATTTTTAAAAAAAGAAAAAATGTTTTCTAGAAAGATGGCTGACTTGGTAATTTTTTTAAGATGGAGTCTTTTCTTTCTGTGTAGCCTTGGCTATCCTAGACTCGTTTTGTAGACCAGGAAAATACTTATTCTTTAAGCATGAGGACATGATGACCTAAATCCCCCTTGAAAACAGAGGCCAAACCTTAATGTCATTGGTTAAGAGCACATACTGCCGTTACCGAGGACTGAGATTCGACTCCCAACACCCACGTGGTAGCTAACAAGCATCTGTAATACAGTTCCAGAGAATCTGACTCCCTCCTCTGGCCTCTGCATCCACCAGGCACACACCTATGGTACACAGACATACATGTAAACAAAACACTCATACACACTAAAGAATTTTTAAAATACTTTTTAAGTGCCAGGCATGGTGATGCACACTTGTGATCCCAGCACTGGGAGGCCACAGCAAGTGGACCCCTAGGCCTCACTAGCCAGCCACGCTAGCCTACTTGTCCAGTTCCAAGTCAGTGAGAGACCCTGTCTCATGGACAAGGTGCATAGTACCTGAGGAATGACAGCTGAGGCCATTCTCTGACCTCCACGTGCAAGTGTGCACATTAGGGAAGGTGAAGACATGAGCTGCCAGGAGAATCTTACATGGTTGGAGATGTCCTTAAAGGGGAGGAGGGGGAGTCCCTTCCTTTCCCTCTCTTTCTGCCCAGGAGGCAGAAGGCACAGGTACCTTACCCTTGTTATCCAGCACCCTCTACTGAAGCTTAAAAGCAACATGACCAGACTGGCTGGCCAGGTGCCTCAGGATAGGAAAGCACTTGACGGCAAGGCTGGCCACCTCAGTTCAACCCTGAAGACCCACATAATGGAAGGAGAGAACTGACTCCCAAAAGTTATCCTCTGGCCCTAATAGTAATAGTAATAATAGTAATAAAATAACAAATAATGCTAAGAAAGCAATAAAATGACTTAATCATAGACTGGAGTCTTTCAAGCCAAAATAAACTTTTTTTTTTATAAGTGAACTATCTCTGGTGTTTTGTGATAGCAATGGAAAGCTAGCTTAGTATAGCCACTGTCAGTTCCCTCTGACAGGAAATGGGCTTAATGATGTCTCTAAAGCATTGACACTTGGAGGATTATGAATATCCCCAAAGTAGTGAGGTTCCCAGTGAAGGGCTTGGCTGGACTGAGCAACCCTCTGTACACAGTTCTCCCACGCACTCCTGTTCTATCTACTATTCTCCTCAGCATTCAACTTCTGGGACTAAGGGGCAACATCCCCTCATGGACCTCACTATGTTTATGGGGAAGCACATAAGAGAATTCATGGAGTATGGCATCATCACAAAGTGCCCTGCAACAGCAGGGTGTGATCCACTAAGATGCCTATTGTCAAAGAAGATGACAGAGTTGTTCCTACATTCTGTGGATGGAGGATTGGTCATAGGACCCCACCATAGTTACCCAAATCCAATGTGCTCAAGTCTCTTACGTAGACAATGTGGAGTTCCCACAAAACCTACATCATCCTGGGCCATGAATCATCTCAACACTGGAAACCTCAGCACAATGGCAGTGTGCAAGTTTGCATTAAAATGTTAGGGGAAAAGGGTGAGTAGAAAAATCTGGACATGTTCAATACAGATGCAATTTCGCTTTCAGGTCTTCTCCGTTGGTCATTGGGTGAATCCATGGGAGTAAAACCTCTGAGCAGAGGGCTGACAGCACTAGCTACTGCAGGAACCAGGAATTGTTATTCTCTAAGGATAAGAGTTGCTGAAGCTGATGCTGATGCTGACATCTGCATGGATGCTGCTGATTGGCTTTGTGGTGCTATAGTTTGAAACCAAGGCCTTTCATGTGCTAGATAAGTGTCCTCCCACTTGCCCATGCCCCTAGCCCCTCAGTGGGGGATTCTAGGCAGATGTTCTACCACTGAGACACATCCTCAGCCCCTTACTAGGGAATTCTAGGCAGGTGATCTATCACTGAGCCACACCCCAGCCCCTCATTGACCCATGTCTTAGATGGTATGGGTCCATCATGGCTAAGAAAATACGGAGGAGTTCATAATGGGAGTTTGTGATGGAGACTTCTTACGTAGTGGACCAAGAATCAAGAGTCTGAAAGCAGGGTCTGAGGTATAGTCTAAGCTCTACCCCTTCAAGCAGGTCCCACCCCCAAAGGTACTCCCAAATAGCCTGTGGGGTATATTTTAGATTCGAATCATAGAAGATGTGGTCAATCCAGCATGGAAACCCAGAAAGTTTTACAAGTCTGAATGGGGATTCTCCTGGCCATCACTCATTCCTGACTCTCTCTCCCTCTCTTTCAGCTGGAATAGTCATGTGTGATGCATATATTTTGTAAAACAGCAACAATAAAAGTGATTGGTTTTAATTTCTGTTCCTCTCCTCTATAATGAAGCTATTAGGGCATTGGCAGATTCCCTTAATACCATTAACGTTTTTGAATGATTTTGAGTTAGAATGTTTGTGCTAATAGTAGTAATTGCAGTTGAGTTTGGAAAATGAGACTGTGAGCACACATTCAAGAACCTCATCATCGCCAGAGTGTTATTGAGTACAGCTCACAGGGCTGGACAGGGGGCCTGGATGCCGACAGTGGAAGTAAGGCCACGCTTTGTTCTCAGTTCACCAATGGTGAGGATGAGGCTAGTCCACCTGCCACCAGGCACAGCAGGTCCCATTATGTCAAGCAGCAGCTTCATGCCAGGGAACTGTTTCTCTCAGGCTGATGGCTGACCATTGTAAGTCCAGTCAGGTGGTACCAGAGTAGCAAGCAGTTATCCCATGAACTTATCAGCAATGCTGGATGGCCCAGCCTCACTCTTTAAAGTAGCCCAGGCTGGATTTGAACTGTGCGGCTGAGGCTAAACTTACCTGGTAATCCAGATAGGTCTTGTACATATGCTGTGCCCTAGGCTGGCTGTGAGTTCACTAAGTAGCCCGAGTTGCTTTTCTTTTAAAATTTTATATATTTATTTCTGAGGTATGAACATGCTATGGCCCACATGTGGCTGTCAGAGGACAGTTTGTGGGAGTCGGTTCTCTCCTTCTACT
>CM053766.1:97816720-97828961 GCA_028658305.1 Pachyuromys duprasi
ACCTCCATCGGATCAGATGTTCAGCCCTTGTGTCTGACTTCTGATGAGCTACCCAGGAAACAGACAGAGAGACCAGCCTTTCCTTAGTCTTGTTCCAGTGAGCAGGAATCAAGAGTACATAACAGCTTTCCTAGGCAGATGTCTCAGATACCCATGGACACCAGGGCCTTCCCTTCTGAGTCTTCTCCCTCCTCAAAACACCAGCTTCCTGATCCAGCATCTTCAGGCGGAATATGGATACTAGATTCCTTGGAGTTCAGATTGTAAGCTAGTTATTTTTCCCATTGCTTTGACCACATATCTGATGAAAGCAGCTTAAGAGAGGAAGGGTTATTTTGGCTCACGGTTTGAGGAGACAATCCATCGTGGCAGTGGGAACGTGAGGTGCGTGGTCACACTGTATCCAGTCAGGAAGTGGATAAAGATGAATGCTGGTGCTCAGTTTGCCCTCTCCTTAGTATCAGTCCAGAACACCAGCCTCTAGGATGGTGTCACCCTACACTTGTGGAAGACAGGTCCTTTCTTCCTCAGTTAAACCTCTCTAGAAATACCCACAGAAGCACAACCATGTTTGTGTCTCCTAAGTAATTCCAAACCCAGTCAAGTCAACAGTGAAGATTAACCATCGCATATTCTCTGATATGCCTTCACGGTTCAAGTTTGCTCAGTCCCTTTTGTTTTCTGGGGCAGAGCAGATTATAGCGGCTGAAATTAACCGAGACAGCCTCTGGACCTCCACAGAGTCACTCTGCCGTTCCCAGAATACAGTGAGAAGCTCTCCATGTGGCAAACACCATGCCACGTATGGAACCATGTTTACCAGGGATCTGGGATATCCCTAGATGCTAAGTCCCCTATTCTTCTGCAGCTAAAAGGTAGCCTTATGAAAAGATGCAGAGTGGGGAAATTGAGGACTCAAAGCTGTTTGTTTAATCAAAATTATCTATTCACTTTGCACCCCAAATGGAGCCCTCTCCCTCCGGTCCCACCCTCCTACCCTCTTTCCCCTCCCCTTCTTCTCAGAAAAGGAGACACCCCTCCCACCACCATACCAACCCACCCTGGCACATTCAGTTGTATCAGGACTAAGTACATCCTCTTCCGCTGAGGCCAGGCAGGGTAGTCCAGCGAGGGGCAAGTGATCTAAAAGCAAACAGATGCTGACACCCACAGCCAAACATTATGTGGAGCTCAGGGAGTCTTGTGGAACACTGCAGAGAAGGATAGAAGGACCCAGAGGGGACAAGAATGTCACAAGAAGACCTACAGAGTCAATCAACCTAGGCCCACGGGGGCTTACAGAGACTGAAGCACCAACCAAAGAGCATGCATGGAGTGTACCTCGGCCCCCTACACATATGTAACTGATGGGCAGTTTGATCTTCATGTGGGTGCCTTAGCAAGAAGAGTGGGGGCTGTCTCTGACATGGAAGCGGTTCTTAACCTGTGGGTCATGACTTTTGGGGGTGGGTGTTGAGCAACCCTTTCACAGGGTTACCTAAGACCATTTGGAAAACACAGATATTTACATTATGATTCATAACCGTAGCATAAACAGTTAGGAAGTAGCAACAAAAAATAATTTTATGGTTGGGGAAGTCATCACAACATGAGGAGCTATATGAAGGACTCACAGCATTAGCAAGGTTGACAACACTGGCTTGTGATAAGTGTCTGCAAGAAAGACGTCACTTGTCTACACATTGGTGATCTTGCCTCTTTCTTTCTCCCACAGGACACCAGCCATGATTGGCTGCTCATTTGTGGTCAACAGGAAATTCTTTGGTGAAATCGGTCTGCTAGACCCTGGGATGGACGTGTATGGAGGAGAAAATATTGAACTTGGAATCAAGGTTGGTAATACAGCATATCTTCCTCTTAAGTTGTGATGTGAACCTCATCCTTGAGGTGTGTTCAAAGCTTCTTATAGCTCTTAAGTAAGATTTGCTTACCCTAGCCCATTCCAGTGAAGATATTTGAGCAGCGACATTACCATTTCTTGGGTTGGGGTAACTTGGGCTTTTATTCTGTAAAGACTGACCAGTGTGTCTCATGTCTAGGTGACCTACTCTGGACAATAAGTAGAGAATCCTTTCAAAACTAAGTAGTCTCTTAAGTTAAAATTTCCATCCTAAGTATTTTGATGGTGCCGTGGTTAATTTAACTGTCAACTTTACATAAGCTAGAGTCACCTGGGAAGAGAGTCTTCATGAGGAATTTTCTAGATCAGGTTGGCCTGTGGGTATGTCTCTGGGGATCGTCTCGATTATTATTTGGAGAAAGATCCAGTTCATGTGGGAGGACTCATTCCTTAGGCAAGGGATCCTGACCAGTGTAAGAGAATGGAAAGCAAACAAGCAAAGAAGGCTGTATTGGTTCTCTCTGTTCTTGACCATGGATGTGATGTGACTAGTTGCTTATGTTCCTGATTTCTCCAAAATAACGGACTGTAACCTAGACTTATAACCTAGGTTACAGAAGGAAGGGTAAACCAAATAAACCCTTCCTTCTGAATACAGATTTTTGTCAAGGTATTTGACAGCAACTGAAATATAAACTAGAACAACTCCCTTCCTCATTCCTTAGAGACAGGGTCCCTCACTGAACCTTCAATTAGATGAGGCAGCTAGTTCCACAAATTCTCCTGTCTGCATTCCCTACAGTGCTGGGGTTGCAGCAATGTGCCTGTGTGTCTATGTATGTGTGTATGTCTGTCTGTGTGTGTCTCTTTCTGTTTGTGTGTCTGTGCATGTATGTGTTTTTACTGTATGTTTATATACATGTATGGATGTGTGTGTTTTTGTGTGTGTGTGTGTGTATATAGAGGTTAGAGGACAACGTACAGGAATTGCTTCTCTTTTTCCACCCTGTGGGGTTCTAGGATGGAACTCAGGATATTAGCTAGACTTGGAGGCAAACGTTTATGTACTGGACAGTCTCACCATCCCATGTGTTCGAATCCTAAGAAAGAAAAGATATCCTAGGAGAGGAGAGATCAATTACTTGTAAATAATATGAAATCAGATGTTATTTTACTTTTCCACTGATTAGTTTCCAGAGAAGAAGTATGATCATCTACTGAACCCCTACAGTCAATAGAGAGCTTTTTCTTGCAGCTGTCCCTAAGGGGAGACGGATGGTCACTTTCAGACTACCAGAAAATAGAAGTTCAATGTCTCATTTTTCTTTATTCATGAGCATAAAGAACCATTTCAATGGCACCACCAGCTGGGACCCCGTGTTCAACTCATGGACCTTTGGCAGAGACTTCATGTTCAAACCACCATATATGTGTTTGTATATGTGAATGTGTTTGTGTGTGTGCGTGCATGCCTAGTGTGTACCTGTAACACACACACACCAAAACCAAACAACCCTTCCTCAAGACAGTATCCCCAATACAAGGAGAAATGGACATTATTTGTGGAATAAAATGCATTCTCTTAGAATAGAGTACCTATAATTCTGTAGTTGGATTTTACTGTTTGTTTGTTTTGTGTGTATGTAGGTGAGGCATATGAGTTGTGATGTGTGTGTGTGTGTGTGTGTTGGTCAGCAGACAGCTTGCAGGAGTTGGTTCTCTCTTTCCACCACATGGGTCCCAGAGATCACACTAGCTCATTAGCCTTGGCAGCAAGCCCGTTTACCTGCTGAGCCATCATACTGACCCCTAAAGTTGAGTTCTGTGCCAGTAGGGTATTCTCTTTACCCTGACTGAATAAGCAGATCTGAATTACTTTGTTTCTTAATGGTTTTCTTCCCCTTCAAAATAAATTTGGTAATGAAGAATTTAGTGTATGTATGTGTAGTGTATGTGTGTGTGTGTGTATATATATATGAGTTCATTTCCATTCTTTTAATCCAATGCTTTCTTAGGGAAATTTGAAGCACACTAAAAAAAAATAGAACAATATAATGACTCCAAATACATGAATTATTCAAGTTAAATGAGCGTCAAAATTTTGCAATATGTTTGAGATATTTTTTTCTCGTAACTTCCTGGTTTTTAAAAGCAAATTCTCAAACATGAACCTAAAACTACTTTCGGCTCTTTGCTAACATGTGAAGACTTTCTTAAAACATAAGAGACTTGATTTAACATGACACTTAACAAAATTTAATATTCACATTTTCACAAAAATATTCCTTAAAACACTGTCAGAGTTTCTCAAAAGAGCACATTGTTTGAAAACTGGGTTTGTTCAACTCAGACTTCAAACAAGGTCTATCCCACCTTCATACTTCCCTGATGTCTCTTAAATGTCTGTTAATCTTGTCCTTGTGTGATTACAAACTGTTCGTTTTTAAAAGATTTCTTTTAATCATGTGCCTGCAGGGGGGTGGCGGGGTACTTGGAAGTCAGAAGAGGGTGTTGAATCCCTCAGAGCTGGAGTTCTAAGTGGTTCTGAGCTGCCATCTTGGATGCTGGGAGCCACTCTTGGGTCCTGTGTATAACCACTGAATCATCTTTCCAGTTCCATTCATCATTCCTATTTTTAAAGACGCATTTATGTTATAAAGTTTTGTACAATCTGGATCCCCCTTGGCATCTATAACTCTGATCTCTGCTCTCTGTCAATAGGTAAAAAAAATGTAGATGGGTTTTTGTTTGCTGTTTCTACTTCTGTTTCTCCATCTTCTTTCTATGTAGGAAGTCAACCATAAAAACGGTACCCTGAGCTACATCCCAATCTTTTAGATGCAGAAAGTTGAGTCCGGTCATTCCTTACTTTCCTCCTTCCCTTTCTCTCTACTTTCTTTCTGCATCCCTCCTCCTTCCCTCCCTCCCTTTTACAGTTTGCTCTTGACTTAGTCCCTGTTCTATTGCCATGAAGAGATAGCATAACCATAGAAACTTAAAAAAAAAGCATTTAGTTGGTGTTTGCTTACCTTCTCAGAGGTTTAGTCCATTCTCATCATGGCAGGGAGCATGGTGGCATGCAGGCAGACATGGTGCTGGAGAAGGAGCTGAGAGCTGAATCCTGAGGCTGCAGGAAGAGAGAGACATAGGCCTGGCTTGGGGCTTTTGGAACCTCAAAGCCCACCCCCAGTGACGCACTTCCTCCAACAAGGTCACACCTACTCCAACAAGGCCATACCTCCTAATCCTTCTCAAGTGGCACCACTCCATGATGACTAAGCATTCAAATATATGGGCCTCTGGGGGCCATTCTAGTCATACCACCACAGTTCTTCACTCCTATCATGCTTCCTTCCTGCCTTCTTTTCCTTGCTTCTTTCTTCCCCCTCCCTCTCTGCTTCTTATACCCCTTCTCTTTCTTATTCCTTATGTCCTGCCTTTCCTACTTTCTTCTCTCTTCCTTCTTCTTATTTCTCCCTTACTTTCTCTCTTCCTCCCTCCCCCTTTCTTCACTTCTGCTCTTTTCTCCCTTTCTCTCCTCTTCCCCGCTCCCTTCCTTGCCAGCAGCGTGTAGACAGTACTGTGCTCTTCCTGTCACACACATTAGTAGAACTAACACAATTCCTGTTGGCTTGTTTTAGTGGTGTTAAGATTCAAAGCCGGACTCAGGTGTTCTCAGCTTGACTGATCCATTATAAAATTTCCCATCAACCTTTCACCTAATTAATGGTGTCAGCAGTGCCAGTGTCTTCCCTACATCCATTATTTCATTAGTGCCTGGGAAATGGTGATTTTCTTTTTTAGAAATCTGCATTCATTCTGCATTTCTAAGCTGTAACTCTTCATCAGAAAGCTTTTCTCTTCAGCTGTCTAGGTAGCTGAAACACACTCCAAGCCAGAAAAGCTTGGTAAATGCTCATTCCTTCTTTATTCTTAAACATTTTTAGAAAAATGTTGGTACCATGGCAACTTCTAAAATTGACCAAAGGGGTCATTTTATTTCCCTGGTAATATGGTGTCAAAATTTTTTAAAATATACTTTTTATGTGTCTAAATCCATTATAGTCATTTTCCCATCCTATATGTATTTTTATGAAGGCATAATTTAATATAATAAAACCACACTGATTGTCAGCCGTAAGTGGAGGGTTGGTTCCCACATTTGCATAAACCTCTCCAATCACCCCCCAATGTGACATTGAACATAATCTGCCTGAGAAGAGCTTCCTCTGGCTCCTCAGTTCTTTCTACTTCCCCAGACCCTTCCATCTAGGCTGCCATGTCTTGATACTCTGAGTCATCTGTGCCACAGATGAATGGAGAAGATGACAAAGCCCCACGAAAGGGCACAAGAGTGTTTAGACTGTATGGTGGCTACCCGTATTCAACTACAGTCGAGTTTCTGAGATTCTTCCATGTTGTTGCCTGTGTGAAAGAGCAGCTCTTTTTAAAAGACAGGCTCTCACTTTGTCGATCAAGCTGGCTTTGAACGGGCAGAAATCTGCCTTCCTCTGCCTCCTGAGTGCTGGGATTAAATAGGATGCACACCACACTCAACTTCATTCTTTTTATGCTGTTGTTTAATTTATTACTATTACTGAATGTATGTATGTGGGTTACGTGTACAAGTTTGTGAAGTCAGTTCTCTCCTCTCACCTTCATGTGGGCTTGAGGGATTGCACTCTATCTGTCGGGCTTTCTTAGCAATCTGTCACCCTTACCCACCAAGCCAGTTCCGCAGTCCGTCTATGGCTCCTTCTCTGAATTGCTGAGAAGGGAGGATTTTATTGTGGGAATATAAGTGACCATTTGTTTTCATTTTCCTGCTGAAGAATGGTTGCGTCATTTCCGATTTGAAACTGTTTTGAGGATTCCCCTAAAACCCTCTTTTGGACACCTGTTTTTATTTTGCTCAAGTAAATCCCTGGGGATTGAATACCTGGGGTACTAAGAAGATGCCTGCTTAATGTTCTAGGAGACCTCCAATCAAGTCTTGTAAATTTGCACTTTTAAGATAAACCTGGTGAAACTTGCCAGCAATCCCAGCACTCAGCAGTCAGGGGTGAGGTGAGCCCTGGGGCTTGCCTTCTAGCCAGTCTATCCTAGTGGTGGCCTCCAGGCCAGTGAGATACTTTGTCTCAAACAAAACAAGGTGGATGGTGCCTGAAGAAGGGCACCTGAAGTTGACTCCTCTGGCCTCCACATGTAGGCACACACACGAACACTCACAGGCATGAGTGCAAACATGTAAAAGTCCCATTTATCAACACTAACCCTGTGCTTCTACAAACAGTATGTGCTTCTCAGAAACTCATGACGTTAGTCACTATTGATCTCATTTTACAGATGACAGCAATGGGATGAATAGACATCAAGTATTTGTCTAAGAAAACCCAGAACTCAACCCAAAGTTCCATAGTGCTTCCCATAAACCATTTGGAATACTCATCTTTTCATGAGAGCAGCAACTGTGATAACATTGCTGATGTACAGTGATGTCATCGCTGAGTACAGTGTGTCACAAGCCCTCTGGGGTCACATATCAGACATCCTGCCTATCAGATATTTACATTACGGCTCTAGCAGTAACAAAATTACAGTTATAACATAGCAGCAAAAATAGTCTTATGTCTGTGGGTCACTACAACATGAGGAACTGTATTAAAGGGTCTCAGCATTAGGAAGGTTGAGAACCACTTCCCTAGTAGATACTCGGGATTTTGCCTGGATAAAATATATCTCCTAAAACAATCCCATTTGCAGTAGACAGGGTGCTGGCAATCTGCCATATCCACATGGCTCCAGAGACTTGGACCTGATTAGGGTGGCGAGGGAATAAAGAAATGGCAAACAGAGAGAAACAGAAAATCTGGGGTCTGATAGGGTGGACTCTCTGCTGGAGAAACTGAAGTCCGCAGACACGCAGCAGCGTGTTCATTGTATTGAGTTGATCAAGGAGGTGGGTTGTTATAGGTAAACAGGGAGGCAGGGCTTGTGCTATACAGCAGAACAAGGAGGCAGGGTTAGCTGACCTTGATAGGAGCGGACTCTGGAGGGAGCAGTCTTCATCGTGTGAATAACTGGGGAGGGAAAGCTATTGACATTTTCTGTACGCACCATTAAAATCCACACGCCCACCAGGAGGGGGCGCTTCGCCATGTCCCTCTGAACATCAACCCCGGGGAGAAGCCTTTTCCATCTTTCATGAGCCTGAGGCCAAGTCAACACACATTCACTTGGGATTTCACTCACTCCAGGATTCCTCCTATCCCTGGAGTAATCTTTGTATACATACCATGCATATACCATGCTCTCTCCAAACACAACTCACGCCACACACTCTCGTATGTGAGAACTGTAGTTACGTAATAAACAAAAATGTATTTGAGATGGCATGAAATTGGATTTCCTCATCCATAAATTGTGTGATGTTTATATCTAAGCTACAGTTCAAGAAACAGAACTGCTCTGTTGATATTTTTATAAATGGTGTCTAATGTATTTCTATTAAGAGGAGATACATTTGCTCTGCCAGAATGTGTTATCATAATAGCCATACCATTTACTCTTCTGCTGGAAAATTATGTGGGTTATTCTGTTTGGAATTTCACTCGCCCACACCCAGGCCTGCCAGATTCGATCGTAAATGATTGCGGACGTCTGTGAGTTATTTTATAAGAAGCATCCATCTATTTTTACAACTCCAGAAACTCTGTCACTCTTATTCATCTCCCTGGGAATAAAGCAATAATTTGATTCTCTGTAAACGTGAACTTGAATTTATACCATTCTCTCCACTCAAGACTTCAGTGATGGAAGGGAGATTTATGCCTGTGTTTCTGGGCCAGGAGACTAGAAGGTGGTGTTCTGGTATGTTTCCTATCACTTCTCACCATTTCCCTAGAAAAATAGGAAATGCTACTCAGAGTGTCACCATTCTGTTTTATTCCATGCTAGTGTAAGGGTGTTGAATACCACACCACCAGGAGCAGCAAGCTTTATGAGCTTTCCCTTGCAGCCCTCCATCTACTGGAGAGTATGTACCTACAAAAATGCTCTGGGTGCCATGTGTGGTGGGCTCATGTCCATGTCTTGATACTCTGATTCATCTTGATACTCTGATTCATCTGATTCATTCTAATCCAACTGCTTAAAATGCCAGAGCTTCCTCATGACGTAGATGAAAGCCAACCAGATCCAGCTCCAGTTATCCATCTTTTGGCCTGTGGGGAAGTGCTTGTCTGAGAAACATGTTTGCTCCTTTCTTTTCTTCCTGAGATACTGAGGGGAAGATGTCCTTCATGTCATGAATGTGGAACACCCCAACAGGCTCGTGTGCTCACCAACTGGTGGCGCTATCTGGAGGGTTCGAGGAACCGTTAGGACATGGAGCTAGGTCGCTGGGGGTGGGCCTTGAAGGTGATAAGCTTCCCTGGTGCCCACCTAAGGTTTCTTCCCGGTCAATGAAAACGTGAGCAGCCACAGTGGCACACTCTGCCACCATGGTGGGTTGAAGTGGCAGCCACGAGCCTTTCATCCTTTATGGTGCTCTGTCAGGTGTCTTGCCACAGTGGGAAGAAAAGCCATGCCAACAGTGCCCACGTCAGCCCCCTGAGGCCCCGAGGGAGACCAAGGCTATTTGTGCTTAAAACTGAGGATTCTCCTAGCATTGTATTAGTCAGTTACATCCCTAGCATTCTCTTTCCTTTTTAAATTCTGGGTCAGAGTCTCAGTAAGTAGCCTGTGTTAGTCTTGAACTTCCTGTATAACCCAGGCTGGACTTGAGCCCACTCTGTAGCCTAGGGCGGCTTTGAACTCACTGTGTAGCTCAGGCTGGCCTTGAACTCACCATGTACCCCATGATGCGCTAAGCCTCTTTAGTACCTGGGATGGAAGGCATGTACCACAAGAGCGGGCTCATTCCTTTTCTCGAATCCAAGCCTCCCACCTTAAATTTCAGTCATGGTAGCATATCATGGTCTCATAATCTTACAAAGATGACTTGAGAGTAATTATAATAGAGAGTGGATGCTTCCTCTGCAAACCAAAGTGAGACTTCGCTTCCTCCTCTTCCTGGCTCCTGCTGGTATCCATTCACCTAATGTTTAGTATTCCTGTCTTATAGCAATATCTCCCCTTGTCTGCTTCTGAGGTCACATGCTACTTCCCCCATGTCTTTCCTTTTATGATGATTTGAATGGGATATGTCCCCCATAGGTTCATGTATCTGAATACTTGCTCCCCAGAAGGTGGTGCTGTTTGGGAAGGTGCAGTCTTGCAGGAGGAAGTGCATCACCAGGGATGGGCTTTGAGCAGGACTTGTAGCCCCACCCAGCTTCCTGTTCTATCTCTCTACTCCCTGTGTGTGAATGAAAATGTGATCAGCCTACTTCCTGCTCCTGCTGTCATGCTATGCCTTCTCCACCGTGATGGACTCTATCAAGTAGCAAAATAAGCTCTTTTTAAAGTTGCCTTTTGTTATGGCATATTAGCACGGTAACAGAAAGGGAATGGATAGTCCTCTCGTGAGGATGCCATTCAGACTGCATGAGGCCAACCTAAATGGCTTCCTGTTAACTTGATTGCAGCTGCAAAGATGGCTGCAGATAAAGTTGCATACACAAGCCTCAATGGCAGGATGTCAGCCTATCATCAGGGCATCACAATGCAGCCCCTCCACGCTATTTCCTGTTTGGGCCGGTGACCAGGAGAGAAAATAATTGCAAGGATGGATGGAGTGGAACACTTGAGGCTCATCTTGTCTGTACCCTGGCTGGTGCTCAGCACCAGGAGCGGGTGCCTCACCACGTTCTGTCTCACAGGCTCTTCTGGAATATACTCTGGATCTTAAAATAGCCTGACGGTTTCAGAGTGTCCTGCATCCTGCCCTCCCCTGCCACAAGGACATTGCATTCCTTACGCTGAGGACAAATGCGGCATTCTTACTTGTAAGATGTTTAACTTGTAAGATGTTTACACACTAGAAGAAACCCCTCTGTGACTACGCTGTCTCTTTCCTCAGCAGCAAGAAAGTATGTCACTAACATGCCAGGACTGTCCTACTTAGCCCTGTCAACTTGGCAGCCTAGAGTCATCTGAGAGGGGAGTCTCAATTGAGGGCAGCAGACAAGGATAGTCCATGACAGATTGTCTTGAATGTTAATTGATGTAGGAGGGCCCCGTCCACTGTGGGCAGCACCATTCCCTATGAAGGTGGTCCTGGGCTGCAGAAGAAAGCTAACTACTCATTAGTCTGAGACCAAGCTAGAGAACATGTCAGCAAGCAGCATCCTGCGTGTTTTCTGCCCCAGGTTCCTACCTTGAGTTCCCGCCCCAATTTCCCTCAATGACTGACCCGGATTAACCCTCCCATGACCAAATAAGCCCTATCATCCCCTCAGTTGTTTTTGGTCAGAAGGTGTTATCACAGCAACAGAAATGTGGCTAGAGAAGTGGCTGACAGTTGGTCTGCCCGGTCAGGAAAGGTGCGAGTGACCGTTTCCTAGTATCTGTGGATCTCAGCCATGTGAAGGCAAAACAACTGTGTGTACCACTTCTTCCATATAGGTTGAGGGGAGAGGCGGCTTTTCCAGAATGACTTTCAGAATGTTTTGGACACGTTCTGATTTCAATTTAACAGGTTTATGATGGCTAGACCTAGGAGAGGCACGTGTAGACGGCAGATGCCTCTTCTGACTCTGTGAAGACATCTCAACATGGAATTCGATGTGATGAGGCTCTCACAGGAATGCCTGTGGCTTTGGGTTAGTCAAGAGATACGTATGTCTACTGTCAGACTGGTACTATTTGAGTCCTGGATTAGTCAGAGGTCTCTGATGTTGTAATGATAACAATCTGGCTGGCAGCTAGATATTAAGTAATAAAACCCACAGACAGTGACAAATTATCCACAGGAAGATTACTGGATGTCCTAGTTAAGAACAGGAGTTTGGGGAGCGGTTGGAAGCAGGAGAGATGGTGCGGCAACATATACTGTTCTTGCAGAGGATCCTACTTTCAGTTCCCAGCACCCACTTTGGGACCGCACCTTAACTCCAGCTTCAGGGGAGGGGGTTTAGGGCCCTCTTCTGGCCACTGTGGGAACTGCACTTGTTCACATACTGATACACAGATTCAACAGGCATGCACCCACATAAATAATAAACTCAAACCTTAACATTAAGAGCTCCACAAAGATCAAACTGAGCAGGGCACAAGGGTCTTATATGGGACAGTTTCTCCAACCAGGGACCATGTATGGATATGGCCTAGAACCCCTGCTCAGATGTTGCCCATGATAACTCATTGGTGAACTGAAGACCCTAGTAAGGGAAACAGGGACTGTTTCCGTCTTGAGCTTGATGGCTGACTCTTCGACCC
>CM053766.1:97829461-97849423 GCA_028658305.1 Pachyuromys duprasi
ATATGGGACAGTTTCTCCAACCAGGGACCATGTATGGATATGGCCTAGAACCCCTGCTCAGATGTTGCCCATGATAACTCATTGGTGAACTGAAGACCCTAGTAAGGGAAACAGGGACTGTTTCCGTCTTGAGCTTGATGGCTGACTCTTCGACCCTCCCCCATACATGCCAGGGAGTAACAGCCTGGCTAGATCCCGGGGGAGGACATTGCAGCCAGCCCTGAGGAGACAAGATGATCTGGGGTCAGATAGAAGGGGAGGAGATCCTCCCCCGTTGGTGGACTTGGAGGGGGCGGGGAGGAGATGAGGGAGGGGTGGGAAGGGTGGGAGGGAGTGAGGGAGGGGGCTACGCATGGGATGCAAAAAACCTAACCTGTGATTGATATAAAAATAAATTTATTTATAAAAAAACCTTAACATTAAAAGAATAAAGCGATAAGAAATAAGTGTTTGGGTAGAGGCTGCGGCATCAGTAGTCAGGAATGCCCTCCCTAAGTTATGAGATTGAAGAAAAAACTGAAAGGGAGAAGCCCTCCACACCGTCTGGTGTAGGGCAGACTGTAACCTGTACAGCTCTTTCTCAGAGTGACTGCAGGGTGGGTTAGGAATGAGCTTGGCTCAACAGCCTCAAGCAGACTTTTCCAGCCAACCCGCGCCAGGCTGCCTCAGCCAGATCCTTCCACACTTGGTTAGCAAATCAATATGCTCTTGACTTCCCCAGGGGGCCATCTCCAGAATTCTTTCTTATCCTAAACCGGTGATCTCTTCAGGAAGGAATTTTATGACCATCCCGTTAAGAAAGTAGACGGTTTCCCCACCTGAGCTATAGATCCACAAAAAGCAATGACGCTATTTCGCATTGTACTTTTAAAAAATATATTGTCGGTCTTTTCAGACTCCAGATTTTTAGCTATTTTTATCCCCACGCTGCTGAGGAAAAGAGTTTGGTTTCGGGTCTGAAGTTCCTGTTGCTGGATTAGTGGAGCCCAGGTGCTACCCAGCATGCACTTCAAAACAACTTGACCCTGCTTTGCTGGCCTGCCGTAACCTGGGAAAGCTGTAAAAATTGTGTCTTTGATGTTTTCGCTTTGAAAAAAAACAATTTTTTTTCTGTGATTTGTGGCAACTGGAGCATTTCAAGTTAGGAATGGAATCGCTATATATGTACATGCGTGCGTGTGTGTGTGTGTGTGTCGGTGCAAGCATGTGCACACATACAGCACATGTGTAGAGGGCAAAGATGATCTCTGGTCTCTGTCCTTGCCTCCCACCTTGTTTGAAGAAGGATTTTTATGGCTCACTGATGGTGACACCAGGCTGTCCATCCCTCCGCCTCCCAGGGAGTCTTCTGTCTGCCTCCCTTCTCACTGGGTGAATAGTGCTGTGTTTATAGAGATGCGCTACTGCGTTTGGCTTCACATGGGTCCTGGGAATTTGAGTCCAGATCTTCACGCTTACATGGCAAGTGCTTCATTCATCTCCTCATCTCCCCAGCCCCAAGGATGGACTGAGGATCATGGAATCTACACTGCTGGTGTCTCCCAGCTGTTTCTTGCATGTACTACACTCTCCTGTTTCCCCTCTTCTCTCCCTGTGTCCCCCTCCCCGCCACACATGCAAATCCATATTGCAGGGAGATCATAATCAAATGAGACCATTCGCAGGTCTATGGTTAGAATGGCAGAGTTGTGTTGGAGGACACAGGTTCCTGTCTTACACACAGTGAGGTACCTGTGTTCCTTGTCAGCTAGTCAGAGCTCAAACCTCAACAATAACAAGACATTTGCCATTTTCTCTTCAGTT
Source organism: Pachyuromys duprasi (assembly GCA_028658305.1). Classification (NCBI taxonomy): domain Eukaryota; kingdom Metazoa; phylum Chordata; class Mammalia; order Rodentia; family Muridae; genus Pachyuromys; species Pachyuromys duprasi. Next base: position 97,831,265 of record CM053766.1, read on the forward strand.
GAGGACAGTCAATGTTATGGGCAAGGATCTGAGGTCATTGGACATCTGCTGAGCTTTCCAGGCTGTTGTCTTTTGATGATAAAAAATGATCCAGGGAAACAGGGGTAATGAAATGGAGACAGAATGACACAGAAGAGCAGGAGAGGGCTAGAGAGCTGGGGAAGGGGTATAGGAAGGGATGGAGCCCCGGACAGTCGTAACCCTTTACTGGTTATTTACATAGCATCCACCTTTCCCAGTGTCTGGTGGTCACTGGCTTTTTTTTTTTCTTTTTGCACATGTCCTGGATTGGGAATCCACACTCTTCACCTTAGAGCTGACTCTATTCTCCAGTGCCAGTGTATTTGACCTTAAAGAAACATTGGCCTGGAGACAGCATTGTTTATCCTTCTCTTGCCCTTTTCGTCAATACATTTGACTCTCAGTCACAGCAGGGGATTGGTCCTGAGACACTTCATCCCTTGGATTTTATCTTTATATAAATGGTATAGAGCCAGGTGTAGTGGCTGTGATATTAATTTTAAAAGTCAACTTGGCCCAGCCTAGAATCACCTGGAAAGATCATGCCATTGAGGTGTCCAGCCCAGGCTGGACTGTGGCACTTCAATAAGAGGTTATCTACTGTTAATTGATGCCCAGCCCGTGAAGGACACTGGTGTTCCCTAGAAAGTCGGCCCTAAACTGTGTGAGAGAAAGCAAACAGAATCCGTGATTATTTTCCTTCTGCTCTTGATTGTGGAAATGATATGACCAGCTGCCTGAGTCCCTGCCTTAACTTCCCCACAACGATGGGCTGTAACTTGGAAATCTGAGACAAATAGACCTTTGTCTCCTTTCAAGTTGCTTTTCATAAGGGTCATTTATCACAGCAACAGAAAAGAAACAAGGGGTAGGGTATAGGAGGATTTCTGAGAGTTCAAGACTAGCCTAGACCCTGTTTTAAGAGCAAGAGAAAGAAAGAAGATTTTCTTTGTATGTATTTGCATGTAACTTTTAGTAATTCTCTGATATATGTTTAGTCATCTCTAGTTTTTGAAGCACAGGTAATAGAACCTACGTGTTATGTAAATAGTTATTACACTATACTGTTTAAGAAAAAGGGCTTACAATTTACTTACTGCTTCAGTTCAAGCTGGGTTGGATCCATGGTTACAGAACTGGGTGCTGATTGTGTTTACAAAGTGAGAGAACACCTACAAGGTTGAAAGCAGAGGACTGGATTCTTAAGAAATGTGATGGACAGTATGTTATACTGCGGTATTAACATGAGACTTTAGGGACAAGCAAATAGAAAGTTTGGGCTTAAAGTGATGTGTTTGTGTGTCAAGTTGACAAAGGAGTGTATTGTGCTGGTTGGCTCTAACTGGCAATTTGACACAGCATGGAATCACTCAGGAAAGAGTCTGAAGAATTTTCTAGATCAGGTTGGCCTGTGGGCATGTCTATGGGGGTTTGTCTTGACTTTTAGTTGTTGAAGGAAGATATGCAGCCTACTGTAGGAGGCATCATTCTCTAGGCAAAAGGGTCCTGAAACCTAGCTAGTTGAGAGCAAGCAAACAAGTAGGCAAGGAAGCAAGGAAAGATGTATTTATTCTCCTTGCTCTTGATTGTAATTGTGATGTGACTAACTGCTCGAGTTTGTGTCTTGACTTCCTTCAGTGATGGACAGTAACCCCAATTTATAAGTCAAATAAGTCCTTTCTACCCAAAGTTGCTAATTATCAGGGCATTTAAGCACAGGAACATAAGTGAAAGGCGAGCCGGATATAAAGGTGAGGAAGTCCAGCCAGATCCTATCATACAATGACAACTGCCCATCAGGCCGAGGCAGAAGGCTCAGAAATTCAACACCAGTCTGGGAAACGTAGTGAGATATTGTCTCAAAATAAAAAGTATAAACAAGACAGGGATGTAGCTCAGTGGTAGAGTGCTTTCTCAGCATGCGTAAAGACCTGTGTTCAGTTTCCAGTACCATTCTCTCTCTCTCTCTCTCTCTCTCTCACACACACACACACACACACACACACACACGCACATGCACATGCACACACACAGAAACAGAGAGAAAGGGAAGAGGGGGGGTTAGAGACATAGAGAAAACAAAAACCCTTAAAAGGTGAAGAAATCATAAACACTATCAACAAGGAGAAAGAAGAAATTTATTATTACAATGAGGCATGAAAGGACACTATGGAGAAGCGTGTGGGATGGTCTGAACTTCAGAAGTGAACTGCAGAGTGTGTAGGATCCAATGTCCTGATTCTACCTTAGAAGACACGCGAGAGGACTGACAGTCCAGGCAAGAAAGATTCACGGAGACAAAGGGAATCTTTCCAAGCTCAAGCACAGAGAGTTAACATAAATTCACAGTGGAGCAGCCTCGGAGTTTGTGGTCTGCAATTAATTCATTCCCACCTCAGCAGACATTGCTCTCCTTATCCTGGGTCTGCCCTGAGTGTGAGACCAGTGTGGCAGATGCTCAGCTCACAGCAGGAAAAGGTCTGGGCAGCTCTCCGCAGCAATAGATTTTAGTGAAATTACCCCATCTTTCTCATCTTTCGCCATAAGCTTGTCTGACTTTATTGACCTTTTGTGGCATCTGAGCTTATGGCTGCCACTAACTGCTCCACTGGTGCTGTTCGTAGTCATGTCTTATCGTAGTCTTCTGTCTCCTAATTGGCCACCCTCCTGCCTCCCTGCTTTCCACGTTGAGAAATAAATCTTGGTAGCTCCGTGGGTTTATGGGGTTGATGCTCCCATCTGTAACATCATTATACTTAACCCTTCTCTATCCATGTGTACACACTCATTTACATACACACACAAATAAATACAGAGAAGAGAGAGAGAGATACTGTTTTGATTCATATTACTCCCAGTTTGGGTTGCAGAAAAGGACAAAATTATACAGCAAATTTAGTTTAAAGACTCAGCCGGCTCTGATGGCTGACACTGTCAACCTGACAGGGCTGGCAAGCCTCTTGGCATGACTGTGATTAGGCCAATGGAGGTGGGATGCCCTCACCGTGAGTGGCACCTACCCAAGGGACTGGAGTGCTAGACTCAATAAGAAGGAGAAAACAAGCTGAGTGCCCCTGCTCCTCTGCATCTGTGTTTTCTGGCTGTGGATGCCATATGACCAGCTGCCTCTTGCTCCTGCCACCATACCTTCCCACCATGGCAGCCCCTTTCCTCAACCCGTGACCCACAACAGACCCTTCCTCCCTGGCGTTGCTTCTGGCATGGATTGTGTCACAATAACAATAGGTGCAATTCAAGAAATGGATCTTACCTTATCTGAAAAACACAAAAACAAACACACACACAGATCGAGTGCTTTCGTGGGCAGAGAGGAGGAGAGTGACTTTCTTTGCAAAAAGGAACTGAATGAAATACCCAAGAATTAAAAACAGATTGGTGTTTCAGAGTTACTATCCTCTTAAAAAATAAAATAGGAAGTAGAGAAATGGCTTAGCAGTTACAAGCACTTCCTGTTCTTGCAGAGGACCTGAGTTCAGTTCCCAGCACCCATGTCAGGTATAACTGCCTGTAACTTCAGCTCCGGGGTGGAGGGTAGGGGGTCTCACTCCCTCTTTTGGCCTCTGTTGGCACCACACTCACATGCACATACCACCCACAGACACAAAAGTAAAGTTCAAGGTAACAGCAGAAGTGGTTTCCTTATAGTATTGACTAAAACTGGCCTATTGGAGATTTGGCTATTTTCACTCTCTGATTTCCCAGAAGGTCAGACACACAATTTAATTTTTACTTGGTGGTATGGAATTTCACCACGAATGACTCTGGGTCCCTTTGGTTCATTGGAACTAATGCGATGACTCAGTCTAAACCAATGTTCTCCTGTTAGTTTTACTTAAGGGATTGCAAGTATGTCATGAAGGTAAGAAGAATTGATACACCCAGGGTCCATATGTAGCAGAAATGGAATGAATGGTTGGTCTGACAGCAGCGTTCAGCTGGCTTGAAGACAGCTAACACAACTACTTCTTGATGTCCAAGATGGTGCCGTGGTAGGAAGTTTACTAAAAACACTTCATATAGCCTTAGAAGCTAAGAGTGCCATTGTATATTCATTGAACTCACAAAAGTATGTGGACAAATGGAACAGCTAAAACTACAGTCACGGGATCTTGAAGATACAACTAACTTATTTCTAACTCAGGACACAAATGGGAAACAATGTTTATAGATTCCCAGTCAGACAGAGGAAAGCTCTCTATCTAGTTTTTATATTATAAAATGTTTTTCTGGGCTTTAGCTGTTCCATTTGTCCACATACTTTTGTGAGTTCAATGACTATACAATGGAACGCTTAGCTTCTAAGGCCATATGAAGTGGTTTTAGTAAACTTCCTACCAAGGCACCATCTTGGACATCAAGAAGTAGTTGTGTTAGCTGTCTTCAAGCCAGCTGAACGCTGCTGTCAGGACAACCATTCATGACAAACAGTGTTTTCACTAGAAAGAAAATGGGTTCTGTTTCTTTGTGTCACACTGAAGAGCAAACCAGTACTGTGAAACAGATAAGGACATGGCACAGCACTCTCAGTTGACGCTTCCAAGTAAAAGAGAGCAAAGGGTAACAGGTAGAGAGGTTAACACCTCCCAATCAGGTGTTCACAGTATCCCACAGAAACCAGCGGTGGAAGCTGAAGCAGTCAGCTGGGCCCCCGGTTAAGCCCTCTCCCTCCCCGTGGCTGAACTTCCAGCTTGTCTCCCACTGCATGGGATAACAGTGACCTTGACTGGAAATGGCTCACCTTCCCGCCGTCCTCAGGGACGTGATGTTTTTCATTCTTGGGTTGTTTTGTTCTCTTCCCTTTCTGTTACTGAGTCAAAGAGGCCAGCACATCCTCAGACAAGGGCCCTCGAGGGATGCTTGGAGACAAACATGCTTGAGTCTGAAATGGGGGTGGGAGGAGGCGCAAGGATGCAGCCCTGATTTCAGGGCCAGCTTTCCAGGGAGCTCAAACACAGCCGACAGTTTGCTGGTATAATGTATATTTCATCTGGTTGGAACAAATGGGTCTCTTTTGAAGAGCAGGCCATTTCTCAGGGAATTATGTCTCCCCTGAGCCCCTTCCTGCTGCGATTGCATTCTACTCCCTGTCTACCGTGATACCTGCTGCTCTACCAGCATCCCTCCATTCCGGATAGAAACTGAAAGCTAAAATAAATGTTTCCTGCTGTTGTTTTGTCAAAATGAGAACAGTAACTAAAAGAAACATCTCTCTGCTTTCTGGTAGAAGCTGGACAGTCTGGGGGTCTTACTACATGTCCTGTACTGTAGGGTCACTCTGTATCTCTAGTGTTTTGGCTCGTAAATTCGTATATTTATTCTGAATATTTTTCTTGGATTTGCTTATGATGGTTGTGGAGTCAGTATAAATCTGCCCCTGAGGGATCATCAGGCATCAGTCAACCTTCAAAATGATCAGAGGCACCAATGTCTCAGTTGGCTTTAACTGCCAATTTGACACAACCTAGAATTATCTAAGAGGAGAATCTCCATTGAGGAATTTTGTAGATCAGATTGGCCTGTGGCTATGTCTATGGATGGATTGTCTTGGTTGTTAATTGATGTAGAGGGTCCAGCCCACTGTGGGAAGCTCCATTCCCTGCACAGAGGTCCTGAGCTATATAAGAAAGCTCTGAGCACAAGCCTGCCAGCTGGCAGCATCCTCCATGGTTCCTGCCAGACTTCTTTGGCTGTAAAGTGAGTCTCTTAGTCAAAGGTTATGTTGTATGGATAGCAAACAGTCTTGGCTTCAGGTTCCTACTTTGAGTTCCTTCCTTAACATCCCTCAGTGATGGGCTGACTCTGGTTCGAACTTGCAAGCTCAGAAAATCCTATTCTTCTCAAGTTGCTTTTGATCACGACGTTTTGTCATAGGGGAAGAAAAGGAAACTATAACATCCTCTCAATGAGTGGGGACCCCTGAAACAAACAAGGGAGCAACCACTGTGGCAGAAAGAACCCTCAAGTGAGAAATAGGTAAATCAGATTTGTCACAAGACAATGGATATAATCCCACCATTTATCCACACACAGAAACCTGAGAAAAAGAGACTATGAAGAAATTACATAGTTGGCATGAAAAGTGTAATTAAGCTTTAATCACATTCAACAAATATTTATTCAAAATTATATGAGGAATGAGTGAACACATGTAATTATTAGAACTTTAATACCTTCTAAGGAGGAAGAGAGTCAATTTGCCTGTGTGTCAGTCACAGAAACAATGATATGCCAAGCTGCAAAGTGCTCATAGATCTAAAATGCAGAAAATTTGCACATACCATTCTCTGATCACAATATAAACTGATGGCAGAGGATTAGATATGAAAACCTGAGAGGGAGAGAAGGTCTAGACATTTAAAAATGTTCCCATTTGTTGCATTCTCCGGTAAAGAAGATGTCCAAACCTATCCTAACAGTGCTTGGCAGAGCACAAGGACTTCTGTGCCAGCTGACCTCTGCTTATAAATGTTTTTTCATATCAGCCTAAGTCTCCCTGTCATGTTTGGCTTGAAACAATAGTTTTGGTTTTGTTGTTGTTGTTTTGCTTTTGTAATACTCAAGATTAAAGTTATGGCCTCACATAAACAAAGCAAGAAGCTCCATCCTTCACTGGCGGAGTCTAGGCAGAAGACCTATCACTGAATCAGGCGCCCTGCACCCCTCACTGGGGGATTCTAGGCAGGGGCTCTACCACTGAGCCACTCTCCAAACCCTCACTAGGGGATTCTAGGAAGGTACACTGACACTGAGCCACAACACAGCCACTCACTGGGGCACTCTAGGTGGAAGGTCTATTACTGAGCCACACCCCCAGCTGCTCACTGGGAGATTCTAGGCAAGCATTCTATCAATGAGCTACAACTCCAAATCTTTTTATTTTGAGATAGATTCTCAGTAAAGTTGCCCAGTCTATCCTTGAAGTCACCCTTTAGTCCAATTAGACCTTGAACTTGTGACTCTTCTGCCTCAGCCTCCTGTGTAGCCGAGATTACCAGCCTGAACCTTCAGTTATTTTAGAGCAGGCCCCAACTGCCTCCATGAATGTCTCTGCTAGTCCTTTGTCCCTCTGCAATGCCTGGAGCAATACAAAATAGATGTTTCTGGGTGTCAAAGACTCCTTCCCATGGTCTGGAGCAGCCATACATCTAAGCAAAATAAGCAAATAAACAACACTTCTTTTAATTGGGGCTTCATGCATAAATTCTTGGGACAGGAGGAAAGCTGCACATCATCAAGTGATTTGAAGTACAAAAGGAAATGGAGGAAAGAAGGATAGTGTGATGTGAGATAACCCAGGATGCCCCGCCAGCTGGGTATACTGGGAAAACTGGAATAATGAGCAAAACCTAAAGACTGGAGCTTCCGTCTAGAGGAGTCAGGCCCACAGCAGTGACGGAATGCACTGGGGGAAACGTGAAAAAGCAAAGGGGAAACCCCCAGTGAGACTTACCAGAAGCAAATTTGGATTTATACTGTGATAGTTTTTTATATTACTAGAATAAAATGCTATAACCGAAAGCAGCTTAGAAGGAAAATGAGTTTATTTCCTTATAGCTCCAAGCAGATAGACAGAGTCTGTCATGACAGAAATGGCAGCAGTAGCCCAAGACCATTCTGGCAGTTCGAAGCAGCAAGATCACATTTCCTCTGCACACAGAGAGCAAAGTAAAACAACAGGAAGCGGGGTGGGGCTACAAACTGTCAAAGAGGCCTCCAGTGACACACTTCCTCCAACAAAGTTCCGCCTCCTGAAAGGCCCATCATTTTCTTAAACACTAGCACCTGAGCCAAAAGGAGACATTTCACGTTCAAACCACCACACCACAACACCCACATCCAGCCATATCTTGGCTTTTAATCATTTACCCCACTTTTCTGCTGAAGCAAGAAATGCAAGCCTGTTCTGAGGAGATTCGAACAAATGGCTGCCTACCCCAGTGAGAGAACATGAACAATAGAAACAAATAATTCCAACCAAGGGTGACTTGGTGAAACAATGAATTTAGCGGGAGTTACCCTTCTGAAGTGCTGGCCCCTTCATATTCTGCTGTGTTGTGGGATTTTTTTTTTCCTTCTTCTTCTTTTTTCTTTTTGTATGGACGGCTGGCCTCTGGCTCAAGCACGTCAAGCATTTATTCAAACTCATTTTGAATCAAAGAAATGCACGGAGAAAAGAGTGCAGTTAGCAAGCCATGGTGCAGATAGTCAGATAAAGTATAGGCTGTTTAGCATACTGGCTAGATGAAAGGTACTGTTGTATTAATAAGTTTAATTTGACATAATTACTTGATACAATGTGAACCTGAAGTGAGCTGTTTCTTCCAGAACATCCATTATCCTCCACTGTTGACTGACAGTGAGGGAACGCATCCCTGCAATTGTTTCCCTTTGGAAAGGAAAGGACTTTGGGGCTGTAACATTAATGGAAAGCCAGGATAATTTCTCTCTGTGGTTCCTTTGTTCCCTTTCCTATGAGTTTCTTGATCTCCTCTCGTGTGGATGACAGCTGGGCTGGGGGAGACCTTCTGCCTTAAGCTGTGTAGCATTCTCTCTGTTTGCCAATTCCCATAAATGGCAAGAATTTCTTTCTCCAGGTCAGAGAATGGAAATTCTAATTCCCGAGCCATCAGGATCCTCAGGTATGAACATATCCTCTCCTGGGAGTCCCAAAATGAAGGGAGATTACTCTGGCCTTCCCATTCCCATCCCTAGACCACGGCAGCCACTGCTGATGAGAGGGCCCGGCTCTGAATCCAAGCCAACCTTGGTTGCTGGTTCCAATTAAAAAGCAATTGCATTCCCAGCAGTTCAGAACTGTAGCCAAAAATACAGCCTGTTCGGAAAAGCATGATCTTCCTTGAAAAGCGGTTACTCCTCAAAAGGGCTAGATGCTGTCAAGACAGCCTGTGACAACACAGTCCTGTGTGGCACAAATTTAGATGTTTAAAGATGAAACCAAAAAGGAGACAGCTTGCCCTGGGTTATCTGTAAGACTTTCTATGGTCTTCGTGGTCCCCCCTGCCCCCCCCCCCCGCACGTGCCTCGATCCTACCACATTTGTTAGAGAATAAACAAGAGCTGACCTTTTGTCAGGCATCAAGGAAACAGAGCAATCGAATTAAGGAAATCAAAGGCGAAAAAGTCAGAGGGTCAGCAGTTAACCACACTGCGGAGCTGTCACCCGTGGCTGCCTCAGCCAAGTGGGCATCCATCTTTCCAGGAGCAGTCTGAGCTCCCTGGGAGGGCCAATGAGCAGGCAGAGCTGGGAGGAACATTGCCGACCACGTGTTCTGCCTTCTCCACAGATGAGATGGTGGTGCTTCTGTTGCAATGGCTCCCTGCTTCCAGAAAAGACAGGTATAAAAGCTCATTCACTCGGAAGTTAAGAACCCCCCAGCTAGACATGAGTAAGCTCAGCATGGGGAAGGCAGAAGCAGATGGGCTGTTAGTTCCATGTGAACCTGGAACACATAGAAGACCCTGTTTCAAAAGAGCAGGAGAGGAGAGGAGAAGGGAGGGAGAGAGAGGAAAAGAAGGAGAAAGAGGACCAGACAGAGGACCAGACAAAGGAACCGAAGGGGGAGGAGCAGCTGGAAGAGGAGGAGGAGAGGAGCAAACAGAGGACTTAGTAGCAGAGGAGAGAACGAGAGGACAGAAGTACCTCCAGCCTGGTTCAGTTTTAGGCCTATCCCACTTGACTCAAGTGGTTGAACCTCTGGGAGTTTTATTTTCTTTCTGTAAATGTTATTTTAGTTACTTTCATTTTGATTCAGTGTGTGTATGTGCATGCCACCAGGTACCTGCGGAGGCCAGAAGAAGCTGTCATGTGCCCTGGAGGTGTTGCAGGCTGTTGTGAGCAACCTGATGTGGTTGCTGGAAACTGAAATTGAGTCCTCTGTAAGAAAAGCAAGTGCTCTTTACCACTAAGCCTCAAGAATCTGTTTTCATCAAAGTAATCTAAGATTTTTTATAAGACCATTCAACTATATCATCAATAAAGTTAGGATTTCCAAACACAAAACATCTTATATTCCATTATTTTGGAAGGTGACTCATATTAAAGTTGATCAACCCACTTCCTATGGAAAGGATGTTGAACTTGGGCATGATGCAGGAGGATTGAGTTTAACACAGCCTAAACTCCTTGGGAAACCAGGACACTTTGTCTAAAATCAACAACAAAAACAGGAGAGAAAGAGAGAGAGAGAGAGAGAGAGAGAGAGAAAGAAAGAAAGAAAGAAAGAAAGAAAATTTATTCTTTTTTTTGGCCTTTGAGTCAGGGTCTTATCATATAGCCCTTACTGGCCTGTTACTTGCTATGTAGACCAAGCTGGCCTCAAACTCACATAGATCGGCCTGCTTTTGCGTCCTGAGCTCTGGAACCAAAGGTGTGAGCCACCATGCTGAGCAAGAAGGAAGAATGGATAAATGAAAGACCTGTTTTGCTTAGTTTCAGAAATCCAGTTCATGGGAGGATGGCTCTCGTGGGCTCTGTCAGAACATCATAGCTGTGGAATGGTATGCTGGAATCACTTGTTTACTTCTTAGCAGATAGGAACCAAAGAAATGAAGGTATACACATGAGCGAGGGCAAAATACAGCCAAGGCACATACTCACAGTATCCTACTTTTCACAAAGGCCCCACCTCCTAACCTCCAACTTATGACTTCCCAATAACACCATCATGTTATAAATCTCTCAAGGAATCCATTGATTAGCTCAGAGCCCTCATGATCTTTCATTGTCTTTGAAAATTTCCTCACAGACACACTATGAAGGTGTGCTTCTCCAATCTCCTAGGTATTTCTTAATCCATTCAAATTGACCATCATATGACCTGTGAAGAAGGTATCCTACTTATCTTCAGCCATCAACTTGACATGGCCTAGAGTCATCTGAGATCTGAGGGGATTCTCAGTCAAGGGGTTTTCAAGGTCACGTTGGCCTGTGGTCATATCTATGAGGGAGTATGGTGATTGATAAGTAATGTTGAAGGGCCCAGCCCACTGTAGGTAGCACCATCCCTAGGCAGATGAGCCTGGACTGTATAAGAAAGATAACTAAACAAAAGAATGAGACTGAGCCAGGGAGTACACCAGCAAGCAGCAAGGCTCCATACATTTTACCTCAATGTTCTTGCCCTGATTTTCCATGATGATGGACTGTGACCTGGATGTGTATAATGAAATAACAGCTTCCTTTGCTAAATTGCTTTTTTGTCACTGTGGCTTATCATAGCAACAGGGAAATAACCAAGACAGAGGGGAAGCTGAGCTCAGTGCATGGCCTATCATGTGTTAGCCACCATGGTCCTATCCAACATTTACAGCATTCCCTACTGTGTATAGACACTTTCTGGGTTGTATTGGGAGCACTGGTCTCTTGAGATTCTGGGGTAGCCCTATGGGGCCTGTCCCCAGATTCTCTATAAAATTATCATGTTTCCACTCGTAACGACCAAGGAACAGCAAACACCATGTCTAGTAGATTTTACGCTCACTGAAGACTGTACCCATGGGTTGGATACTTAAACCATCTATTTGGCCACCATAGTCATTCTCTAAGAAATGAATCAGAAAGGTTACAATGGTCAATCAAGAACTACTATTAAGTCAATCAAGACCATCTCTTAGGCCTTCTCTGTCCAGGCATGTAAACATCAGTATGTTCCTTATTTTTCTTGTTTTATTCCTATTGCTATAATGAAACACAGACTAAAAGCCACTTAAGGGAGTAAAGCATTTATTTTTATTTTCATTTTCAGGTCACAGGCCATCACTGAGGAAAAGTCAGAGTAGGAAACATGCAGGAAACATGCAGGAAGGACAGCCTGCTAGTCTAAGCAGCATTGCCTACAACCAAGAAACCCAATCAGTCAATAAATTAGAGTAGAAACCATAAAGGAATTCTGCTTGGTGGTTCAATCACGGGTTCATGTTCAGCTTGATTTCTCATACATTCTAGGCCCACCTGCCCAGGGAATAGTTCCACCCACAATGGGCTGGGCCCTCCTACATCAGTCAAGACAATCCCCTCACAAACATGCATGCAAACCAACCTGATGTGAGGCTTTCTCCTCTAACATTTATAATTGTGTGTATGTGTGCTTGTGTGTGTGAGAGAGAGAGATCATGTATGTATGTCTCAACAGTTAGTGTCAGGTGCTTTTCTTTGCTGCTCTCCACTGAGTTTTGAGATGAGGTCTCTCACTAAACCTTGAACTCATTGATTTGGATATGCTGTCTGCCAGCCACTGTAACCCAGGGATCTTGCTGTCTTCTCCTCCCGTAGAACTGGGGTTACAAGCACACCCCACCATACGCAGAGTAGGTGCTGGGAATCTGAACTCAGCCTTGTATAGCCGCCACTTAACAGACTAAGCCATATCCCCATACATCCTTATTCCTCAGAATGAAGGAGATTTCAAAGGAGGGGGATGAAGCCCTGCCTCTTTCTCCTTGCCAGTAAGCTTAGTTGATGCTGATGCAAATTTCTTCCCTTTGATTTTGGTGTTTGATGGGAAAAGGAATATGGGGACCTGGTAGCTTTTGTCTTTCATTCACACAGTGATTTTTTTCACAATTTCTGGACCATTTGCACCCGGGAATGGTTTTTAAAATAAGGTGTGATTTCTAGGGGGAGCATCAGAATTTTTAGCAGAAAGGGAATAATTGCTAGAAGCATAAAGCTTTGCAAGTGTCACCTTCCTGCTGCCCTCTTCTGTTCTTCTTGGCTGTCCTTCTCTTCTGAAATCAGCAAGTACTTTTACCACTTTGGATAAATACCAGGTTTATCCAGAGTCTCAATTCATACCAGCTTGCAGATTCAGATCACACCGAAATCCAAATGACTGCCTTTGAGACAATGGCCTTTGTGTGGTTGCTAATGGAGGATTTATTATACAGCTCTAGAGACAGGATTTGAGTCTGGAATTTTACTGGGTTGCACTTTTTAAAAAAAATCTCAGTTAATTATAAACTAAAGTCATATAGTCAAATGCATATGCCAGAAACATAGCCTTCCTGTATTTTAACTGGATCCTTCCATGGAGAGTTTTAGCTGAGTTTTCATGCAGTTGAGCAACTCTGCTGTGAATTGTGTTCATTCTTCTTTTTTTCTGAGCAGTGTCCTTTTCTCTCTCTTCCCTGCCTAACATCTGTCCTCTTGTGGCCCCTTTAACATCCCCCTTTCTTCTCAGTGTACTTGAAATATTTCTAATTGCTTCATTAGCATCTTTGTCTGTAGGATTACAGCAGAGAAGCGCTGTATCTGATGCGTTCATCAGTTTATCTCCTAAGTAATCTAACATGGTGTCTGCATAGCCCTAAAACTTTGTAAGGTGGATGGATGGGTGGATGGGTGGGTAGGTGGGTAAATGAATGAACTGATAGATTAATGAATGGGGTGAGCAGATAAATGGAAATATAGATGGGTACACCCTTGGAAGGCTGGATTAATAGATGACTGAGTGGGTAGATGGGTAGATGAATGAAGGGGTAAGTGGATAGATTGATGAAGATGTAAATGAATGAGGTGATCAGAGTGATAAGTAGGCAAGTAGACTGATAGATTGCAGATGGATGGGTGGATGATGTTTAGATAGGTGTGTATGAATAGGTGGATGAGGTGAATGTTGAGTCAATGGTTGGACAGGTGGACAGATAGAGTAAATGGATAGACGGATACATATGGATAGATGGGTAGATGAGAGAATAGGTAAGTAGATAAAGTGATAACTGGACATTAGATGAAAACAAGTATTTTCCTCTTGTGCATTTCTGAAAATATAGATCGCAAATCCTGGCACAGAAATAAAACCTTAGTCATGCAATCAAAGAATACCTTGCCCTCCCTGTCTTTCACACTAGCCACATACTGTGCCTCTAAGAAAGGACTCTTGTCATCATTCTTTAGAAGTTCAAAACATTGCCCTTCCTTTGATCATGATCATTGAAGCTTATGCTCTTTTTATTTGTCCTTCCTGAACAGATGTTGAGGGGGCCTGTTTATTTTTTCACTCCTTGGATATGAAGGGACAGTAGTTCCCCACATGGTAGTTTTTTTAATAATTTATTTTTTATTTTATGTACATTGGTGTTTGGATTGCATGTATGCCTGTGGGAGGGAGTCTGATCCCCTTAAACAGGAGTTACAGACATTTGTGAGCTGCCATGTGAGTTCTGGGAATTGAACTTGGGTCCTCTGGCAAGAGCATTCAATGCTTTTAACCACTGAGCCATTTCTCCAGCCCCCCACATGGTAGTTTAATTAATTCTTTTGCTCTGAGAACTTTACACACACTTGATATTTTGAAATTGTGGTCTTTCAACAAAAGAACATGGTGGGCAGGCCCACAGGCTGCACATCTTCGGAATGCAGCCTACAGGGAACAGGGATCCAGCACAAACTCTTCATGCATGGATGGCGACCTCAGAATGCTTCAGCACCAGGTAAGGCAGAGAACCTACTCTGAGGAGACCATCCATTGTATTAGTTAAGCTTTTCTGGGCATTCATCCCGAGGCCTTTCAAACAGAAGCATATTTCTTCCAGCTTGGAGAGCATTCATTCAGTCTCTGGACATCAAGTCCTTCAAGGCTTTCTGAGAGCAGTGGTAACGTAGGGTTTTCAGAAGTCCTGTCTTCCCTGGGATGTGTAGCCTGGCCCATGACTCTCCTATGGTCTTGTTTTCCTTTATACCTGTACCTCTGTAAGTTTCTGTTAGCTTTAGTGTTGAATGTATCTGCCGCATGAGGTGTCCTTTTATGTTGCATCAGCCCTGATACTTCCTGTGTATGGCATCTCTCAAGAGGTGACCTGGCTCTGTTGGATTGTCTTTTATCATTCCTCTCATGGTTGTAATAAAATTCCTGAAAGAAATAACCTGAAAGGATGATATGTTCATTTGGTATCATAGTTCCTATTCAAGGTTAAGGTCTTTTAATATAAAAGGGCTCATGTGCATGTACATTCACGTCAGGATAGGGGGCCCATGTGTGCTATATGCTCATTTGGAGATGAGAGGAGAGCCTCAGTTGTTCGTCATCATCTCCCATCTTGTTTGAGGGAGAGTATCTTTTGTTGTTTACCACTGTATACACCAGGATAGCTGGCCTGTGAGCTTCTTGGGTGTGCTGGCTAATCTCTCTCTCTCTCTCTCTCTCTCTCTCTCTTTCTCTGGCTCGCTCGCTCGCTCGCTCTCGCTCTCGCTCTTCTATCTATCTATCTATCTATCTATCTATCTATCTATCTATCTATCTATCTATCTATTTATTTTGTCAACTTCACCCAAGCTAAAGTCGTCTGGGAAGAGGAAACCTCACCTGAGTAGATGCCTCCATCAGATTGCCTGTAGGCAAGATTGTGAGGGCATTTTCTTAATAAATGGCTGGTGCGGGAGGGCCCAGCCCACTGAGGGCAGTGCCTCCTGTAAGTGGGTAGCCTGTGTGGTATAAGAAAGCGAGCTAAGTAAGCCATAGGGAGCAAGCCAGTGAGCGGAGTTGTTCCATGAGGTCCGTTTCAGTTCTGCCTCCAGGGTCGCACCTTGAGGTTTTGCCTCGAGTTTCTTTCATAATGGCCTAAAATTCATCAGCTGAAACAAACCCTTTCCTCCCCAGGTTGCTTTTAGTTATGGTAGTGATCATAGCAATAGAAACCTAGCTATGACATGGCAGTTCTTTCTTCTTCACCACCCATAGCATCATGGGAATGATGGGACTACAGATGGCCTCTTCTCCACCTGGCTTCACATAGGTTTTAAGGATCCAAGCTCAGATCATCATGTTTGTATAGCAAGTGCTTTACCCATGAGCCTCACCCACTTGGATCTCCTGACCCAAGTTCTTTCCCCTAAGTGTGTGCACTATGGGATCTGCATCAAGACCCACCTGCTCTTCCCACTCCCTTGATCTGGACCTTGTCTACCTTTTCAGTGTTGAGCCCCATGCTCCTTGGCAAAAGGCCTCACATTGTTCCATGGATAGAGCTGTGTTGAACACCAGGCTCTCTGAGCATAGCCCTTCTCCCTGGGTGGGTTATTAGCAATGTGTCTTGTAGGAGAGGTACTTCATCTCCCGGTGCCTCCTTTTCCTCCTGAGGATAAGGAGGTTAACAAAAGCACCTACCTCCCAGGAAGCTGGAAGAAAGCATAAGCTGCTATTAGTGCTCTCAGCGTTAGTGCATCTCAGCATGGATGCACTTGGGAAATAAGAGCCTTGTTGTGCACAAATGTACATACGCAAACATGTACCAACTTCCCCTGGGGATAGGACCCAGGGCTTTGTTTATAGATTCTGAGCTATCACTCTACCACTGAGCTAAATCTCTGGCCATCAGCATAATTTTATAACTCAGGAAATGGTACCCAGGGCTTTAAGCACATGCTAGGCTAAGCACTATATTACCAAGATACAGCCTCAACTACCCCTAACACCTCCCATCATCATCATCATCACTATTTTGTAATGCTGGAATGGTACCCAGAGCCTTGCATATACTAGGCAGGCACTCTGCCTCTGAGCTACATGCTCAGTCATCATCACCATCAACATCATTATTAGGTAATGGTGAAGATGGTTTCCAGGTCCTTGGTTATACTTGCCAAGGAAGGAGTCTACTACTGAGCTATATCCCCAGGCTTTATTTTTAAAGTTTTATTTTGTCTTGGGACCTCATTATGTTATGCTGGCTGTCCATGAACTCTATATCCTCTTGTCTCACCCTCTTAAATAGCTGAAGTTACAGGAGTACAAGCAACATATCTACTACAATGCTAAAAATAATGAAGGTTACCAAGGATATGTTGTATGTGTTCTGTCAATATTTATTAGTTTAGAGTTTTGAATGTAAATATTTGTAAATGTTGGTATGTTAAATTATCCCAAAGCTGTAATAATTATAATTCATGTTGATATTATAACATCTTTTGTCAAAAATAACTTTTCAAAACATGAAAAAAAATTGGAAAAGCTACATATGTGTTAGTGCACGCCTGTAATCCTAGCTGCATAGCCAGACCTCATCCCAGAAACAACAAAAAAATGGAATTGGTTAGTTTTAATTATAAACTTGACACAACCTAAAATCACCTCAGAAGGGAGGATCTATTGAGGAATCATCTAGATCAAATTAACTCCTGAGTATGTCTGGGTAGGATTATCTTGGTTATCAGTTGACTGCCCACTGTAGGCAGAACCATTCCCTAGGCAGAGTGGCTTGACCATTACACGAGAAGAAGAAAGCCAACTGAGAGTAAGCAAGCAAGTATCCATGTGTTTATTCTCTGCTCTCGACTATGTATATGAGGCTTCAAGCCCCTCCCTTGACATTTTATAATAATGTACTGTAGCCTGGAACTGTAAGCCAAGTAAACCCTTTTCTTCCCTAAGTTGCTTTTCTGCCAAGGAGTTTTATCACAGCAGCAGAAAGGAGACTAAGGCAGAAGGAGTGACATTGTTGATCGTGTAAAACTTGGGTTAGCATCTCTGTTTTGTACGTTCCACTCATCACTAAGCAATGGCATTGTTTGCCGTTGAGTGTGGTATCTAGAAGATTCTACTGTATAGCTATGAGACAATGAAAGTGCAAAGAGGGAAACAGATGGACCCTTTCATTCATTTCAGTTTCTTTATTTAGTTTGGAGATGGGAATCTTGCTCTGTTGCCCTGACTAATCTCAAACCCATGATCTGCCTCAGCCTCCTCAGTGCTAGGATTGCAGGCACAGCCATCATGCCTGCCTTCAACAAACCCCTTCAATAGTCTGTGGTACTGTGGGCTGCACTTTGACAGTGGCAGCCATGATAATGTGCTCGCTTTGCTTTCACAAAACTAGAATCTGAATACTTGCCTCACATCCACCTCTAAGGCATGGTGTATTCATTTCTCCACTCTTCATAAATTACTAACCACTTTTTGGCAGCTATGAAGTCCCACCAGGAGCAGTGAGAGGAAAACAGTCAAACAGGTGCCTTGGAAAATTGCTGGATAGACACCCTTAGAAACTCTGAGTTTGAGCCCCGAGTCCATTGACTGGGTTATTGTGAACAAGGTACCTTTCCTTTCTGGACCTCTCGTAGATTAGTAGTTCTCAACCTTCCTGAAGCTGTGATACTCCCCT
>CM053766.1:97858671-97970628 GCA_028658305.1 Pachyuromys duprasi
GAACGCCCCACCACCCCCAAAGGGGAATTTTCATATGAGTCACCTACCCCCCCCCAATTGGGCAGAACCCCCCATCTGGCAAAAATTTATTTCTATGGCACTTTTGACTGACCTTTGGCAGTGGAGGGAGTGGAGGAAAACCTCACTGACAGGCAGGCACAGCACACAGACACCACGTTGCCTGGGGGTGGAGCGGGCGCCTTTTTACATCATTATATAGTCACCCACATGTGGTACTCCTCGCCACACGGCATCCAGTGTCCTCCAGTGACGTATCAGCGGCACGTGCGCCGAGCGCCAGGTGCAAGGGCACATCAGTATCCCTCCTAACACCACCCTCGTGCCCAGCACACAGCGTGCCGTGGGCGGAGGCGGTTGACGTCATCCCTGAGAAGTTGTGACACTGAGTGTATATGCTGGCAGGTATTTTGGCGGCCAAACTGCGCTCATTGCTGGCGGGCCAGATCAGACTCCTCTGCGGGCCGCATGTGGCCCACGGGCCGTAGTTTAAAGACCCCTGCCATAGGCTCTGGAATTTCTGAGCTTCCACTGCCACCAGCAATCTCATTCTAAAAGAGCTGAATTGAAACACACAGCGGGAAATTCCTTTCACACTCCAGCTTAGCACATGAGCCTTGCCCTAAAGCACTCCTGAGATCTGGGACCTTTGACCTCTTCCTGTAGGAGACAGCCACATCCCAAGGACCATTCCATGTGTTATATATTGATAACATGTATCTATATATAATACATATCTACGTGCATATGATAGTGAGGGCTCAAGTCTCTGAAGAACTCTGACTCATACAGAGTGCTTTAATCTATGTTCTAAAGGATCTCTCCTTGCTCTCTGAGTGGGTTCAACCCTATAATAGAAACAGGTCTCAGGGGCAGGTAAGACGAAAATGACCCATGGGAGAAATGATGGCAGCTTTGATGAAAGCATGATGCTGAGCACAGATGACAAACTTTGAGGAAGTGAATTATCCAATAGCCAGTCTGAGAGAGATGGAGAACCTGAAATAACCAACATTTTTTAAGTGTGTGCATGTTTGTGTGGTGTGCTATGTATGTACATCTGTGAGCATACATAAGCTGGTGTGCACATGTGAGGTGACAGGAGGGAGGTGGATAGCAAAGGGGACAGAAGAAGGGAAGGAGGGAGATAGAGGGGAAGAGGAAGGAGGGAGGGAAATAAAAGAATGGTGGGAGGGAGAAAAGGAAGAAGTAAGGAAGGGACATCTAGAGCATTAATGCAGAACACTTTTGGGTGTATCTGGTAGGGTGCTTCCAGAGAAAGAAAGATACACTCCCGATGTCCACAGAACTGTCCCATGAGCTGGTGCTCCTGGTGAAACAGAAAGGGAAAAGGAAGAAGGCAACTGAGCAACAGCTTTGCCCACGCTTCTCCTCCTGATTGGTCAAGACATAAACCTCCTCCCACCACAAACAGCAGTGGGTCCCGCCACCATGCCTTCCTTACCACAATGGACTGTATGCCCTGGACTGTGAGCCAGAATGAATTTTTCCTTGTTTCCTGCTGGGTATTTGCTCTCAGCATCAAGGAAAAGGATCTAATATGCAAGTTCTCTTCCACTCACCTGTCCCCAGATTTGACTCAACTGTGGTTGAAGATTCCTCCCTTTGCTGATGCAATATAGGGCCTTTGCATCATTAAACAACAATAACAATAAAAATAGGACTGGAGAAATGGTATGGTTAAGAACATTGAACTTATAAGTGAGTATATACCGTGTGTGTCTTTCTGTTTCTGGGATACCTCACTCAGGATGATCTTTTCTAGATCCCACCATTTGCCTGCAAATTTCATGATTTCCTTGTTTTTAATTGCTGAGTAGTGTTCCATTGTGTAGATGTACCACAATTTCTGTATCCATTCTTCAGTTGAAGGACATCTGGGTTGTTTCCAGGTTCTGGCAATTACGAATAAAGCTGCTACGAACATGGGTGAACAAATGTCCTTGTTGTGTACTTGAGCATATTTTGGATATATACGTAGGAATGGTATAGCTGGATCTTGAGGAAGCGCTATTCCTAATTGTCTGAGAAAACACCAAATTGATTTCCAAAGTGGTTGTACAAGTGCACATTCTCACCAGCAATGGAGGAGGGTTCCCCTTTCTCGACATTCTCTCCAGTGGGTATTGTCACTTGAGTTTGTGATCTTAGCCATTCTGATGGGTGTAAGGTGAAATCTCAGGGTCCTTTTGATTTGCATTTCCCTGATGACTAAGGGTGTTGAGCATTTCTTTAAATGTTTCTCTGCCATTCTATATTCCTCTACAGAGAATTCTCTGTTTAGCGCTATACCCCATTTTAAAATTGGATTACTTGATTTGTTGCTTTTTAACTTCTTGAGTTATTTATATATTCTAGATATTAGCCCTCTGTCAGATATAGGGTTGGTGAAGATCCTTTCCCAGTCTATAGGCTGTCGTTTTGTTCTAATGAGTGCCCTTTGCTTTACAGAAGCTTTTCTGTAAAGCTTTATCCCGTTTATTGATTGTTGATCTTAGAGCCTTGGTGTTCTGTTCAGGAAGTTGTCTCTTGTACCAATAAGTTCTAGGCTATTCCCCACTTTTTCTTGTAGCAGATTTAATGTGTCTGGTTTTATGTTGAGTTCTTTGATCCACTTGGACTTTAGTTTTGTTCAGGGTGATAAATATGGATCTATTTGCATTTTTCTACATGTAGACATATAATATAGAATAAACCTACAAAAATCTGAATGCCTAAAGAAGGTGAGCTAGAAGGAGGACCCTGGGTAAGATATTCAATCCTTACTCAGGAAGGCAAATGGGATGGACTTTGGAACTAAGGAGAAAAGAGGAAACAGGACAGGAGCCTTCTATGGAGGGCCTCTGAAAGACTCTAACCAGCTTTGTATAAAAGCAGATAATGAGACTCATAAACAAACTTTGGGCAGAGGGCAGGGAATCTTAGGAAGGAAGGGGGAGATACTAAGACCTGGAGAGGACAGGAGCTCCACAAGGATAGCAGCAGAACCAAAATATCTTGGCACAGGGGTCTTTTCTGAGTCTGATAATCCGATCAAGGACCATTCATGGATATAACCTAGAACCCCTGCTCAGATGTAGCCCATGGCAGCTCAGTATCTGAATGGAGATCCTAGTAAGGGGAACAGGGACTGTCTCTGACATTAACTCAGTGGCTGGCTGTTTGACCACTTCCCCTTGGTGGGGGAGCAGCCTTGCCAGGCCATAGAGGAGAACAATGCAGCCAGTTCGACCAGGTAAGCTAGGGTCAGATGAAAGGGGAGGAGGAATTCCCTTATCTGTGGACTTGGAGAGGGGCATAGGAGGAAATGAGTGAGGGAGCGTGAGATTGGGAGGGGAGGAGTGAGGGGGCTACAGCTGGAATACAAAGTGAATAAACTGTAATTAATATAAAAAATAAAAATTAAAAAAAGAACATTGAACTTGCAGAGTACTCAAGTATTGTCCCCAGCACCTGACTTGAATGTCACACCACCACTGGTAACTGCAGGGATCGAATGCCCTCTTCTGGCCATTGCAGACAATTTTACTCAAGTGCTCATAGCCCCACATGGATACATATAATTAAAATTAAGTACAAAAATTTAAATTATAAGAAGGGACAGTCAAATCATGTTCCCTTGCATTGATGCTTCTAAGGTACAGATAAGAACCCAGACAGCCTGTAAGTATGCTGATGCATTTGGGCAGCTCTCCTCTAGCATCTGTCTGAATAAGGAATACCATTCTTTGACCACCAGTGAATGTTCAAGGGGAAAAGCAGCTGAGGAAATGGAGGTGGCGGCCAGTATTTACCGCCTCATCATTTATTTATTTAGAAAGATTGCCTGCTCTCTCTGCTAATCTTCATATAACATGCCTCATTGCCCTCTACAGGCCCCCGGAGAACTCTCCTAGCATTTGTTTGGTTGAATTCATTCTTGGAGTCCTGTTTTCTGGTTGCTCATTACTTGCTTGCCTGGAAATGCTAGAGAGAAAGTGAGCAATATGAGAACTGAGCCTTTAACTCATTCGTGACTGCTGCTGACAAACCCAGGGTATAGCTGGCATTCACAGTTCAAAGCTGAAAAGAAAATCCCATTCCTGTGTTTTGTTTGGAACTGCCTGCTCATTTTTTTTCCTTGTAAGTATGAAGGTGGCCTGCCCCAAGCATGGTAGTCAGTTATTCATCATAAAGCAAAAACCCAAGAGGAGGCGGGGCTTGAGAGGTGGCTCTATGGTTAGTTCTCGCTGTTCTTTAGAGGACCTAAGATTATTTTCCAGAACCCATGTCACATTTCCCACAACTCCCTATAACCCCAGATCTAGGGCATTCGATGCCTTTTTGGCCTCTGCAGGTACTACACACACACACACACACACACACACACACACATACACTAAACCCTTCAAAAATAAAAGAAACAGTAGATCCCCAGTGATCTACTTCTTGTAGCTAGATCCCACCATATACCTTCTAAAACCTCCCAATAATGCAGATAAATTTTGAATTGTCAGTAGATGAACCCGTGGGCGAGGTTCAAGCTCTGATGATCTAATCACCTCAAAAGATTGGGTTCACTTGCTCAAAATCAATCTTACACCACATGAGCCTACTGAGGACACCTCATACCAAAGCTCTGAGATGAGGGAGAGGGGCACTGTAGGAATAAAAGCTGGTGTGTAGGGCCAGAATCCCACATCATAGTGAAGTGTCTCTTTAAAAGACCCCTCCCTAATGGCCAACCATGTCTGATTTAACTTGCTGCCCACTTCATGAGAGGGAGCCCATGCCCTCTACTGCTTGGATGGCCAGGAACCAGAGAGACAGGATAGCCCGAGACTTGGGATCTGGGCCTTGTCCAGTCATCATCAGCAGGGCCTCCTCTGGCAGCAATGGGAGCAGATGCAGAGATGTACAGCTAGACATTATGTGGAGAGGGTGGGAAAAGTCTAAATTGGAGGTCTCCATTGGTCCCTAGCTCAGAGAATCCCACAGAAGAGGGGGAGGAAAGATTGTAGGAGCCAGAGAGGATGGAGGGTACTGGGAGAACACAGTTGTTGGTAAGGATAAAGCATCATGTCCACATCTTTTAGAAAAATAGCTATGGCACAGGGGGATGGAGAGATGGCTCAGTGGTTAAGAGTTCTTGCTGCTCTTGTAGAGGACCTGAGTTTGATTCCCATGTCACAACTGCTTAGTAACTCCAGCTCCATGGGATCCAACACCTCTGGTTTCCTCAAATACCAACACACACACACACCCATTCATATGTATAATTAAGAAATAATCTTTTTTTTAAGAGTTCACAAGAGCTAGAGAGATGGCTCAGGCAGTAAATTTCTTGCCTTGCAAGTACAAGGACCCAAGTTCAACCCTCAGAACCACATAAGAAAAAGCCAAGCATGATGATAAGTGTTTGTAATCCTAGTTCTAGGGAGGCAGACAGGTAGATCCTTGAGGTTAGCTGGCTGACTAGCCTAGCCAAATCAGATAGTTCCAGGTTGTTGAGAGACCCTGTCTAACCAATAAAGTGGATATAATGACTGAGGATGATAGCCCAGAAGAGGATGCTGCATCTCCATGAACTGGATTTGCAGACGGTTGGTTATACGTCTACACTTGGGCTCTGGGAATCAAACCTGGGTCCTCTGAAAGAGCAGCCAGTGCTCTTAGCTGCTGACCCACCTCCCCAGCCCCTGGTTGTGATTTTGACTGGTGTTTCCTTGAGGGTTAGCGAAGCTGGGAATTTTCTCATAGTCTTCTTAGGCAGTTCCATTTCTCCTTTGAAGCTAAATACATTCAGATTATTTTCTCATTTTTAAATTGGATTCTTTCTTCTTTCCATTTGTCATAGTGAGCTTTGTCAACTCCATACAAATCACATGAAGAAAGAGTCTCAGTGAGGGATTGTCTAGAACAGGTTGGCCTGGGGCCATATCTAGTCTTGGGGGGTTGTCTTCACTGGGAAGAACCCCCCACCTCCATCACTAAATTGGGTGGTACCACTGGTCCGGGTAGAAAGACACAGAAGGAGATATCTTTCTTGCTTTGCTCATTTGCCCTTCACTCTTGCTGGCGAGCTGACCTATCCTACTGCTGCCACTACTGATTCCCTACCTGTAATTAGAAACACATTCGTTGGGGCTTCCCACATGGAGTGAAGATCAGTGGCTTTCCAGGAATCCTCCAAATATTTGGTGCCAGATTTAAACTGCTGATGCACCCAGCCGCCTGCATGTGCACATGTGCATGCATGTCTTGTCTATCATCCTCCGGTGTTTTCTACTTGTTGTTGGTTAGGCAATGTCTCTCGTTGGTTGGAACTTGCTGATTTGGCTAGGCTCACCAGCCAGTTGGCTCCAAGGATCTACTCATCTCTGCCTCTCCAGTACTGGGATTACAACACCTATCAAAATGCTTGGCATTTTCTCTTCTGGTCTCTATGGGCATGCACACATGTGATGCACAAACATAATGCAGGCAAAACACCCATACATGTAAATTAAATAAACAAAAATTTAAATAAAACCACAATGAGATGGCACCATCCCAGTTAGAACAGTGTCCTAGTTTTATCTCTGTTGTAACAAATACCCAAATACGTAGGGGAGGAAAAGCTTGTGTGGCTTATCATTTCAAATTGCAGTCTCTCGTTCTGGGGAAACCAAAGAAGGGACTCAAACAATTAGTCATATCATATCTACAGTCAAGGGCAGAGAGAAAATGTGCACACCCTTGCTTCTTGGTACTTCACAGCTAGCTCTCTCTTCTCTTATACAACCCAGGACCATCTGCCCAGAGCATGGTACCACCCACAGTGGGCATCATTTAATAATCATGACAATGCCCATAGGCCAGTCTCATATTTTTCAGGCCATTTCAAGTTGACAGTTAACGTTAACTAGAACAAAAGAATAGAGAGAATAGAAAAAGGAGAGATGGACAGGAAATCACAAAAGGCAGTAGAAGGTACATAGCATTGGAGTACATTATGCATTTATACATAACATATAAGCATATATACATTCATTGTGGAGTACCACAATGAAGTCCCTTACTCTGTCCAATTATTGCACACTGATGATTACAAGAAGGGCTGAGGAAAAGAGCTTAGTTGACAATGTACTTGTTTTGTAAGTGTGAAGACCTGAATTCAAGCCTCAGATTTCAAGTAAAAGCAAGTGCACGCTTGTAATCCCAGTGATGATGAGATGGGAAGCAAAGATAGGCAGGTCATTGAAATATTGTTGGCTAGCTAGTGTGGCTGATTTGGCAAAGTCCAGGTCAATGAGAGACCTTGTCTCAAAAGAAAGCTGGAAGACACCTGGAGAATGACACCTGAGATTGTCTTCTGACCAACACATGAATGTGCATGTGTTGGGGAAGGGGGCACACCCCATAATGCAGGCACACACACTCTCTCTCACACACACTACATAACCCCCATACAAAATTATTAATTAATTTAATTAAATAAGGCCAAAAGTAATAAGGACATTCTTTTTACATTGTGTGTGTGTGTGTGTAATGTGTTCAGGTTACATGTGGTAAACATATTAAGGTCAGAGTACAACTTTCAGGATTCAGTTCTCTCCTTCCATCATGTGGATCCCAGGGATTGCACTTCAGGTCATCAAGCTTGGCAGCAAGTGCCTTTACCTGCTGAGCTTTCTCCTTGATCCCCAAGAAAGGGAAACTCCAACATGCTGCAATTTGTCTGTGGATTTATAGTCTCTGTAGGAACAACATGGAGGTTAGAGGGCTTGGATAGCTGACAGTGAGGGAGACTTCTGAAAGCCCCTTCTCTCCAAGTCTTGCTCTCCTTGCCCCTGTACATAGCTGGAAGAAAGCCAGCCATTTAGCAAGGCTCTGTCTTCTCCCAGAATACCTTTGCAATGCCTGTTGCTGGCCGAGAAAGAGCATATACCCACTTTACACCCATCCTTACACCATGCTGAGCAATTTCAAAAGGAGGATTTGGGCTGTATGTAGTTGAGGGAGAATAATTCATCTCTGATAGATGAAGCTGGGTTCTCCGTCACCCCAGCTACAACAATGGGTTCTGATGATCAGCCTGGGTAACAACATCCAAGCCTACCTAAGCTACAACATATGACTGAAAATAGCTTGCAAGAGATAAGTTGAGCTATCAGATTCTTGTCACCTGCGTGAAATGCATTAACCCCAGGATAGACTGAAACCCTAGCTAGAGTAGCCAACTATTTGGTGACCCTGAGGAATTGGAGATTCCATTTTTGCTCTACCCACTGGAACCATTTTTGTACAGTCTCATCAGAGGAGATGAGATCTGACAAGATGAAGAATGGATGATTGGCTGTGGGAAGGATGTGGCCCACTCCATGCACACATCACTGGCACCATTTTCTGTGAATCACGGCAATGGTTCTTTGCAACCTAGAAACTATGCTATTTAGAAAATTAGGATAAGTGTAAAAACAAAGCCAAGAGAAAGAAGACTAAAAAGGTTGCCAGAAAGAGAAACCGTGATACATGCATGCTTCCTTGCAGAATTTGTGTGAATATGGATTCCTCTGGCTACTCACTGATGCAAATTTGTATTTTAATTATTAGTTACTTTTGAAATTATGTGTGTGTGTGTCCTTGTGCATGCCAATGTAGATGGGGCTTTTCTGTAAGATGTGTTTTTTATCCATGTCCTGTTCCCAGAAATAACGACTCTAAAACCTTATATTTATAAATATAGGCCTGGGACATAAGCTTTGGCCCATTCCCCAACTTGCTCATAACTGCTACCCCATTTATTCTATTCTAAATTCTGTCACATTGCTTATTACCTTTGCTCAGGTTTCATGTGTCTGTTCTCCTCAGTGTCCCAGGATGAATTTCCCATGCTTCACTCTATCTCAGCATTCAATCTTTCTACCAGAACTCCTCCTGCCTATTTCCTGCCTTACATATAGGCTACTATTGACAGGGGAGGAATCCACACAGTATGTAAAAGAGTATACCTACACACCAGTACAGTGCCTACCAAGACCAATAGAGGGTGTTGCATCCCAGATGTTTGTGAGTTACCTGATGAGGCTAGGAACAGGACTCATGTCCCCTGGAAGAGCAGCAAGTGCTCTTGATATCTTAATTGCTGAGCTCTTTCTCCAGCCCCCAGTGTAAATTATTAAACCAATCCTTTATCACAATCCCTCTGTAAGGAATAGAGCCCAGTGGTGGTGATGCATAGCTTTAATCCCAGCACTCTCAAGGCAGAGGCAGGCAGATCTCTGAGTTTGAGGCCAGCCTGGTCTACAGAGTGAGTTCTTGGACATCCATGACTACACAGAGAAGCTTTTGTCTTAAAAGAAAGAAAGGAAGAAGGGAAGGAAGGGAGGGAGGGAGGAAGGAAGAAGGGAGAACAGAAAAAGATCAAAATATATAGACCTTACAGGACTGATGAAGATCAGCTGCCTTTTGGGCTTGATCCTCTTGTAAAACAATAACAATCACAAAAATCAAGTTAATAGAAAAAAATCTCTTGAGGTCCAAACTTTAAGATCTGTAGATGGAGATGAGCACGGTGGAACTTGCCTGTCATCTCAACAGTCAAAGGGCAGGAAGACTGCTGTGGGTCTGGGTCCAGTTGTGGCGTGGCCCTATTTCAAAAACAGAATTGGAGGGGCTGCCTCAATTGCTCAGCAGGCAAAGGCATCTTGGCCATCAAGCCTGAGGGCTTGAATTTGATCCCTAGGGTTCATATGATGGTGAGGGGCGGACCAACTCTTGAAAGTTGTCTTTTGACTTCCACATGAGTATTATGATGCAAGCACACAAACACAAATAAATAAATGTAATTTTAAACTGCATACAAAAAATATTATCTAAGCCCAAGCAAGCATACTCAGCATTTTGACACAAGGAAAAAAAAGCCATGAACTGAAGATAATGCCATGCCCTCCCTGGGTTTGCTCTGAGCCAGGGAACAAAGTTCGCTGTCTTGATCATGCTGGCTCTCATTGTCAAGGAGCTCTCTATGAATGGATGTCACACCTGCTCCATCCACCTCTCTGACACTGCAGGAGCCAGGCTGCCAGCCGTTGGCAGCAGCAGCTATCAGCAGGCAAGAGATGACATTTCAGGCCCCCGGTCCTAAGAGATACACAGAACACAGTGTTAGTCGAGCCAGAACAAAACAACACCAGAAAGAACTGTTTAAAAATTGAAAAGACCATGTCCTCTTTATCAGCTCTGCCACAGGCTGCCTGTTCTAACAGATTTCTCAAATGTGAAACTGGTCCCCAAGTGGGGCCAAAAAGTGAATGGGATGGAACAGGTCAGGGAAGTGTTCAATATCCCAGGGCAGGATCCTGCTTCCCTGGACAATGGGGAATGGATTGTTTTCCAGGAGGGAAACAAATGAAATTACTGGAAGTCCATGAAGGCTGTTTACTTCTGGATGCTGAATCCTTTAAAAGCCCGGGCTTCTCAATATTCAACATCTTGCAGTTCAAAGTATGGACTACAGAGTGCCTGGGGCAAATCACTCAGGTCCCTGGGATGTGCTGAATTCCAAATCTTTGGTTTAATGTGGGAGGAAAATCTATGCTGGGGAAATGGCTCAGGAGCTAAGGCTGCTTGCTGCCAAGCCTGATGACCTGAGTTCAGTCCCTGGAACTGACTCCCACAAGTTGTCCTGTGACCTCCATATGGGCATATTCTTCCTCCTAACTCAGAAGAATAATAAAAAAAAGTTAAGAATATGTAGGGAGGATGGGACTGTAGCTCAGTGGGAGAGCGATTGCCTGACAGTTACAAGGCCCTATCTTTGGTTCCCCAGCACTTAAATTCTTGGAGGTCAGAGAAAATTGCTCAGTGGTTAAAGTGTTTGCCTTGTTATTAAAAGGACCTGAGTTTGGATCCTCAACATCCATTCAAAATAATCTGAGCTGGGAGGTATGTGGTTATAAATCCCAGAGGCAGGGTGACTGAGTTGGGGAGAGCTGTGCAGACAGATCTTTAGAACTTGTTGGTGAACCAATCTAGCTAAATACCTGAGTTGCGGGTTCAGTGGAAACCCTGACTCAAAAAAAATAAAGTGAGGAATGATCAAGAAAGATACCTGGTTGAACGTCTGGCCTCTACACACACACACACACACACAAATATACACATATATGCATATACACACACCACACGGGCACAGAAAACACATTCTGTATAGCTAAATAGGAAGATATTGGCAGGGAGCCTCCCATATGATCATGGAAAAGCCTCAACTCTTTCCACATTGTGACTCTGTTCCCCTCAGAAGGGAGCTTCCAAGTCTGACCATGCAGTCGAAAGTGAGGTGGAGAAAGTGCACTGTCTGTGTAGCCACAGAAGATGGGTGGTGAAAAATCAGAGCCTAATGGCCAAGCTAGCTAAAGGGAGCCTAGAAGTAGGATGCCCAGGAGACTGTGTGGCCCACACTGCAGTTGATGTCATTAGCAGGAAGCAGGCACTGCCGGTCACTAGGAGAAGAAGGCACACGAATCCTTCTCATGGAGGTTGTCATATATTGCTAGACTGGGTCATAGATGGGAGGCCGTCAGTGAGGACTGTGGTGCTTAGTTTTAAATGTCAACCTGACACAATCTAGAATCGCTTGGTGAGATTTTCTAGATCAGGTTGGACCATGAACATGTATGTTAATAATTATTAGTTTATTAATATTAATAAATTAACTACTTTATATATTAAATTAATGCTAAATAATGGTATTAATTATTAAGATAATAAAATTATTTAATTTGTTGGTTAATTAATTATAGGTAATTAATTGGTTGTTAATTAATATAAAAAGACTCAGCCATTGCAGGTGGTAGCAATCTCCAAGGATTTATTTTCTGGCCTCCATAGGCATGCCTTGGACTATATAAGAGTTAGGAAATTAGCTTTTTGAAATCAAGCTGATAGCAGTCAAACAAGTGTGTGTGTGCATGCGCGCACTTTCATTTCTTTCTTTGCTTTTGACTGTGGATGTGACCTAATGAGTTCATTGAGTTCTTCCATGAAACTACGGGTTGTACCTTGGGGAGCTATATGCTGAAGTAAACCCTTTTCCCCTATGTTGCTTTTTGGCAGAGCATTTTCTCACAGCAACAGAAATGAAACTAGAACAGGGACCCAAAGTGAAATTTCTACTAAATAAAGGGACTGAGACTTAGCATTGTCTCAGTGTAGGAGGGACCCACCCTGTTGAGGAATGTCTACATAGGAGCCTCAGAGGCAGGAAGCACTGGGAAGAGAAGAGGGAGGGGATACTGCAGTTGGGATATAATAATTTTTTAATTAAATTAAAATTTTAAAAATTGGAATAGTAAAAAAAGAGTCCCAAGACATTATGACCTCACCTGATGAACTCATCTGCAGGTGGGTAAAAGGCCACTAGACCCACACTGACTGAGATCATGGAATAGCCCTGAGAATCCAAGCTTACAGGAGCCTATACTGGTCTTTGTTTAAGCATTGGCTCTTGGTTTGAGGGGATACAGTTCACTGTGGTGAGGAAAGCATGACAGCAGGAGCATGAGGTGGCTGGCCAAGGTGTGTTCACAGTCAGGAGCTGGTGCTCAGCTCACTTTCTCTTCATTATCAAGTGCAAGCTCCCAGCCCATGAAGAGGTGTCACCTGAGTTCAGGGTGGACCTTCCCTCCTCTGCTAAACTTCTCTGGAAACGCCTTTACAGACACACCCAGAAGTGTATCTCCAATTGTCCAAGTTGGCAAGTGGGACATCACACAGTCCCTAAATTCAGTTTGAAAACTGGGGCTGGGGAGGCGGCTCAGAAATTAGAGCATGTGTGCATTTCTTTCTTTGCTCTTGACTGTGAGATATCAATATACTATCATGTGATGCTCTCATGGAGGTCCCAAATTCTGTTCCTCACTCCCATGTTGGGCAGTTCACAAATGCATATAACTGCAGGCCTAGGAGGCCTGGCAATCCCTGCTGGCCTCTATGGACACTGCACACACAAACACACAATACACACACACATACACAAACATGATAAGAGATCAATCCTTACAAATTGTAAATACCAGCTTCCTTCCATGTCAGGACATATAGTCTCCAAGCTGTGGCCTTTGGTGTTGAAGACAGAATTAAATATAATTCACTCTCCTCCTGTGGCTAAGCATAGATTATCTATAATTACACTGTAACAGCTGCTTTCTAATCCTCAGCAAAACGCTCACTAAATGGTGGTTAGAAGGATGAATAATACACATAGATAGGAAAGTGAATACAATGTTATCACCCACCTGCTTTCTGGAAACTTCCATATGAAGGTGCTAAAATTGCTCTCAGCCCTTCCCTGAAATTTATTCTAGTGTTCAGCATGGAGGAGCCAGTGAAGGCTGTGAACTCTGTCAGTGGGCTCTGTGTCTATCTTATTTTCACATCCCTGGTGGCATTTTTCTCAGAACACTGGTCTGTACAAACATATATGTGGTGTTGGGCTCAATGGCTGAAGGCAAATTGTTATAAGTTAAAGGGCAGCAGGGAGGATTCTGGGTACACAAAGCAATAGAATGGTTAAAGTCTGTTTAGTGTGAGCTGCTGCAGGGGAAGGAAGGACAGTTCTGTTTCGGGTGTATGTCTTAGTTTTGCTTCTAATGCTATGATAAAAACACGTGGACAAGGAGTGAGGCTATGGCTCAGTGGCCAAAATCATATACTTTTCTTGCAAAGGACATGAGATTAGTTCCAGGACTCAGGCTAAATGCCTCACAACCAACTAACTCTTGGCTCCAGGTGATCTGATACCATCTTCTGCCTCTGCACATATACACAGAGACACATAAATAAAAAGTGAACATTTTTTTTTCCTTCAAAATACCCTGACAAAAAGCAATCTAAAAAAGTATATTGACCTATAATTCTAGGTACGTCCCATCATAGTGAGAAGTCATGTGGCAACAGCGGTCAGGAAGAAGAAAGCAATGAGTAGCTGTGCTCAGGCTCTTCTCCACCATTCCCTCACTAGGGAATGAACCCACCCATAGTCAACATGGGTCTTATACCTCAGTTAAGCCAATCAGGACTTAATCTCCTACAAAAACATCTCAGAGGCTAACATTAATTTATAGCAGTGGTCTTCAGCCTTCCTGAGACTGTGACCCTTTAATACAGCTCCTCATGTTGTGGTGACCCCCAACCGTAAAGTCATTTCAATTGCTGTTTCATAACTGTACCTTTGCTGCTGTTATGAATTATAAAGTAAGCATCTTATATACAGGATATCTGATGGGGGATCCTTGTAAAAGGGTGGTTCAACCCACACCCCCCCCCCCAAAGTGGTTGCATCCCACAGGTTGAGAACTGCTGATCTAGCTGATGCTTCCTAGCTGTGTCAGGAGGCTTGTCTCCCACATCATCCTGGATCCCATGAAGATGGCAATTAATATCCTGAGGAACACCCAATGATGTTTTTAGGTTTTTGTGTTCCAGAATGAAAAAGCTGCATTAGGGATAAATGGTTAAAAGTAGAAATAAAGATGGCCTGTTATGAAAAGGAACCCAGGCTGGAGAGCTGCAGCTTGGTACCATGCCTGAAAAATTTAAGTTCAGTCTCTGGAACTCATATGGTAGAAGGAGAAAACCTATACACACAAGTTGGCCTTTGACCTCCACATGCACTATGTATGTGTATGCACATACACACATAAATGCAATAAATAATTAAGTGAATGTACTGTCAAATATGAAAATGGGGGAAAGGTATCCATATAAACATGCTAGGCTGAATGGCTCGTGGCTCATTTATCGCAAAACTGACTCTCCCATGGGCATTTCTCAAAAACACCCTTCTCTGGAGCCAAAGTGAAGAAGCTCTTCTAGTCTCTACCAATTGCTTCTTTTATATGTTGATCTTAATGTCTTCTTATATCTTGTTTACTTTGCATATGTGTGCACGTCCCACAGTGCATATGGAGGTCAGAGGTCAACTTGTAGGGTCAATTTTTTCCCCCCACCTGTGGGCCCCAGGGAATGAACTCCTGTGTGCAAGTGCCTTCCCCACTGAGGTGTCGCCATCTTGCCAGCTCTTTACATGTTAACAGACTTTAGGTGGGAGAGAAGAAGGGAATGGAAGAGATAAAAGGGTTTAAGGGAAGATGTGGGACATAGGAAGATAAAACAAAGTAGACTTAAATATGCATAAAGATTATGTGGGATTGTTTTTTCCAAACGTGGGAGTGTGTTTATGTGTGACAACAGCATGCTATTCCACTGGGTGGTAAAGCCATAATGAATTTCAAGCTGCCGATAAGTTCAGACCTCTATGATGCTCCTCCTTCTCATACAGTTTGTCTGCATCAGCAATCCAAAAAGGAAGGAAAAGAAAACCCTTCAACCCCCTCCCTCTGCTCAATGAATCAGGCTGCTTTCAATAATGCGTTTCTTTCCTCCTTGGAATCACACGCCACTTACCAAGGTTCATTTTAATTCCTCAGCCTGTGCAGCCTGCACTAAGAGAAATAGCTTGCATCGACCCAGCTGGCAGTAGAATCTAGATGGTTAAGGGTCCTCGCCACGGCAGTGCTTAAATTGAGATATGTCTTGAGATCTGCATCCGTAAATCCTGTTTCTGAGGAACTGTAATAAATAAAGCCAAAGACTGAAATTGAATTTTTGTAAAAGGAATTTAGGAGGAAAGCTATGAAGCATCCATCCAATTGTGGAAGAGACGATACATTTAAGCAGCTCATCCCCCCAGCCTGGTGCAAAATACTGGGGAAAGATACCAGGGATTGGGGTGGGGAGTGTGCCTGTCTGGGAGGGCAAGTATTACCGAGACAGCCCAAAGAAGAATGGGAGGAACAAATTAAAATATTTTCTTAGCCAGATATCTGGGTATTTTTGTTTGTTTGTTTTTAGTCATATTTTATCAAAACACAAAAACAAACCCCAAAAAACAAAAATCAAAAGGTGACTCAATGGGACTATTTGTATGTGAGCTCTGTATTGCGAGATCCATCAATATTATTTCTGTTGTTGTTGTAATTAGTTTTTCATTGTTGTTCATTTTTTTTTGCCCAGTGCTGGAAACAGAACCCAGGATCTCATGTGTGCTATAGAGGTGCTTTACCACTGAGTGTCATCTCAACACTGATAGATTGTAGGCAGGTGGTCTACTACTGAACTACTGCCCAACCCCCTTCTTACTTTTTGTTTTGAGACATTTTCACTAAGTTGCCCAAGCAGGACATGAACTTGCTGTGAACCCTCTGCCTCCATCTCCCAAGTACCAAATATAACTAAACTCTATCACTAGCCACAGCTCATTGAGGCCAAAGCAACTTGGAAATTAATTTAAAAGGCTTTAGAGTGACCTAATCAGGGTTACAGGAGACATTTGGAAGAACCACCACTAAGACTGCAGAAATGCACACCTTTAAAGGAAGTTAGGAGAAAGTCCTCAGTGTTCCAAGTTCTTTGGAACCTGATATACCACCAACCCAAGAGATCATCTTTAGTGAAGGTGTGGGGATGAGGATCCCAGAGTGGAAGCCAGGGTGACTCTTGCTGCCCTCAAAGTCTCAGAACATCACTGTAAAGACAGTGGCTTCTTGTGTGTCACCCAGGCTCCATGTGTGGCACAATGCCCACCTAGCATGCACAGGACCCTATAAAAAGTGAGGTTCACGTCACAACCCAAGGTTCTTCAGGAATGGGCCAGGATATTCCAGGATATGGGCCTCTCCACAACAACTCACCTTTCCCTAGGAGCTGAGCTTAAAACTCGTTTTAAACTTTATTTTGGTTGTGTGTGTGCTTGTGTTTATGTTGGTGTGTGTACATATGGGTGAGGAGGCCAGAAGACAACCTTTGGCGTCATCCCTCAGATGCTGTCCACCTCTTTTTGGAGAGAGTCTCTCACTGGCCTGGAGATCACCGAGAAGACTTTGGCTGGCAGGGCAGTAAACAGCAGGAATTCTTTTGTCTCCATCTCCCCAAAGCTCCGATTGCAAGGACAAGCAACCAGGCCCGGACACCTTCTAGGGTTGAACTCAGATACTCATTCTTTACCAACTCAACAACCAACCCCAGCCCTTATGATTATTAACTTTATTAAAAGGCATGTTTTTGCTGTTTTTATTTATGTGTATGTGTGAATGAATACCATGTATGTGCAAGTGCCCATAGAGCTCAGAAAACACACATGCCGCAGCATGAAAATAAAAGAAGGAAAATGGTATAGATTATTTCAGAGGAACCACAGCCAAGTCCTGCCAATAGGCCCTCAGCTAATAATGAAAAAGCAAATCGCCTAATTAGAAACTGGACAAGCCAGACACAGATGTATTAGTTACTTTTTTCATAACTGTGACCAAATACCTGACAAGAAGTAAGGAGGGGAAGGGCACGGTCCACCATGGTGGGGAAGGCAGCAGGAGCATGAGGCAGCTGGTCACATGGCACCCAAGTGAGGAAGCAGAGAGAGAGAATGCTGGTGCTCAACTTGCTTTCTCCTTTTCAATCAGTCCAGGGCTCCATCCTGTGCAACAGTGCCACCTACATTCAGGGCAAGTCTTCCTTCCTCAGCTAATCCAGTCTAGAATCTCCCTTATAGACGTGCCCAAAGACTTGTCGCCTAGATGATTCTAGATCCATTCAAACCGACAGTCATAAACACTGTCATAGTTAGCTTTGACTGGCAACTTGATGCAGCGTAGAGGCATGTTGAGTACTTACCCAGATGAGACTGGCCAATGAGCATGCTTTGGTGGATGGTTATCTTGATGGTCAGTTAATGTAAAAGTATTCTGCCCACTGTGGGTGGCACCATTTCCTAAGCAGGCTATCCTGGGTTGTATAAGAAAGCTATCTAAGCATGACCCTGTGAGTATACCAGTAAGCAGTATTCCTTCATGTTTCCTGCCTTCAAGTTCTTGATAGAGTTCCTGCCTGACTACTCTCAGTGATGTTCTGTGACCTGGAAGTGTAAGCCAGGTGCATCCTTTATTCCCTTAAGTGGCTTTTGGTCAGGGTATTTTATCACAGCGACTGAAAGGAAACTAAGACCCATGCAAAATAGGTTCAACCACTGCTCTGGAGATTGTGGGAAGGTCAATGGCCTCTGGGATGTCCTCTGCCATACTGATGAAGTCTCTGTTCCTCCAGGTGTGGCTCTGTGGTGGCAGCATGGAGGTCCTCCCGTGCTCAAGGGTGGCTCACATCGAGCGGAAGAAAAAGCCGTATAACAGCAACATCGGCTTCTACACCAAGAGGAATGCACTCCGGGTAGCAGAGGTCTGGATGGATGACTACAAGTCGCACGTGTACATAGCGTGGAATCTGCCTCTGGAGGTAGGAACAGGTGGCTTTCCCTACCATACTAGAACTTGACTCTCTGGCAGGCCACAGAAACTTTTAATAAGCCAATAGTTCTTCCCTTTCCAAGGCTCACAGACACCTGAGTGTTGGATCTCTTAACACTGGGCAAACACAACAGAAAGGCATCGATCCACTCACAAAGATCACAGGTCTTGTGTGTTAATCCAAATCTTCTTATATGACCCTGCCTCTCTATTCTGAGCATGCGCTGTGTCCAGAAGGTCTTTGCCCAGGTTTGGGTAACACAACCATCTTCTGCTCTTGTGTGTGGCCTTCTGTGGAGCCTCAGCTGCTGGTGACAAACCGTTTGTTTCCTTCCCTCCCACATACATGCAGCTTGAGGCTCCAGGAAAATATCTGGTTACCACAGGCTCCTAGCAGGAACCCGGTGCCTGTGCCCACCTTGGTGTGAATCCCACCTCTGTCTCTTGGTATTGATGAAATCATCACTGAACACCTCTCTGAACTTTCAGACATTGAGCAGTAAAATGAGGTGATAGCACTTCCTCTTTTCTCTGTGTATCACGGAGCTGCATCAGAACAGCAGAGATACAGTTCAATGTGTGCACAGCTTGAATGAGTGAAAAATAAAAGTGTAGAGATTGTGTCACTGTTGTTAGAGCTTTTCCTCCTCCAGTACCCAGGGTCCAACCTGGGTGCTTGTGTATGCTAGAAAAGCACCCTTCAGTCCCACACTGGGGGATTCTAGGCAGGTGCTCTACCACTGAGCCACACCCCCAGTCCTCACTAGGGGATTCTAGGCAGGGGCTCTACCACTGAGTTACACCCCCAGCACCTCACTGGGGAATTCTAAGCAGTTGCTCTACCACTGAGCCACACCCCAGCCCCTCACTGGGGGATTCTAGGCAGGTGCTCTACCACTAAGACCCTGGTCCTGGGGGATTCTGGAGACATTCTCTACTACTGAATCATACCTCCAACCATTTTTTTCTTTTAATTTTGTGACTCACTAAATTTCCCAGACTAGCTTTGAATTCACTCTGCAGGTCAGGCTAGCCTTGAACTTTTGACTTTCCTACCTGAGTCTCACAAAAACCTAAAATGATACAATTGTGACACCAGGCTTGCCTCATTACAATTTTTGAAATATATCCTAAAGAGTTGCTTCTCCCTCCTTTAGCACTGTGTAGTAATTGGACATAGTATTTATTTACCGATTTTAATTTGTATTCATTTATGTAGTTTATCTAGGGGGGGTGATGTAATGGTGTGCACCATATAGAATTCAGACAACAACTTGTGCAAGTTGGTTCTCAGTTCCTGAGGATGGGCCAAAGGTCATCAAGCTTGGCAGCAAGCCCTTTTATCTACTAAACCATCTTGCCATGCCAGGAAAATGGGGTGATTCTTATTATGTAAAGTTGGGTAACCTTAGATGAGCACTTAGTACATCCCAGATACTTTCTAAATTTCTTATTTACAACAGTTCATTTAATCTCATGACAAAAGAATGAGCAGACTTTTTAGATATTCTCACCTTTAGAACATTAATTGTTCATACTTACCCCACAGTGTCCCAGTGACGGAAAAATGAGGCACAGAATAGAGCTTATCCCACATTAAATACTCAATAAATGCTGGCTTGTTACAGGCCTATTATGATGCCCATTTTACAGATGAGAAAACAGGTACTTGGGGAGGTTAATGGGACATCGTTAAGGTCTTACATAAAACTCAGGAGTAAGAATGTGAACTCAGGGTTGGAGAGATGGCTTGAAGGTAAAGAGTGCTTGCTGCTCTTGCAGAAGACCAGAGTCCAGTTCCCAACACCCATTTCAGGCAGCTCATAATCACCTGTAATCGCAGCTCTACATGATTTGATGCCCTAGTATAGCCACCGAGGGCATTGTGCACATGTGTGCTCATACACACACACACACACACACACACACACACACACTAGAAGTAAATTTTCTTAAATAAAGAATATGTAGTCAAATCATCAGACCAGGAGTGTGAACTCATAACCCTGGTGAGCCAGTGCTATGGTTATTCATGTTTTGTAGAGAAGGACTTGGATGACAGTTTTATCTGTTGTATTAGTTACTTTTCCTATTCTGGGATAAAACACACAACATAAGCAACTGGGAAGAATGGTTTATTGTGGGTCACAGTTTGAGGGTGCCCAGTCCATTGTAATAGGGAAGGCATGGCAACAGGAGTGTGAGGCAGCTGGTCACATGGTGTCCATGAAGCAGGAAGCAGAGAGAGATGGATGCTGGTATTCAGCTCATTCTCCTTTTCATTCAGTCCAGGACCCCAGAATGTGGTGCTATCCACATTCAGGGTGGGTCTCTCTTCCTCAATTCATCCAGTCTAGAAACTCCCTCACAAAGATGCCTAGAAGTAGCAATCTGGATCATATCAACTTGATAGTCAACATTAGCTATCACACTTTAAGTCAAAAGAACTCTATCCTAGTCACTCTTGCCCAATACAGACTCTATTACACTCCCTGCTTGGCCATGTGGCTATTGTGAAGGAAGTTTAAGAAAGTCTAGAAATCATACAGGACCTGCGCATCCTAATGAACACCTCTTGAACAGCATGCTCAAAAGGTGCAGATTTGGGAGAGTTTTAGATTTCTGCTTTTCAGATGAAGAATGTTCAACCAATAAAGGTTATACAAATATTCTATGATCCAGAAAAACTCCTAAATCTGTGCGTGCGTGCGTGTCACTAGAAAGGAATCTCACCGTGGAACCCTACATGGCCTGGAACCAAATCCTAAATCTGAACTGAACTAGAACCACGTCTGATCTTAAAACATTCTTTCATCCATTACTTCCATTACTTTTCCTTCCTTCCTTCCTTCTTTCATTCCTTCATCTTCCTTTCTCCCTCTTCCCCCATCCCTGCCCCTCACCTCTAACTGCTTTGACAGGATCTCACATCACAGCCCAGACTGGCCTCAAATTATGATACTCCTTCCTCAGCTTCTGACAGGCCTGTGCCGCGGTCCTGGCCTAAGCACTGGAATGCGCTAAGCACACCCAGCCTGTGGGCACCATGCTTCCCCTCTCCATACAAACCATGACCAAGTTTTATTTATAAACTTTCACTGTAAGAGACTGCCAGCAATGGCTAATGTTAAAGTAGGATGATCAGAACAATATTTTGTGGTGAAATTTACTTCAAATTCATGAATTATTTGTTTCTGGAATTTTTTGTTTAGAATCTTTGGACCATGGTGGTTGATCACAGGTAGGTGACATCAAACAACAGTGAGGCACAGGTGGTGGGCTGGTTCCAGATCACTGGCCCATACTTGTGAGTGCTTTCCTGCCATGCTTTCAACAGATGCCCATTTTAGCCAAGTGTGTAATCCCTGCCGTGGAGAGGTGGAGGCACCAGGATCAGGAGCTAAGGTCATTACTAGCTACACAGCCAGTTTGAGACCATCCTCGACTACTTGAGATTCTGTCTTTAAAATGAAAAGGAGGAGAAGGAGAAGCAGAAGCAGAAGAAACAGAAGCAGAAGCAGAAGAAGCAGGAGCAGAAGAAGAAGAAGAAGAAGAAGAAGAAGAAGAAGAAGAAGAAGAAGAAGAAGAAGAAGAAGAAGAAGAAGAAGAAACGGAATCTTTAGCCAAGCAAGTCGGCACAAACCTATATTCCCAGCACTGGAGGAGATGAGGCAGGAAGGGTTGTGAGATGTGAGATGAAGGCCAGCCTATGCTGTAGTGTGAGGCCCTCTCTCAAACAAACTATCAGACTAACAAACACTGATTGACTACCTCAATTAATCATGCCAAGAATATTAAAAAAGAGTTAAATGCTGTTTTCCAGCTTGCCTTTAAGTATTAATAAAGATGATATTTAAAGAAATTTTTCTTTAACACCTTTATATATTGGAGAGATTACTCAGTGTGTAAGAGTACTTAGTGCGAAAGAATGAGGAACTGAGTTCAAATCCCTAGCACTTATGAAAAGCCAGTGACAGCCACTCATGCCTGAAACCATAGCACCAAGGCGGGAGGGGGGGGGGGACAGGCAGATCCTAAAGTATTTTGGCCAGTGGGCTTCAGTTAAAGTGAGAAATCATGTCTTAAAACAAGAGCAAAAGCATAAGCTGAGAATAACAGAAGACAACAAATTTTCTCCTCTTGATCCTGAATACGCATGTATACATATACATACATCACACATATACTCACATACACCTACACACACCTTTACATACATAAACATACATAAGCACACCTCTACACACATACACACACATCACATATATACCACACACGCATATCACACATATAGAAACACACACACATACACACCCCCACACCCACACACGCATGCATCCATATACATGCATACTCATATTTGAAATCCTTATCTAGCTACTGAAGAAATCATAACAGAGTAACTTTAACTCTCCTCGGTGTCCCCAGATCCCACCTGGCTTCCCTCTCAGCCTAGCCTGTGTCCTTTGACTCACAGTCATCTTGGAGCTGAGACTGAGGCTCATATTTCAGATACTTTATTTCCCCCTGTCATCACACAGCAACCCATTACAGGTTCATTTCAATAAAAGCAGAGTGAATTATTCATCAGAACATCATCACACGGAAAATTATTTTCTCTTCTGCATATAATGAGCCTCGAAGAGTGCCCACAAAGAGGGTCGTCACACACAGGGAAAAGAAAAAAAAATGGAAGGAGGCTAGAAACATTTATTTTCTTGTCATCATCAAATAATTCCTACAGTAATTGTCTTGGATAATTGCTGAGGGACTGTGAAAGAGAGTAGGCTATTGACATCTTTGTGTCCTGGGGTCCTTAACCCCAGCGGTGACAAAGATAGAGTATTGCCTAGAGACTTCTGTCAAGTCTTCGCTCCTGTGCTTCACTGAGTGAGCATGATCTCCAGGCTTAAGTGATGCAGCGAGTCAGTCTGCAGAAGCCAACCCTCTGAGTGTAAAGGCCTCTGGGCTGGGGATATAGCTCAGTTGATAGGCTATATGCCTAGAATACACAAGTCCCTGGATCCTTTCCTCCTTTTCACACAAACCAGGTGTGACAGCACATGCGTGTAATCCCAGCATTCGAGAGGTAGAGCCATGAGTTCCAGGAGTTCAAGGTCATCCTCAGCCATATAGCAAGTTCAAGGCTGGCTTGGGCTACATAGGTATTGGTTGCTCTTAAATGTCAACTTTGACACAATCTGAGAAGAGACTTGTTGGCTGGCAGGTATGTCTGGGGTCGGGGTGGTATCTTGACTGTTATTGAGGTGGGAAGACCTGCCCTGGATGTGGGTAGCACCATTCATGGGCCGGACCCTGAAGAATGGAGAAAGCTGGCTGAGCATAAGAGTGGGCGGCATGGATGCGCTCATTTTCTTTGCTCTGTGGATTTGTTGCACCCAGCTGCCTGAGCCCCGGCACTGGCTTTCCCCCAGTGGATGGAAAATGGTAACAGACGGCAGCCTAGGCTTGTAAAGCAGGTATACCCCTTCCTCTCCCAAGCTGCTTCTGGTCAGGGTGTTTTATCACAGGAGCCAAAATGAAGCTAGAACACTCCTTCTCAAAAAAGAAACAAAAAAACAAAGAAAAAAAAACACTCCAGGCTCCTGCTCTAGATGCCCTTTCTAAAGGTGACTCCGCCTGCATCAGGCTCTGGCCAGAGTCCCTTGCCACTAACACCCTTTGTCTCTCTTTGCAGAATCCAGGGATTGATATAGGTGACGTCTCAGAAAGAAAGGCATTGAGAAAAAGTTTGAAGTGTAAAAACTTCCAGTGGTACTTGGACCATGTCTACCCAGAAATGAGAAGATACAATAATACTATTGCGTATGGGGAGGTAAGGCGGGCACACCTGGAGGATGACAGGGCCTCCCTCCCTTCCTCCCTCGGGGATTCTTGGAGGTACAAGGCTCTCTGCCGGCAAGGGTATGGAGGCAGGGATGGGCTATGGCTTTCTTCTCTGCCCACATGGTGATAGTTTTGAGATATTTTGACCCCAAGTGTCTCTGGGCTGTGTTCAATAGAGACTCTGAGCCGGTATCTGGACGTAAGAGCCGGGTAGCTGAGGCTGTGTCTCAGTGGTACAGCACTGGCTTAGCATGCTCTGCTCGAGTCCCTGGGTTAAATCCCCAGCAACACACACACACACACACACACACACACACACACACACGAAAGGCAGGGAACTGGATATAACATGCATATCTATATTCTCAGCAACAGAGATACTGAGGCAGGATTTTCATGAGGCCAGCATGGGCTACATAGTGAGTTTCAGGCCTGTTTAGACTATATAGCATGACCCTATCTCAGAGAGAGAGAAAGAGAGAGAGAGAGAGAGAGAGAGAGAGAGAGAGAGAGAGAGAGAGAGGCTGGGGTAAGGGCAGAGCCTCTATTGCTCATTGTTATAGGCTGTGGATAGTGATTTAAAGAAAAAAAGAAAGGAGAGATGGAATTCTCAGATTTCCAGTAATGAGGCAATGTTTTCTAAAACATTAAAAAGGTTGAGCATGGTGGCATATGCCTTTAATCCCAGCACAGGAGGCAGAGGCAGGAGAATCAGGAGTTCAAAGCCATCCTCAGCCAGTGAGTTTGAGGCTAGCCTGAGCTACACAAGACTGAGCCACAATAAGCAGACTCAACAGCAGCAACAACAAAATGCCTTTTAAGGTAATCTGCTAGACTCTCCTTCCCATAAGTTCTTGCCAGCCACATGGCTCCTCCTAGCT
The DNA here is from genome assembly GCA_028658305.1 of Pachyuromys duprasi. Lineage (NCBI taxonomy): Eukaryota > Metazoa > Chordata > Mammalia > Rodentia > Muridae > Pachyuromys > Pachyuromys duprasi. The sequence continues at coordinate 97,883,759 of CM053766.1, forward strand.
TCCACCTCTTAGTGTGTAAGAAAATGGGAGAAACTGAAATGCCTACTCCAGTCCAGGGGATGCTGGGCAGAACAACAAGCCATGAGGTGTGTGTCTGCAGCATGTGGCAGTCATTGTTACTTCCCTCTAGCTGCCCTTTCCTCTCTTCTTTAAAATAAAAGGGTCAGATGTGAAGGAGACATCAGAAAATGAGCAGGGGTCCATCCTACTTGTATAAGTTGCTTAGCTCTTTGTAAAAGAAACGGTGGTGGGGAGGCGGCTCAGTCATCCGAGCACTCGCTCGGCACGTGTGCAGGCTCTAAGTTCCCTCCCCTGCTCTGCATTCACCTGGCATTGGGGTGCATGTCTGTTACCAGTTATCCTCAGCTGCACAGTGAGATCAAGGCTAGCCTGTCTTAAAACTGCCTCCCAAAATGAAATAAAGAAATGAAACCAGATTTAGCCTTGGGGATAAATCTGATATCCCAAAGGAGACGGGCTTTGTAAGGATGAGCTATAGGAAGAACAGCAGAGAAAACAGATAACTGACCTGAGCTCATAAAGAAATACAACCCACACTCCAAACGTGGAAATGCATACATCATAAATCTTTATGTGTAGTGAGTCCAATGATTCAGTTTAAATAAAACAACTGATTTAAATAACAAAAATGTCCCCCAAAGAAAAATTGACCAGATGTCCTATTTATTTTTCCTGTTTCTGTGAAGAGACACCACGAACACCCAAGAACTTGGGTGCTGGGAATAGAATTCAGGTTGCAGTAAGAGCAGCTAATGCTTAACTACTAGGCTATTCTTCCAGTCCTCTAACATGTTCTTTTATGTGAGCAATGGAAGTGGATGAGGGGTGATGGTCCAGCTTCCCAGGATTTAGAAACAGTACTCTAGGGCTTTGTCATCCGAGCTCAGATAGTGGGCTCACAGATTCAAGCACTGATCCTTATTTGGAAAGGACTGTATGACCTCTCTATATTGAGATCACGGCCAGGGGACACTGTGGTAGCTGATGAGCTGCATCTCTCCTGGTGATTTCTGATGCGTGTGTGTCATCTCTTCCTGCAGCTCCGTAACAATAAGGCCAAGGATGTCTGCCTGGACCAGGGGCCACTGGAGAACCACACAGCCATTCTGTACCCATGCCACGGTTGGGGACCCCAGGTAGGAACCCAGCTCTGACCAGGATGGGAGTAAAATCAACTGCCCATAGCAGCCTGTGAGACTTCTAGAAACTTCTGTTGCTCATTATTCCATATCCTGGGTTTTTGTTTTTGTTTTAAAGAATTTGGATGTTTTTTTTTTTCGTTTGTTTGTTTGGTTGGTTGGTTTTGGTTGTATCACTTCAAAAGGTAACTGTGACAGTTAACATTGATGGTCAACTTGACAGGATTTAGAATCATCAAATACCCTCGGGGCACGTCTGTGAGGGAATTTCTAGAGGGGATTAGTTGGGTTTGAAAGACCCACATGAATGTGGGCAGCACCATCCCATGAGCCAGGATTCTGGACTATATAAAAAGGAGGAAGTGAGCTGAGCCCCAGCATCATCTCTCTCTGCTTCCTGACTGTGGATATCATGTGACCAGCTGCCTCATGCTCCTGCCACCCTGCCTTCCCTGCCATGATGGACTGTGTACCCTGAGACTGTGAGCTACAACAAACCCTTCCTTCCTTTCATTCTTCCTTCATTCCTTCAATTGCTTTTGTCAAGTAGTAACAGCAGTAATACAAGTACATAATATAGTCCCATTCATACAAATGTCAAGAGGAACATATTGAAAAATTTAGGATGAGCTTCAGAGTCATCTACTAACAGACAGAGATGTACCGTATTGTATCATTCTAACCAAAAAATGCCTACCTATAACCATGAAGAAACAACAGATATTCCCTTTTTTAAAAATCTGTATGTGTGTGTGTGTGTGTGTGTGTATTTGGGTATGAGCATCAAGGGTATGCAGTACCCACTGAGGCCAAAAGAGGGCATCAGAACCCTTGAAATTGGAGTTGCAATTTTTAGTTGCTTGGAATTGAACCTGGATCTTCTTCAAGAGTAGCAAGAACTCTTGCCAACTGTCTTAGTTAGGGTTTATATTACTGTAATAAAACACCATGACCAAAAAGCAAGTTGGAAATAAAGGGTTTAATTGACTTATGCTTCCATATCACTGTTCATCACCAAAGGAGTTCAGGACAGGAACTTAACCAGGGCAGGAACCTGGAAGCAGGAGCTGATGCAGAGGCCATGGAGGAGCGCTGCTTACTGGCTTGCTCCCCAAGGATTTCTTATAGAACCCAGGACCAACAGCCCAAAGATGGCACCACCCACAATGAGCTGGGCCCTCCTCTATCTGTCACTCATGGAGGCATTTCTTCAACTGAGGTTCCCTCCTCTCTGATGGCTCTAACTTGTGTCAAATTGACAAAAACCAGCCAGTATACCTACTAAGCCTCACAGAGACTCTTCCGAGAAGCCAATTTACATGTCACACTGAAAGTCCTCCATTACTTTGGTGGGTAAATACTAGTTCAAGAACAGAGCCATCACCAAGAAAGAAGAAAATGTTTCAGGCTGTCAGAGAACACAAAAGGCAGCTTGAAAAAGGGCAAAATGATTAACCAAAAAGTGAAAGCAGAGGCCGAAGAAATGAATCTCCCTAGATAACATGGCATGAGTAAGCTGTGTGTGTGTGTGTGTGTGTGCGCGCGCGCGTGCGTGCGCGTGCTCTAAGGGCCTAGCAGAAATTCCCTTAAACAGGAAGGAAATACAATCCCAAAACACATTAGACTTGGCATTCACGGACATAGTAAATGTTCTGTCAGCCAGCAATCACAAATGGCAAGTTACAAACTGGAAAAGCATTTACTCTCGTTCTTGAAGACCTGGAGAGTCAGTGCTAAGTTGATGTATTAGTTACTTTTCTCACTGCTCTGACCAAAACCTGACAAGAGGCAATGTAAGGGCTAGAGAGATGGATGGAAGGGTCCCTGTGGCTTTCTAGTCAGCCAGTCTAGCCAAATCATTGAGTTCCAGGTTTAAAGAAACCCTAATTCAAAACACTAGGTAAAAATGATAGAGGAAGAACCCTGGCAGCCTCTAGCCTCATGTGTGCACATGCAAATATACACATACACACACACACTCATTTGCACATGCATACACATATGCGCACATTCACACCTTAAAAAGAGCATTCAGTACTAGAACACTTATCTAACATGCTACAAGGCCTCAGTTTGATACACAGCACTGTAAAAATAAGATTTTAATTAAAAATAGTTTAAAGAAGGCCTAAGTAGACCCAGACATGGTGGTGCACGCCTATAACCCCAGCAGTTGGGAAACAGGATTTTGAGTTTGAGGCTAGCCTCAGCTACATAGGAAGATCCTATAAACAAACGAACAAAAGCCAACCAACCAACCAATCAAAAAAGAAGAAAACAAAGAAAGAAAGAGGGAGCCGGTGAGATGGCTCAGTGCTTAAGGGCACATTTTGCTTTGGTTCCCAGCATCCATGTGTGGCAGCTCACAACTGCAGCTCCAAGAGCTCTGTCCCTCTCCTGGCATCCATGGAAAACTAGGTTCACGTGTGCACATACCCCAGCACCCTACAGAATAAAAGAAAAGAACACATCCAGGTTGAAAGGAGCATCCGCACATTCCCTCCATTCCTACACAGGAGCCAGAGGAGTGGGCCGCATTTCTCTTCTGGAGGAAGTTGACTGACACTCAGAGCACAGCACCAGGGCTTGTGTCGGGTAGTAACCAGAATTCCTCTTTCATCCCTCCCGCCGTGGACGTGATGCCCCTGCCATTCACTTGATTGCAGAACGGCACATTGGCCTCTCATTGCCCTCACCACCCCCAACTCAAGAGAGAGCTTTTCCTAAGAGCATTGGCTGCTTTCTCTGAACTGATTTTGAAAGCGGGTCTAACAGTGTTTGCAGTTCCTACTGCAAGCTCTGAGCGTGTGTTCAGCATGCTCGCCAGCTGCCTGCCAGGCTGTGCCTCTGCTATCTCGTCACAGGTCTCCCTTCCCTTCCCAAAGCTGCTCCCTGATCGAGGAGTCCCCTTGCCCCACCAGGCACATTGGCATCTTTTTAAGTTGCTCCGTAAATACCATGGGCAGAGGCAGAATCATGTTTCCAGATCCAGGCAACTCCCAGAAGAAAAGATGGGTGTTCCACGGACATTGTTAGCTTAATTAATGGATTCTGTGTTGTAATTTATTATCAAGCAGCAATTAAACAGAGATAAAATAGGCACCTCGGAGGATAATTTCCTGTCTTGCAGCATGTGTTTATCAACAAGATGGAAGCAGTTCCTGGCCACTCTGAGTGCCTGCCTGCTCTGAAGTGTCTGTTGCAAGCTCATTAAGAATCTCATTTTTATCTGAGTAATAATTTGAGTTAGACCAAGATCCACTGTTTTCTTGAGCCTAAGTTTTTTAAAAATATTTTTTAAAATTTTATGTGCACATGTGTGAGCGCATGTGTGTTTGTGAATGTGTGTGCAACCACCCTCAGAGGCCAGAAGAGGGTGACAGATTCCCCTGGAGTTAGGGATGATCGTGAGCTGTCTGGTGTAAGTGCTGGGAACCAAGTGTGTGGGAGAAATTTCAGATTCAAGTCATTGCAGTAGCCCACAGATCCCACCCTTATGCCAGAACAGGGGTAATGTACTGGGTGGGCACAGGAAAGCCCAACTAGAGGACTAATTGACCAAGAAATTGGCTTTGTTAGCATCTGTGTGTGTCTATGCATTTTTGAATGAGTGCCTGTGGAGGCCAGAGGTCAACTTTGGGTTTCATTCCTCAGATGCTGTTCACCTTGCTTTTGAGACAGGGTCTCTCACTGGCCAGGAGCTCACCCAGTAGGCTAGGCTGCCTGGATATTGAGATCTGGGGATCCTTCTATCTCCACCTCTTCAGCACTGGCATTACAAGTGTAATTACAAATGGGATTACAAGTGTGCACCGTCACACACACACACACACACACACACACACACACACACACACACACACACACATGGTGTAAATGTGTGTGCCTACTTGCTCCAAAGTAGAGGAGGCAGAAAGAATGTAAGAGCCAGAGGATGGGAGGAGAGCTGAGCAATGCACTCTCCTGGCTATAACTTGGCTGTTGAACTCACAAACTCACAGCAGTTGCAGTTGCCTACATATGATCAAAAAGCTTAGCTTTGGTTCTCAGTTCATTATGAAGAAAGCATGGTGGCAGAGGGGGCTGTGGGATGTGGCAGCAGGAATGTGAGGCTGCTTGCTCACATCTTGATGGGTCTAGAAAAAGAGAAGGGAAAATAGGATTCAGCTTGTTATCTGTCTACCTACCTATTATTTATCTATCTATCTACATATCATCTTTCTATCGTCTATCTACATATCTATCTATCTATCTATCTCTTTTTCTCTCCCTCTCTTATTTATGTGAGGACTGAGGGAATTTATATGAATATGCATATGTACACAGAGTACAGAGGTCAACCTTAGTTATCATTCCTCAAGGACTTTCCATCATGCTTCTTGAAACAAAGTCTTTCACTAGCTGGAGCTCACTAAGTAGACTAGTCTATCTGGCCAGCACAGGGATCCATCTGTCTTCAATACCCATCTCGCCATCGTTAGGATTACAGACTTTTTTACATAGATTCTAGAGATCCAACTCAAGTTCCTCATGCTTGCAAGGCAAACTGGTTGCTAAGAGAACCATCTTTTCATGCCTGACTTTACTTTTTTTTTTTCACTTTTATTCACTCTGGAATCCCAGCCTATGGGTTAGTGCTACCCACCATATTCATGGTGGATTTCCTCTCCTCAGTTAAACTTCCCTGGGAACTCCCTTATAGACATACCTAAAAGTGTGCCTCATTAATGCCCTATCTAGCTAGCTGTCTGTCTGTCTGTCTATTTATACATGCCTGTGTGCTAATGCGCAGGGGGTCAGAGGACAACCTACAGGAGTCATTTTCTCTTCCACGTGTATTCCAAGAACTTATGCCCAAGGCTTGGCAGCAAACGCCTCCACCAGTGAGCCATCTTTCGAGGCCCTTAGGCATGTCTTAATCCAAATGTGTTGAAGATAGAAGTTAACCACGCTCTGGGCCAGGCACACCACTGTCTCCTTTGCCTGTCCTCTTTGTTGGTGTGTATTACCCTCACTCTCCTTCTTTCCTAAGATGCTCATGTTCCTTCTCGCAGTTAATCTATCACCAGAATGGCACATGAGAATTCTTTTCTGTCCCCTAATTAAATGTAATCTGATCTTGGACTCCCTCTCCAATGGCTTCATCTTTCAAGCAATGCATCATATAAGTGCCTTGTCATTATGATGCATTGTGCTAATAAGGTACTCACACCCTGATGGAGTGACATGGCCCAGCAAGCTATTAGCTCGGGGAAGGCAAAAGCAGATGTGAATTGACAGCCAGGAGGCTGTTGCCTTCCAATCCTATAAGTGCTGAGGGGAGGAGACAGAGCCACAGAGATCATGGTGAGGCCTGCTCCCAAGGAAAGGTATCTCTTCACAGTTCTGGGAATATGCCTCTACTGTTTGGTAGCAGTACATGTCCCTTTTGCACTTGTGAGTGGAGTGTGCATGGTCGTGTGTGTGAATGCATGTTGAGGCCACAGATCAACCTTAGCTGTTGTCTTCCTTGTGTTTTGGGGACTGGGGCACTTACACATCAGGTAGACAAGGCTGACTAGACGTGAGATCCCGGGATCCTCCCCTCTCTGCCTCCCCAGCTCTGAGACTATAAGTGCGCACCACTGTGCCTGGCTTTTTGGTGGATTCCAGGAATCAACTCAGGTCCTCATGCTCGCAAAGCAAGAACTTTACCCATAGAGCTATCTCCCCAGCCCCAAAGTGTGTCCTTTACAGTACAGAATCTAAAGTCTTTGTTTTTAGAATTGGGTCACTGTGTTGCCCAGGCTGCCCTTGAACTCCTGAGCTCAAGTATTGGTTGCCTTTCTGGTTACTGTAGTGACAAAGAGAGGCAACTGAGAGTAGGAAGGATTTATTTTGGTTCATGGTTTCAGTCCCTTGAGGCCTGGAAGACATGCCAGTGGTGGGAGTGGCTTGTGGCCGTGTCACTGGGAGTGAGGTGGCTGCTTCTCTCACAGCAGCAAACAGGAAACATCAAGTGGGTCTTGAGGATCGAACCCAGACCATCTGGCTTGGCAGCAGGTGCTCTCACCCACTGAGCAATCTAGTTGGACCTCTTCTGCAACATTTAATTTATATATATATATTAATTTTGTGTATTTTATGCACATGAGTGCTCTGCCTGCATGCCAGAGGAATGCCTCAGGTCCCATTGGAAATGGTTGTAAGATGCTGTGGGCTGCTGGGACCTGAGCTGAGACTCTGGGAGAGCAGCCAGTGCTCTTAACTGCTGGGCCGTAGCTTTAGCTCCCTTTACACGATACATTAAAAGTCCACCCACCCGGCCCTTAAGAGAACTTTTGTGTGCATGGTGCTTGAGTCTTTGACCCTCAGGATCCTGCCTCCTGGGTCCAGCTGACTTAGAGCACCTGTGGGCATCTTTCATGGAGACCCCAATGACAGGCAAGGTTCTGCACTTGGGTCTTGCAGACACAGTCTGGGCTTCACAGGACCCATCATCAGCTCCTGTCATCTGCTTCACTCTCTCTTCCCTACTTCTAATCCACAGTTCCCTCCTTCCGGCTACCCTGACAGGTGCCTCCCAGAGCCCCCGTAAGTGTTTCTTTGCCTAAATGATCAGAAGGGCTCATGCCTCCACCTGGTCATTCCTAACTAGGACTCCAGGTTAGGGAATGGCCAACAGATGGCTGAGCTCTACTCAGGAAGTCTTAATGACAATCACACATTTTCTCTTAGGGTTTCTATTGCTGTAATCAAACATTCTGACCAAAAGTAACTTGAGGAGGAAAGGATTTAATTCATCTTACAGCTTGCCCACCGTCTGGGCAAGTCAGGGCAGGAGCCTGGGGGCAGGAGCTGATGCAGGGGAGGAGTGCTGCTGACCAGCTTGTTCTTCCTGGACACTCCTCCCGGATTGCTCAGTTTTTTTCTTATAAACCCCAGGATCTCCTGCCCAGGGGTGGCATTGCCCACAGCGGGCTGGGAAAATGCCCTACAGACTTGCCTCCAGGCTCATCCCATGGAGGCATTTTCTCGATTAAGATTTCTTCTTCCCAAATGACTCTGCCTTCCATAAGTTGACATAAAAACTACCAACACACACACATAGGCATACACACACATACCCATACGCCCATACACATACCCATACAAACCCCTAGTATGCTGGCTAGTTTTATATATATACATATACATATATATCATATATTTGTATATAACTATATAATGTATAAACATATACACACATATATAAATATACATACATATTTTTCCCAGTAGAAACCTTATTTAAAAGATTTACATCTCTTTGGAAGTTTAGCTCATCTTTCAAAAGACATAGACAATGACCCAGTCAGGTTCTGTGTCCATGGCAAGCCACAGTAAGGAACTCAGATAGAAAAATGAATGGGGCAGCACCCGTACTTCAAACCCCCTGCACACGAGTGCACACACGTGCACACACACACACACACACACACACACACGCTCGCACGCATCTCTTCCAGACTGTTAAATTCAACAGCCAAGTAAGAAAAGTCACCACTAATTCTTTTGGTTGTTGATTGATGTTTTTTGGTTGTTAATTTTTTGTTTTGCAACAACAGGGTCTTGTAATGCAGCCTCAAATTTCAGGCAACTCCTTTTGTCTCTGTCTCTAAAGTAGCATCATATCCACTAAGCCATAACCCCAACCCCTCACTGCGGGTTCTAGGCAGGTACCATAACCACTGAACCACACCTCCAATCTTCATTTCACTTTTTCTTTTGACATAAGGCTTCACTGTGTTTCCCTGGTTGGCCTCAAAATCACTCATTATGGCTTTAATTATCTTGAACTTGTTATCAACCTGCCTCAGACTCCTGAGTTTGTAGGATCCCAGCCCATATTGGTACAACTATCAAAGACTTTGGTCATTTAAAATTGAAAGGGTCTGAGTTCACACTAAACCAGGTAGGTCCTAAAAAGGTTAATGCTGCTCATTTGAGTCAATGGGTTCCCATGAGAGGAAGCCAAAGGAAGAAGAGCTTGGCTCTTCTTCAGCATTCTGGACACAAAGACAGAGATCCCCAAGGACAAGGGTGACTAGTTCAAGCAGCCAAGTTGGTAAGCTCTGGGTTCAAGTCAGAACAACCGAGGAAGATTCCCAACCTTAACCTCCGGCCTCTACGTGCATGCACATACAGATGTGCCCACACACATGCAAACATGCATACACACATACAAAGGAAAAATGAAAACCAGAGACGTCCAGTAGGGAAGAAGAAGTAAAAGTAGGAATGAAGTAGAAAGGACGCTAGTAGGAGCAGAATAGGGACAGACCAGTGCCCAGTCAGCCCCAACATCCAGCCTATAGTGCCCCAATGAGAGAGAGGGATTGGGGGTATTCTGCTCTCCCCCAGGGCTGGCGAAGCACTTAAGACATCAGCTCTTGGATAGGGGACTTTGGGACATAGCAAGAAGCTCAGAGTATCCAAGTGCTGGGAATGTTCTAGGGTCAGGAAACACTAACCGCCTGAGGCCACATGGATATCTATGAAGACAATAAAATAAAATAAAATAAAATAAAAATAAAAATACTCTGGCGAGACAGAAGCAAGGTTCTCCAATGGAGCGCACTGTTGTTTTTATGGAGATTCCATATGTAAATGGTGGTCAGTGCAGAGGTTCCTGTCCACTGCTATCCTGCCACTTCCTGTGCGTGAGTGGCTCCCTACATGCACAGAACAGCTTAGGAGGGGATGGAGGGATGCCTGAGCAGTCAAGAGAGTCCTTGCTGCTCTTGCAGAGGACCCAAACTCAATTCCTAGCATCCATGTCGGACAGTGCACTTCTCATAGCTCCAGCTCCCAGGGATCCGACACCCTCTTTTGGCCTCTGGGGGTACTGCACTCAGGTGTGCACCCCCCCCCCCACACACACACACATGCACATAGTTTAAATATAAGATAAACCTTTAGAAAAAAAGAACAGTTCAGGAGAAAAACAACTTTCTATCTTCAGAATAGTCACAATCCTGAGAAGCCTTTCTTACATATCTCAGTTGAGCACTAAGCTAAGAAGTCAACCGAAGAAGCAGGTTGGAATCAACACAACACACACCCCATCTACTGAACAGAAGGTACACAAACTTCATTCTTCACCGAGCCTGGCTTCCCATGCTGGCTGTGCCTAGTTCTAAAGTGATGAGAGAGCCCCTTAATGGTAAAGACTTTGAGAGCCACGTTTTTATTGGCAATTTAATGGGTTTTTCAATGCATTCCAGAGCCATTTTGAAATTATTGTCAGGTTTTTGTTTATCTGGCTGTAACCTGAATATTTCAATTCTCCCTCAAGGCTGTAAAATCTGGGTTAACAGTTGTGAGTCTCTCTTAGATCATCTCAACTAGAAAATGCTTTTCCCCTCTAAATGAGAATTAATTGTATTTGGTGGCGGAGGTTTTCCTTTTCCTTGTGCACTAGGGTTGCGGATAACAGTGTTCCCTTCTCCTGGGCCTAGCTGGCGAATCTGGAGTGACCCTACCCCCTTCAAAAGTATTTGGCCATCAGTGTGCAATACTTCCCTTGATTCTTGAGGCTTTAAAAGAAAGTGTGTGATGCTGTTAGCCTATAAACCACCAGATGTAGGGAGATGACTCCAGCCAGCAAGCATGCAAGGCTGAGGACTGGAGTTCAGTCCCTAGAAAACATGCAAAAAAAAAACAGGTATGGTGGTTCGTGGTTGCAATTTCATTGTCGAGGTGGAGACAGGAAGATCCCGAGGGCTGGATGGCCAGAATGCCCCACCTACTTAATGAGTTCCGGGAAGGCTGTCCAGCAGTCTCATGAGATGACTGTAGAGCTGATAGAGACCCGGGATGGGAGTGGGTGTGGCCGTGGGCACCTGGCCTTCAGAAAACAGTCGCTAAGGAACCATGCAGAGCCCAAAGTTCAGAGAAGTGTCTAAGTGACAAATCTGCACAAGTGGTAAAGATTCTGACAGAGGGGTGTGGAAATAGAGCAAAGACCACCGAGTTAGAGCCCCAAGATCCACACAGTGGAAGGAGAGGACTGATTTCCACAAGTTAACCTCTGACTTCTTTTATTCATGACCCTTCCAAATTAAATACAGTATTAAATAAATAAATAGGAACAATACTATCTGCAATAGCATCAAAAAAACAAAGACCTTGAGAATAGATTCAACCAAAGACATACAAGACCTGTCCACTGAGAATGAGAGATGCACCGTTGACAGACATTATAGCCCTGGGGCAGGGGGAGTTGTGGTGTGCACGGAGTAGACCAAACGGGTCGCAAGCCAGTGCCCATGTGTCATGCAGTCCTGTCAGAATTCCGCCTACCTTACACGTGTATTTTTCTCAGAAATTGAAAATGCAACTCTAGAATTGATTTGAAACACATACGATGCAGCAGCAGAGGCAAAACGGTGTTGGTTGCGAAGAACTAAACTGAAAACACACCCTTCAGTTCTAAAACTAACCTGAGGGCTACACTAATCCACTCTGGGTGGGCTGAGGAGGTAGGCTAGAGGTTAAAGGGCTTGCCATGCCGAACCGGGGTTCTGATCCCCACACGCATGCCAAGTGGGCACTGTGACCCATCTGTTATTCCAGCCTCAGAAGGCAGACAAGCGGGTTCTTGAGGCAGGCAAGCTAGCGTCTGGCTTTGACTGAAAGACCCTGCTTTGGCAATTAAGATGAAATGCAATCAAGATGAAATGCAATCAAGAAAGATTCTTATGGCATCATGAGTATCAGTCTTCCACATGTGGGCAGATACCTGCAAGCAACATCCTATACATGCAAAAACATTCACACATGTGCACAGACCACATACATAGAAACAAACACACACACACACACACACACAGAGAGAGAGAGAGAGAGAGAGAGAGAGAGAGAGAGAGAGAGAGGGAGGGAGGGAGGGAAGGAGGAAGGAAAAGAAGAGAAGAGAAAATAATAGAAGAAAGGGGCCCAGAGATCAACGGGCTAGCTTTGAAAGCCCCTAAATAAATCGTCACATTCACAGCCAACTGATTTCTGACAAGGGTGTCATGAGAGTCTTTTCAACAAATGATGCTGAGACAACTAGATCCTCACATGAAAAAGAGTGGATTTGGACATTTCCCTTAGATCATCTAGAAAAAGAGCTCAAATGGATCAAAGACCTAACTAAATATAAGAGCAAAAATGATGAAAGTCAGAGAAAACATGTTCCTGACCTTGGTGTTGGCCACGGTTTCTTAGATACATCAAAGGTGCCAACAAACAAAGAGAAAAGAAAAACAGATTATTATCAAAATTAAAGATGCTTTGTGCTTCAAAGGACTCTGCCAATACAGTGAAAAACCCACAGGATGGAGCAAAGTGCTCAGTGTTCAGTCACCATCTGAAAAAGCTCTAATGTCTAGATGTGCAAAATTTTTATTTTCTTTTGCATCTCATGATAGAAAGGGAAAGGAAAGAGAGATGGGAAAGGAAGAAGGAGGGAAGAGAAACAAAGAACAAATGGAGAGGAGGGAAGGAGAGAGAGAGGGAGGGACAAAGGGGGGGGGAGGAAGAAGGAAGGAAGAGGAAAGGAAATGCCTGTAAGCTGGCTCAGTGGGTAATAGGACTTGCTACCAAGTCTGGTTAATTGAGTTCAATCCCATGACCCACATGTGGTAGTAGAAAACCTACTCCTGCGACTTGTTCTTTGACATCTATTCCCATATGCACATGTACACACATATGCACACCACATACACACACTCAAAGAAACAACAAAAACACAAACTGCTCATTTGTAAAAATGGGCTAAGGTCCTAAATGGGCATGTCCCCAGAGAAGTTATGAAACAGCCAGTATGATTTTTAACATCATTAATTATCAGAGAAATGCAAATAAAAATCACAACAGCCAATTCTCACTCTCAAGAATGGCTAATATAAAAACCAAAGAAAGCAATCACAAGATTTGGCCAGAATGCAGGACATTTGTACCCCAGTTTGTTAATGGGGGTATAAAATGGTGTGGTTGCTTTGGAAGATAATCTGACAGTTATTGAGAGAATCACTCACACACAAAGTTGCCATATGACTGCAAACGAGCAATTCCAACCATAGGTATACACCTGAGAAAAGTGAAAATCTGTGGCATGGGTCTGATTGGGGAGATGTGAACAGAATCTACTCACCCCTTATAGAGCTCTGACAGCAGATTTGAGAAACACTTGCACGCAAATGAACCAGGGAGTCTTTGGGGGTTACTGACAGAACCACAGAGGAGTGGATGCTTGCAGGAGCAAGGATGATGCCCACTCAACTGCTTTGCAATGACTTATGAAACCTCCCTGCACAAATTACGCACAGCTCAGCTCATCAGAGACCTCTTTCTCTATCATCTGTTGCTGTTCATATGATTCCCCCACCCCTTAGGAATCCATTAAGTTTCAGGAACTTCCTGGGATTTTCAGTTTTATTTGCTTCTTCAATCTTAAGGAGTCTTTCCTGAAAGAAAGGGATGTTTACAGTTTTTGGAGAAAAATGCTATGTAACATGTACACACACACACACACACACACACACACACACACGATGATTTTCCATGCTAGTGTGATTCACAATGCTCCAAAGTAGAAACAACCCAAATGCCATTAGGTGGCAGGTAAAGGCAAAAGGATATGGTTTAACTATACCTGGGACAGAGGAACCAAAGTGTACAAATCCACGGGCATCTAAAAACAAGAGAGAAGATGAATAGTGGCTGGAACAATTAGAGAAGACAGGAAGGGAGGGAGTGAATCACACAGAAGGCTTGGCTTGGAAAGTTGAAACCAGAACACTCTAGAGGAAGGTCAATGAGTATGCTGCCTGATCAATGAAATATCTGAATCAGTGCCTTGGAGGCAGGGGACCAGAACATGAGGGATGTAGGGGAAAAGTCACAGTAGGCAGGCTTCATCAAGATAAGCTCACAACCCAGACTTGAGACGAGATGGGAGAATTTTGTTTGACAGCAGCTCCTAGGTTCACTACTTTCCTCCCTTGGAACAGAAAAGTGGGCACAGGAGCTGTTGGTCTGATGGTGTTAGTTACCTTTTTTATTACTGTCACAGAAGTACCAGACATAAACATGCTAACAGAAGAGGATTTATTTCAACTCCTGCTTTTGGAGGGTCTTGGGCTATCACTGTGGGGCAAGCTTGGTTGAGCAACTCACATCCAGGCAAAGGGTATATGTCAAGGCTTTCTGCTTCATGACTGTGACCCAACATGAGACAGGGAACAGTGCAGAATAATAGATCTACAAAGATGTCCCCCATTGACTTACTTGAAAGGGCCAGTATCCACACAAGACAACCCAAGACCAAGTTTTCAGCACAAAGGAGATTTATTTGTCCCAGGGGGATAAAGGTTAAGAAACAAGAGACAAAGACAGAAGACAGGATGGGGGAGAAGAGCAAAGGAGATGGGAGAAGGAATATTCACCCCAGAGGGACAAAGGACTACGTCTGGATAGAGAGGAGATAGATGTACATAGACAAATTGCAGTTTATAAAGGAAAAGAGGGAACCTGGTGTTAGAATGAGGTGTTTAATTTTGTTTGGACAGATATAATTAGAGTAACCAAAAGGGAGCTTTTGATTGCTAGACTTTAATATTTTAAAAGCTGGACCTTGGTGGTCAGCCTCAGGAAGAGGAAGTAGCCAAATAAAGGAATAGACAATGGTGGCTAGCTTTAAGAATATAATAATGGTTTTTAGCAAGGAAGAGGGAATGAAAGAAGGGCCATGCCTGCCAGAGCCATGCTTACCATTCTCGGGCCTGGTTTGCCATGCTTGGGTCTGCTAGAGCCCCTTCACTACTTCCTTCCTCTAGCAATGCTCTACCTCCCAAAGGCTTGACAGCCTCCAAAAATGGCCTCACCAATGGGAACTAAGAAACAACATACGAGCCTGTGAGAGTCACCTTACTCAATCTATAATGCCCATTATCTTTCAGACCACAGGGAACCTTCTTGAAAGAATCTGGGTACTGGCCCATGAACCCAGCAGAACTTCTGTATATTGATATGAAAATCCCACCCTACTTAGTTGCCGTGGTGGTTTGAATAGGAATGGCCCCCAATAGATTCGTATGTTTGAACGCTTGGCTCATAGGGAATGGCACTATTAAAAGTTATGGCCTTATTGGAATAAGTGTGGCCTTGTTGGAGGAAGTGTGGAGGTGGGCTTTGAGGTCTCCTATGCTCAAACTAGGCCTAGTGTGGCCCACAGTCTCCTATAGCCTGCGGATTAAGATGTAGAACTCCCAGCTCCTCCAGCACCATGTCTGCCTGCACGCTGCCATGATCTCCCCCATGATGACAATGGGCTAAACCACTGAAACTGTAAGCTAGCCCGAATTAATTGTTTTTCCCTTGTAAGAGTTTCCATGGTCATGATGTCTCTTCACAGCAATAAAACCCTAACTATGACAGCTGTCAACTTGACACAGCCTAGAGTCACCTGAGAAGGGAGTCTCAGTTGCGGATTGCCCATATCACATTGGCTTGCAGATGTGCCTGTGGGAGACTGGTAATGAATGTAGGAGAGCCCAGCTTGCCGTGGGCAAGGCCATTCCCTGGGCAGATGGCCCTGGGCTATATGAGAAAGCTGGGTGAGGATGAACCTGTGTGTGGCTCCAAGCTCCTGCATCCTCCCTCAGGGCAGCCAGGTGCTGCTGCACACCCGGGGTGGGAAGGATAAAGTGGAGCCAGAACGAGTAAGTCCTCTGGATGCTGGGGAGTGAGGGGGGGTGTCCCATAGTTCTTGAGCCTCACACCTGTAGGCAGTCCAGTAAGCAAGCATTCTTCCATGGTTTCCGCTTCAAGTTCTTGCTTGTGTCCCTGCCTGACTTTCTTCATTGATGGACCATGACCTGTGAGATGAAGTAAACTCTGTCTTCCCTGAAGTTGCTCTTGGCCAGGTGTTTTGTGTGATTGTGTTTTGTTTTTCTCTTTATCACAGCGGCAGAAATGAAACTAGAACACCACCCTTTTATCTGTCCACTCTGGTGCCAACATGGCTTGGGCTGGTATCTGATTTTAGCATGGAGGGTCTCATGGTTTTCATGCTCGAACAGACCTCAGACGGAAACCTCTAACTCCAAGCAGCATTAAGCTCTGCTCTTTCAACATCTGGGTCACAGATATGCTCAGTTAATTAATGTTCTTAGCACCACTCATTTGCCTGCTGGATAATAGATTGATTCATAATTTCAGTGAGCAGCTGTGTATATCTTTCCGTGGAACACAAAGGCAGCCTGCTGTCATTCATCAGTTTGCATTTGGGTGAATTGAAACACACACGGGGCAACGTTGTTTAGGGAGGGAAAGGGAGGACTTCTGGGTTTCTTATCATTTTACCTCGAACAATTACTCTGATTTGGAACTAATTTGTGCTTAGAGCACACATTCATGGCATCTCTCTCAAGGACACTTAATAAGCTCACTATCACTTGTTAAAGGAGGGCAGGGAGGCTTCCTTTGGGAGATTGGAGCCGAGGGTTTCTGAGTAGCTTTCACAGAGAAATGAGAAGCCCTCCAGGAAAATCTTATCACCAGAGAAGAACCACTCCTGCTTCTGAGCAGACTCCTAGTGTGTTGGTCCCTTTTCTCACTGCTGTGACGAAAACACCTGACAGCAAAACTCAAGGAAGGAAGGGCTTACTGGGGCTCACAGCCTAAGGTACAGTCATGCTGGCAAAAGTGTAATTGGCGGCTGGTTACGAAGACTCTGTAGTCAGGAAGCATGGAGAAGTGAAAGCTGGTATTCAGCTCACTCTCTCCATTTTAGCCAGCCCAGGATCCCAGCTAAGAATGGTGCCGCCCGTTTTGGGTGGGTCTTCTCATACCAGTTAACTACCTGGAAAGCATGTCCAGAGGTCTGTATCCTGGGTGATTCAAGATTGTATCAAGTTGGTGATTGGTACTAGCCATCATATTCTGCTACATTCTTGGTTGATTCCTAAGCAGAACTATCCAGGCTCTCTGGAAGATTCAGAAATTAGCATCTCTTCTGTCCAGCTACGGACCACAGGAGTCCGACATTTGTGTATCTGATATGTGCCAGGGAGACAGCCAGATGTCTTCATGCCTCCTTTTCCTCACCTATAGCCTGGGAACCCAACCCATGATCCTTTTCAGGGAACACTTCATAGCCAAACCATACTCTGAGCCCAGATCACAGAACCCTTTAGCTGACGTGTACACTCATCAGCAATAATAAGTGAATATTTTTGTTATACAGCACTTGCTAACTATTACAGAGGTGCTGTTCCTGTCTGTCTTGGGAAAGATGCTGAGCCACACTATCTCCACAGCAGTTGGCAAGTACTGCATAAGCAATGATATAATCTATTATTGTGGGGTTGTGAAATCATATTGTTTATTCCTTATAGAGTATTTATAAAGTATACCTTAAACATATAACTAAAATAACTAGTTGCCCAGACTGTTCTATTATCTGAACTAGTACCAAGACTTGGATAAGAAATGTCTCCTGAAAATGGGCTATGTTGAAGTCTTCAACCTCTAATTGACGAGAGATGACCAGATAATGAGGGCTCTAATCTAATCAATTGCTTGATCTATTGATGGAACCACAGGCTCACAACATTGTGCGGAGGTGGTTTGAATTGAGATGGTGCCTCCCTGGAGGAAGTAGGTCACCTCTGGTTAGGAGATTGTCTTCTCTCTTTCCTTCTTGGCTTTTCTGGTCATCATGAGGTGAGGAGCTTTGCTCTGCCCCATGTTTTGAATCATTACAGAACATGCCAGAAACAACAGAGCCAAGTGCTCCTTACTGAAACCTCTGAAACCATGAGCCAAGTGAACTCTCCTCTTCTAAGTATAGTGCTCCATGTTTCTGCACTAGTGACAAGTGACAGGCATGGCAGCTGGCCTTGTCTGGATTCATTAGGCACCTTCTGTAAGTTCAAGGCCTGGCTGAGCTACAGAGAGAGTTCAGGGCAGCTTGGAGAGCTCCTGCCTCAAAGTTAAAAAGTAAAAAGAGGACTGAAGATACAGCTCAATAGCAGAGTGCTTGCTTAGCATGCATGAGGCCCTGGATTTAGTCTTCAATATCAGGAAGACAAGTAATAAGGAAAGGAGAGAGATAAAAGAAGGAAGAATGGAAGGAAAGAAGATGTAGAAAAGGAGGGAGGAAGAAAGGGAAGAAGGAAAAGATAGAGGAAGAAAGGAAAAGGAAAGAGGCAGGAGGCAAGGAAAGTAGGAAAAAGAGAGGGAGGGAAGAAGGAAGAAGGAAGGAATACAGAAAGAAATGGAGGAATAAGGGAGAGAGGTTGGGAGGAGGAAAGGAGGAGAGGAATAAGAAAGGAAGGGAGAAAGGAGTCATAATGTGGTTTATCTATGTCCAGGCTCAGCTAGTCCAGGGTCCTCCTAGAGCAGGCTGTTCTATGTGTTGGGCATTCACAGACAACTGTGGAGCTAACAGAAAGCTGAGGGAAAGCTGGGGCCCTGAGCCATGGTGCCTCGTGGTCTCACCCTTTGCTCTCTCTTGCCACTCTTCCTCCTCTACAGCTCGCCCGCTATACCAAGGAAGGCTTTCTGCACCTGGGTGCTCTGGGGACCACCACTCTCCTCCCTGATACCCGCTGCCTGGTGGACAACTCCAAGAGTCGCTTGCCACAGCTCCTGGACTGTGACAAAGTCAAGAGCAGCTTGTACAAGCGCTGGAACTTTATCCAGGTGGGCTCTCCAGAGACAGGGCTGGGGAGGAGCAAGTACAAATGCTGCAGGTCATAGGCAGGAGTATGGCTGATGTCCTCAAGACTCCCCACACAGTGCCACTGAGAAGCCACATCTGCCAACTCTAGGCCAAGATCATGGAGTAGATTCTAGGGGGACTGGAGGAAGGGTTCCTGTGGGAAGCAATCTGCCTCATTCCATCGCTAGTATTGGGACTGCTTAGGATAAGTCCACAGAGAGGATTCTTGAATTACTAAGCACCCTCAGCCAAGACTGAGAAAGCCAGATCTCAAATACTCCTGGAAATTTCTGTGTGTATATACTCCTGTGTATGCAGGTATACATGTACATACATGTAGAGGTCAGAAATGAACCCTCGGGCGCCAACTACCTTGTTTGTTATTATTTGTTTTTTAAGATTTAATTTTTATTTTCAATTATATGTGTGTGTGCACATGAATGCAGTACTAACAGAGGCCACAAGGGGGTGTCAGATCCTCCAGAACTGAGTTACAGATGGTGGGAGCTGGGAACTGAATTTAGAACCCTCTGGAAGACCAGCAAGTGTTGTTTACAGCTGAGCCATGTCTTTAGCCCCTCCAGCCCCTACTTCAGGGGGTTTGTTGTTGTTTTGAGTTTGTTGTGAAACAGAGCTCTCACTGGCTTGGAACTTGCCAAGTAGGCTAGGCTGGCCAGCCAGAGAGCTCCAGAGATCCTCCTTTCTCTGCCTCCCCATGCCCAGCTTTTTTAATATAAGACTCAAACTCAGATCTGCATGCTTACATAATAAGCTTGTGTGTGTGTGCATGCACATGTGAGTATACACACACAGCTGTCAGAGGACAATTTGTGGGAGTTAGTTCTTCTCTTCCATCATCTGGGTCCCAAAGATAGAACTCAGGTCGCCAGGCTTTGCAAGCTATCTTACCATTCTGACCCCAGGGAACCTCTATCATCTGCCCCAGTAACCACCAATTTCTCCCACCTGGTCCAGCCACTCAGACTGGGAATTTGTTCCCCCATGAGGAGCCACAAACACAGGAGTCAGAGTGAAGGCTCCCTGTCTGCCTTTGACCTTATTTCTGTCTTTTCTTTCCTCCCAGAATGGAGCCATCATGAATAAGGGCACAGGGCGCTGCCTGGAGGTTGAGAACCGGGGCCTGGCTGGCATCGACCTTATTCTTCGAAGCTGCACAGGACAGAGATGGACAATCAAGAATTCCATCAAGTAGATGGAAGGAAGGAGGGCACATGGAGCCCAGACCCAGGGCAGGGCCTGGCCATCCTCAGAACCAGCCACATGGTGGAGAGACAGCAGGCACCCCGAGGATGCTCTGTGGACCTCCCGGGCTCCTCCAGGGCAGCCCTGGGTGAAGATGCTAAGTCCCCCTCAGGCACTCAGCCCGTACACTTTGAAGATCTCCCTTAGTCATGCGTGGGGGCCAGGGACTGCACCTTCTGGCTACTAAGGGGCAAGGCTGTTCGCATCTCTCCACTGTGTCATTTCTCACTCCAGCATCAGCAGCTGGGTCTGGCAGGGTCTCTCTCTCTCTCTCTCTCTCTCTCTCTCTCTCTCTCTCTCTCTCTCTCTCTCATCTCTCTTCTCTCCTTTGTCCTCTCCTCTCTCATCCTTTGCTGCAGCTGCTTGTGAAACCCACCCACCCTGTCCCTCCAAGAAGTGGGGGACACAGGGAGGATTTAGCCACATCCTAGCTCCTCCCTCTTGGAGAAGGAGGACCCCATTTTTCCTGAGGACACTTTGGACCGGATGCCTGTTCATATGCTGGGGCAGCAGCTCCTCAGACCTTCCCAGCAGGGTGGCTTTGGGACACCAGTTGTGGACTCCTTTGAATTCTTGAGGCTTCCTGTCCCAGTCACCTGGAGTCCTAAATATGAACAGCATCAGCGTTTGAGCTGGAGAGAGCGAGAAGTCAGCCCAGCATGCTGGAGGCTCCCAGCCTCTGGCCACGATAGTTCTGCCTGCAAAGGACAAGGTGTTCTGGGTTCATAACTGCAAAGGTCTTCTGAGCAGGACACACAGGCTATAAAGTCAGCCTAGCAAAGGGCACAGGGTCCTCTGCGATGCGACGCTTAGCTCATTTCACCCCACACTCTGCTGGCTGATGGGGGACAGAAGAGGCCATTTTCCTCTTTTAAGAGTGATTGCTTCTTTCCAATTGCCCTCTGGTTAGGGTGCACTTATAAATCAGAGTTAATATATGGATGTGTCTGCATGCACAGGAAAGCAAGTGTGTGCCTGCCTGGGTGATGTGTGTGGCTGGGTGTGTGTTTGCGTGCTTGAGCGCGTGAGTGTGCTAGAGCAGAAGTAGCTGTGTGGTCTTGGGCTTGTGGCTTCATTGCTCACTGGATGGGGACAGCTAGAAGAATAAGGGGTAGCCCCGTGTCCCTGGATCACAGGCCCAGAGGATATAGCAAGGGTACCCCTTTTCTCATCTCCCCACTACTGACCTTGGCCATCTCCTGCCCAGAGCCAAACCCTGTAGGTGCCCATTGTGGGATCCAGTGTCTCATTTGGTGGTATCCTTATCATCGCCTCGCCCCATCTCCCCTCCTTGTGAAATAAATATGTTAGCAATCCCACAATGCAGCCTGCAGCCTCGTCTGCCTTTTGGTTCTTGTCTTGTGTGCTTTTGTTGTTGTTCCTTTGCAGTTGGGGATCAAATACAACTCAAGTGCTCTACCCTCAAACTACAAATAGGCTTGGTTCTTTCCATACCCAGTGACAGCAGGATCACTGAGACACCACGGAGGGCTTCTTTGGTTTAAAGGCAGTTGAAGTTTGTTTTGTTCTGAGACAAAGCCTTTCTCTATAGAGACCAGGAATAAAATACTCTTGACAAAAAAAGCAGGTTAGGGGAGGACAGGCTTTATCTGGCTCACGTTCCAGGTTATAGCTGATCACTTCAGGGAAGCCAAAGCAGGGACTTAAGCACCTGGTCACAATTCTGTCCACAGTCAAAGGCAGAGAGAAATGAATGCACAATGCTTGCTTGCGTTCAGCAGTTCAGGACCTCCTGCCTAGGAGGTCCTTAATTGACTTCATTAAGACCGTCCTCACAGATCTTTCTACAGTATAACTCAGTGTAGACAATTCCTACTGAGACTCTTTCCAGGCGATTCTAGATTGTGTCAAGTTGACAATTAAAGCTAGTCATCATCACCACCATGATGATTTGGTCTTATTAAAGGTAAATAAGTAAATAAACAGGTGAATAAATCCTTAGAGGTTAGGGTGAAGGAAAAGCCTATCTACTCTTACATACAACATCTATTCAAACGTGGACAGAACTTGACTTTCGACACTGGCTCCCCCTCCCCCTTGCTGCTCTCAGGTTAAGAAGGTCAAGTTGTTCAGAAAGCTTGGAAGCTGGTGCTACAGACCTGGCCTGGCTCCCTTCAGCAACTTTCACTGTCCATGGTACACACAGTGCCTCCTGGGTGTTCTTGGAGAAGTTGAATCCTACAAGATGCTTGCTAGAGGAATAGTGGGCCTCATTTCTCTCTTGTAGGAAGAAACTGGAAAGGACCATCTTAATATCCCAACACACAGAGACAGATAGACAGACAGACACAGAGACAGATGTGGCTAGAGATATGGCTGTAGATACAGAAATAGACCTCAGTTGTCATATTCCTTGTGTGCTCTTTGAGAACTGGACTATGACAGCATATTCATGAGAAGTGTTTATCTTCAGTTGTCACATTGTTAAGTACTAGAGTCTGAGATCTTTGGGTTCTTGGAGTGATGGAGATGGAGAGGAGAGAGTTGCCAGGCCAGAGAACATGCAAGCCTTTGGGCACCTATACAAAACCCCCTGAGGTTGCATCCACGTGGGGTAGAACAGCACGAATCCTGGAACTTCAGTGCCACAAGGCAGCAGGACAGATACCTGGCTAGCTGGCTTCCTGGTGAGTGCTGAGGTTGGTCTCTTGGGGGCTAATTTCTGATGGGCATTGGTACCCAGACTTTAAATCTGAGCACTGGTCCTTGGTCCCAGGGCCCAAGAGCTGAGATGGCTATTCCTGTAAGTACTACGTGTCAGTGACTTTCTTCCAAAGTGTAAGGATCCCTAGAGAGACCTACCAAAGCACAGGGTCAGCAGCCAGGTCAACCTATGGTTCCACCTGGTGTCATAGGTTGAAAGTGGCTGGAAACCAAGAAATAAAAGCAGACTTGGTGAAGCTAGAAAGAGGGGACAGAAGAGAAAGGCTGGCTGATGTGCTTTGAATGTGAAATGCCCCCTGTAGGTCCCTGTATTTGAACACTTGGTCCCCAGCTAGCAGAAGCTTGTGAGCCTTTGGGGGTAGGGGGAAAGGTGAGACCTTGCTGGAAGGATTTGAGCCACTGCGGGTGGGCTTTGAGGGCCATTGTTTTTTGTTGGGGTGCATGTGTGCATAGGCCACATGGAGCATGTGGAGGTCAGAGGACAACCTTAGGTCCTACCCCCCCCCCCGCCATGTTTAAGGCAGCACCTCTTGCCGCTCACCAGGGCACTTGTCAGGTTATCTGGCCTCTGAACTTCTAGGAACTCTCCCGACACTTACTCCCTTGTAGCTGGGATTACAGCAACGTGTTACCACACCCAGGTTTGAAAGGATTTGGGGGGTCTCGTGTCGCTATCCCCCCAGCCCTGGGATTCCTATGGTGCAGGCCTTCTGGCCAGCTCTCTGCTTCTTCACGATGGATGCTGTGTGCCCAGGCAGCTCCCCCTCTCGCCTTTCCCATGCTGGACTGTGTCCCTTCTCAAGCCATGAGTGGACACTGGGGTTTTTTTGGTTTTTTTTGGTTTGGTTTGGTTTATTCGTGTGTTTTGTCACAGGAAGAATTAAAGTTGGTAACACAGAGGCCTGGGGGAGGGCGGGCCCCTCTGGTCTCAAGTCCTTTGGGGGTGTTGGGATGTTCCAGTGGTGCCGTTTTGCACAGTAACGGTAGAGCAGCAAGCTCCAAGCAAGCATTCATCTCAAAGAAAGCTTGTGGTCTTTCACCAAAGACTGGTGCATGGCATAGTTTGAGAAGTGTCCTGTCAGTTGCTTGCTGTCACCATCACCTCAGATGTGGGGATGGCAAAGGGTGCTGGGTCCCCTTTCTACCTCCTCACTTTGACCCCCCTCGAACACTCCTGTCTATGGCCTTTTCTTGCTCTTTTCTCCATCTGATTCCTTAATCTCACAAATTGTATTTCTGGTAACTGCCCAAGCTACCAAAGCTGGTGTCTTTAAATCTATGCGCCGTGTCTCAAGTGTTTTTGTTATGGCTGTGCTTAAATCTGAGGCCTAGAAAAGTAACAAAAAGGAAGCTGGGCATGGTGATGCATGTCTGTAATCTCAACACTCAGGAGGCTGAGGCAGGAGGTAAGCCGTGAGTTTGAGGCCGGCTATATCATCAGTGCCAGGCCAGCTGGGAATATGTCATAAAAGCCAAGGAGGAGAAACAATGAATGGAAGGAAGGAAGAAAAGGAGAGAGGGACAGAGGGAGGGAGACAGGGAGAGGGAAAGGGAGAGAGGGAGAAAGTGAGGGGGGGGAAGGGGAGGGAGAGGAAAGAAGGGGAGGGAGGGGAGGGAGGAAGAGAAAGAGGAAGAAGGAGGGGGAAGGAGAGAGAGTAAGAGAGGAAGGAGAGGTGGAAAGAGAAGGGATAAGAGAGAGAAGAAAGGAGAGGGGAGCAGAGAAGGAAAAGAGAGGAAGGAAGGGGAGGGAGGGAGAGGAGAGAAGCCTGTTCTACTGCAGCTTAGGACCCCATTTTGTTTACCTGGTGCAGGTCCCACTAGCATTGAAAAACATTCCTATTTTACAAAGTAAGCCCCACAAAGCCAGGCCACTCCCCCAGGACTGTGCAGGCATAGGCTGTCCCCTGTTTATGGGCCACACTCCTTCCCAGCACCTTTCTTAGAATGCTTCTAAGGGAAGGGCCGCGTGGCAGCTGAGGGGCGGAGCTGTTGGAGCCTGCTGCAGTAGCCAGGCGTGCAGGAAGTCTGGGTTAAGCAGATCCTGCTCACCACCAGCCTCCTGTTCCGATCTGAGCCCTCAGATCACCAGCTCCCATTCTGCTGCCTTTTCCTCCCCTTCATGTCCTCAGTCACAAACTCTACTTTTCATCGACCACATAACTCTTCTAGATCTGAGCTGGGGGACTAACAGGAGATTTTTTTTTCATTCTGTAAAAACCATTTCCGTGCCACTTGACAAGTGTATTTAATCACTTCTCCAGTGGGGTGCTTTGCACAATTTCTTTTAGAAATTAAAGTCAGGCAGTGCTGGCGCACACCTTTAATCCAGCACTTGGAAGGCAAAAGCAGGTGGAATTTTTTAGTTTGAGGCCAGCCTGGTCTACAGAGTGAGTTCCATGACAGCCAGGGCCACACAGAGAAACCCTGTCTTGAAGAAGAAAAAGAGAAATTAAAGAAAGGCACATTCAAAAGAGAGGGAGGGGTCAGCCTCAGCCTCTGCAGAGGCTGTATGCACATGGCATACGGGCAAAGCACTCACATACATAAGAAAATAAGACTTAACAATGCATTGGTGTGTGGGTATATGCATGTGAGTACAGGTGCCTGCAACAGCCAGAGGCATTTGCTTTCCTGGATCTGGAGTTGTGAGCCACCCAACTTGGGTGCTAGGAACCGAACTCAGGTCCTGTGCCAAAGGAGCAAGTTCCCTTCACCACTGAGCCATCCCTTTAGACCCTAGTTTTTAAAAACAAAAATCCAGGTATACTTCAGCATGATGTCTCATGCTTTTAAACCCAGAACTCCAGAGGCTGAGTAGGTGAATCTCTATAAATTTTAGTCAGCCTGGTCTATCTAGTGAGTTCCAGGCCAGCCAAAGGTGAGACACTATCTCAACCAAAACAAAGAGAAAGCACCAGTCACAGTAGTGTGTCCTTGTGATCCTGAACTAAGGAAGAGAGAGGAAGCACATGGGGTTTGCCAGCAGCCAGTCTGTCCTCCTGCAAGCCAGGTCAGTGAGGGCCCTGTCTCCAAGAGCATAGTGGACAATGTCTGAGAACTACAGCATGAGTTAACCTCTGGGCTACACACATACATGCACGTATAAGTGCACACACACTCGCCTGTACACAAGTGCACACACACATATTCATATACACTCAAAGGAAGAGTGAAAGAAAGGGCAGAAAGTGAGGAAGAAAGGAAGGAGAGCAGGTGGGAAGGATAAAATCACACTGAAACTACTGAGAGTGTGCAACTTATGATAATAAACAGATTTCATGATCTCTGTCCTTTTTGAGCTCGTATTGAGGGGCTGGAGAGATGGCTCAGTGCTTAAGAGCGCGTTGCTGCTCTTCTAGAATATATGAGTTCAGTTCTCAACACCCACACCATCACCAATCAGTTCACGACTACCAGCTCCATGGGTTCTGGTGCCCTCTTGTGGCCCCGTGGGGCATTGCACTCAGTGAACATACCCTGTAGAGACTTTCCAGCGTGGTATGTACCTGGTGGATGCAGGCATTGAGGGTGGACCTTGAAGTTTGTAGCCCAGCCTCATTCTGGTCCCAGTTTTTGTTCTTCCTGATCTCCTGTGAGAGGCAGCTCAACCATCTACTCCTGTCACTATGAATTCCACCGTGTTTTCCCTACCACGACAGACTGAAACCATGAGCCAAAATAAAACCCTGTCCTTTTAAGTTGCTTTTGTTGTGTATTTTGTCACAGTTATGACAAAGCAGCACCGCAATAAGGGAAAGCTTCAGTGAGCAGTATTCTTCGAGCTGGTACCTTGAAGCTGGGAGGAAGATGAACTCTGCTCTATTGAGAGCAAACTTTGCATCAAGTCTCAATAGGAAAGTCACATGCCATTATTTTTCAGGACTAAACAGATACTGTTGAAAAGTTTTACCAGGAGTTTCTTTTTTTTTTTTTAATAAATTCTGATTTTGCTTTGGTTCAGTTTCCCAACAGTGACTGGAAAGATAGTTTGTCAGTGAAAAGTACCTCCCACTCTTGAAGAGGACTTGAGTTCAGTTCTCCGAACCCTCTTCGGGCAGCTCACCACTGCCTGTAACTCCAGCTGCAAAGGATCACATGCCCCCTTCTGGCCTCTGAGCACATCTGCACGTATATGTACACACCCAACCCCACCCCATACACAACATTAAAAAAAAAAAAACACCAGGGTGAATTTAGCAGAAAACATGAGTAATTATCTTGTTAGAAACATAAAATTTGGGGGACCTGCAGGAACTGATGCACCAATCAAGGACCATGCATGGAGAGGACCCTGCACAGAGGTAGCCAATAGGTATCTCCATCTAGATGGGGTTCCCCTCATAAGGGGAGCAAGGTGTCTCTGACTTGGACTCTGTTGCCTGCTCTTTATCACTTACCCCTGGTGAGGTGGCCTTGCCAGGTTGTAGAGGAAAAGGATGCAGGCAGTCCTGAAGAGACTTGATAGGATGGAGTTAGATGTTAGGGGAGGAGGGCTCCTCTTTTCTGAGGACTAGGGGAGGGACATGGCAGGGGTTGGGGAAAGGAAGCAGGGTTGTACAGGGAGGAGACAAGCAAGGGGGCTACAATTTTTATGTAACATGAATAACTTATAAAAATAAATTTAACTAATAAAAAACTGGGTGTCTGATAAGATGTCTGAGGAGGTTATGTTGCTTGCCAACAAGCCTGATGGTCTGAATTCGATTCCTAGAACCCACATGGTGGAAACGAGGCCATCTGAAGATTGACCCTGACTCCACGTGTGCAGTGTGTCACAGTGTCAACCCCCACATGCAAAATCACATAAATAAATGTGAAAAAACTTTGAGATGTGTTCATACAGATTTGATGGGGCTAGATAAAATCTAGGACCCACAAATGAGGAGGGACTGACTGTCTCTCTAAGACAGCTTAGGTCACTTAGTGTGATTGTCCTCCATTGATTGGGATCTAAGATGAACAAATAAACAACTCACAATCTCCAGGATTGACCTTCACTTATTATTGTAATGCCTTATATAAGTATAAGAAGGCTTCTTCTCCAAGGTCTATGGCAACTATCAAATAAAAATAAACTTACAGGTGAATACAAATAATGCCAATAAAATTCAAATTAGTAGTGTTTATTTCACCTGCCTGTGGTGTGGCTCCCTAAAAACAGTTGCTGCTTCTGCCATGGATGTGGTACTAACCAACAGCACCAGAATTTCCTCTGTGCCTTCTGATAATGGTTTCTCCCCTACTTTCCCACAACACTCATATTTTGAGCATATGTTTATTGAGTAAAGAACAGGATAAAATTTTATATTGTATCATTGTGTCAATTGTGTCATTATGCAAATGCCCTGGAGTATATGTGCAAACACACACAAACAAGCTACAAGTCACCAGGGGAAATTAACTTGTCACATCTTTGGGCAAACATGGTCATAAGATATTGAGTAGAGTGAGGTAGACACACCCTGATCTCTGAGAATTTATATCTGACAGTGTTCCTTTAAACACACAAGCGCGCGCACACGCACACACACGCACACACACACACACACACACACACACACACACACACACACACACTTGTATTCCAACCTCTACAGAGGAGACTTGCATTGATGTGCACATACCCATTCAAAGACAGGCAGATATGCCTAATTTTAAGGGGGAAAAAAAAGAAAGACAGAAAGGAAGGAAGGAGGAAAGGAGAGAAGAGAAGAGAAGAGAAGAGAAGAGAAGAGAAGAGAAGAGAAGAGAAGAGAAGAGAAGAGAAGAGAAGAGAAGAGAAGAGAAGAGAAGAGAAGAGAAGAGAAGAGAAGAGAAGAGAAGAGAAGAGGAGTTGGCTGCAGAGTGAGTTCAAGGCCAGCCTGGGCAACTCAGTGAGACTCTGTCTCAAGAAAAAAAGAAGGTTGGAGATGGAGCTTAGTGGTACAGTGCTTAGTATGTGGGGGGTTTCCAAGTCTTCCCCTAACACTAAAGGAAAGAAGGGGAGGGGAGGGAAAGATGCGGGAGAGGAAAGATGAGCAAGAAGAGGGGAAAGGCAGGGAGGGGCTGAGAGGGAAGAAAAAGGGAAAGGGGGGGCTGGGGAGGGAAAGAACAGAGAAGGAAAGAGGAAGGGGAAAAGAAATAGGAAAAAGAAAAGGGAAG
Organism: Pachyuromys duprasi; assembly: GCA_028658305.1. Classification (NCBI taxonomy): domain Eukaryota; kingdom Metazoa; phylum Chordata; class Mammalia; order Rodentia; family Muridae; genus Pachyuromys; species Pachyuromys duprasi. The sequence continues at coordinate 97,912,739 of CM053766.1, forward strand.
GGAGTAACGGAGAGAGAAATAAGATAGATAAAGCAGCCTGGGAAAAAGCTAACTTCCTTCCCCGGGCAACTCTGCCAGGGCGGGAAAAGCTGGCTCTGCAGGCATCTGCGTGCTCAACAGCTCCTTCTGTAGGACGTTCGTGTTAACCACTTCCACCTAAGACCCACCGACAGCAAAGCTGAGCACCAGACTCGAAGCTGAGTCTAGCTCCGATGTGGAGTGCAGTTTGGAGGGCAGCAAGGTCTATGGCGCAGCGTAAGATGTGGAGGCGGTGCCCAGCCTTTCTTTCTAGGGTGCCAGAGGACCACGCTCCACGATAGAGCTGAGAGCTCGGCATGAGGCTGCCAAGGAAGGTCTCTGGAGCCCCCTGCTGGCACCTGGATTTGATTCCTGTGGCTTCCTTTCCCCTTTTAACTTCTGAGCCATCCCTCCGGCCCCTGGCTTTGAACTTCTGGTTCTCCTGCCTCACCCTTCTCAGGAGGAGCAGCTGAGATTAAAAGCCTGCAGAACACAAACACAGCTCTTTTCGATCTATTTATTCACTCAGTTTTTAGTTTCTGTGAACTGAAGACTCTGTGTTGAAGATCTTATGATTCATGAGAACTTTGTGACTGTGGAGAGTTTAACATTGCAAATTAAGAAAGAACATTATCTTAAGTTTTTCTCAAAGAAAGCATGATGGATGTGGTACTGGCTGGAGTGCGTCCGCCTAGACGGGATGATTTGGGGAGGGAGTGATCTGTGAAGAACAGAACCAAGCGGCACCTTGGTCTCGGGTTCTTGGCCTCTATGCATTTATGAGAACTTTCCAAGCATAAGTGTGTGCGTGTGCGTGTGTGTGCATATCTGTACATATTTATATGGGTGTGTGTCCATGTGTGTGGAGGCTGGAAGTTGATACCAAGTGTCTTTCTCTATTGCTGTCCATCTTATTGTTTCCATGTGCTTGTGCTGTATGTGTAGATACTTATGGTATCTATGTATGTGTTGTATTGCATGCATATGGGTATATTTATGCATATGTGTGTATATAATGTGTTGCATGTGCATGTGTGTATATGTTGTATACACATGTGCATGCATATGTTGTGTATGTATGTGTTGTATGTATATATGATCTGTATATATGTGTGTGCATGTGTTGTATGCGCATGGATGTATGCAGGTGCATTCATGAAGATCCAGTAGAAGATATTGGGTGTTCTTCTCTGTCACTCTCTACCTTATTTTTTTTTCTTGAGGCAGAATCTCTCCCTGAGCAGTCTAGACTCTCACTGGCGTGAGCCCAGCATCCAAGAAGCTCCGGTGACACTCCCGTCTCTGCTCCTGCAACATCAGGCTTTTTCTGTGAGTAGAGGGCTCTGAACTCAAATCCTCATGCTTGTGCACAAAGCTTTCTTACCCACCAAGCCATCTCTCCAGTCCTTCCAACTCATTTGAGATAGAGTCTCTTAGTGAGTCTGAAGCTCATCAATGAGGTCACGGTGGCTGACCAGTGTGCCCCAGGGATCCTCCTACCTCTGTCTTCTAGGGAGGAGCTTCCAAGCATAGGGTACAGTGCCTGGTTTTTTGTATGTGGGTGCTGGGGACCACAATTCAAGTCATTATGTTTGTTTGCACAGTAGGAACTTTACAAGCTCAGCCATCTCTCTGGGTACTTCCAAACATTTTTAACCTTTTCCATACCATAGTTGAGTCTATAAACCACCTTCTTAGAAAAACACTTCAGACATGCATAAAATAAGTGCACAAAATTACATACTTTCATTTTAGAAATATCTACAGACCCTTTCTTAGAAAAGCCATTTTAGATATGCATAAGTTTACAATACATGATGAGAGCTGGAGAGATGGTTCAGTGGTTAGGAGCATGTGCACTGCTCTTGCAGGTGGTCTGGGTTCCACATCTAGCGGTTCACAACTTCCTGTATATCCATCTCCAGAGGGATGCAATGCCTCTGGCCTCCATGGACACCCACACTCATACCCCACAATTAAAAAAAATCTAGCCAACCATGTTTTTAATTCCAGCACTCAACATCAGAGGCATTTGAAGCCAACTTGGGCTACATAGTGAGCACCAGGCTAGCCAAGGCTACATAGAAAGACTTTGTCTCAAAATAATGATGATGGAGTACCAGGACCACCAACTACCAGGGAACAGCAGCTCCTGGCTTGCTAGAGCCCAGCTGCAGTGGCTTCTAGGCACAGTCTGCCTAGGGCCACTGTACCCAACCTCCTCAGATTCTACCTACATGGCTGCTCCATTTCCCTGGGCCAGAAACCATCAGGGAACAGCAGTGTGCTCCAAGTACTATCTTCCTGACCCTCTCCATGTCCTGGGTCACATTTCCACCTGGATTCTCCAAAACCAGCAACCATCAGGGAACAGCAGACATCAGGAAGCAGGGGCAACTATCACAGAGCAGTAGAGACCAACACCCATCAGGGACCAATAGCATCCAGTGTACCCTATATCCTGATTTCAATCCCCACCTACAGTCCCAGAGACTGGCAGCCATCAGAGATGACCAGTTCTCCCTGTATCTCCAGAGATCTGATATCATGCAGAAAACCAGAAGACTATTACCATCTGGAATCACCAGTTAATCCACAATCCCAGAGGCTGGCTACCATCAGACACCTCCAGGTTTGCTAACATCATGGACAACCAAATGGTTGGAGGCCAGATTAAGAACACAAGCAACAAAACCCAGGGCATATGACTCCACTGGAAACCAGCTATCCTACCACAGCAAGCCCAGGAGATGCTACCACAACTAAAGCACAGAAAAATAGACCTTACACCTAAGGTTATGAAAAGATAGAGGCCTTGAAAGATAAAAATAAATCCCCCAAAGAAATACAGGAAAATACAAACAAACAGGTGAAGGAACTGAATAAATCCCTTAAAGAAATACAGGGAAATACAATCAAATGGGAGAAAAAGGGATAAAACTGTTCAAGACCTAACAATGAAATAGAAGCAATAAAGAAAACACAATCTGAGACAATCCTGGAGATGGAAAACCTAGGGAAGGGAACAGGAACTACAGGCACAAGCATCACCAAAGAATACAAGAGATGGAAGGAAGAATCTCAGGTATAGAAGATACAAATGGAAAAAAATGATAAATCAGTCAAAGAAAATGTTAAATCTAAAAAGTTCCTGACACAAAACATCCAAGAAATCAGGGACATTATGAAAAGACCAAACCCATGAATAATAGGAATAGAAAATGGAGAAGACTCCCAGGTCCAAGGACCAGAAAATATTTTCAACAAAATCATAGAAGAAAACTTCCCCAACCTAAAGAAAGAGATGTCCATAAATATACAAGAACTTACAGAACACCAAATAGATTGGACCAGAAAATTCTCCTGTCATATAATAACATTAAATGTACAGCACAAAGAAAATATTAAAAGCTTCAAGAAAAAAAGAGAAAGTCACATATAAAGACAGACCTTTCAGAGTTCCATCTGACTACTCACCAGAAACTCTAAAAACCAGAAGGGTCTGAGCAGATATCTTACAGACACTAAGAGACCATAGATGTCAGCCCCGACTACTACAATCAGCAAAACTTGAAATCACCATAGAGGGAGGAAACAAGATATTCCACAACAAAACACAAATTCAAATGGTACCTAACCACAAATCCAGTCCTACAGAAGATACTAGAAGGAAAACTCCAACCCAAGGAGGCCAACTACACCCAGAAAAACATAGGAAACAAATAACCCCACATCAGCAAAACCAAAAGAAAGGAAGCACACATACACACTTTACTATCACCAACATCAATTAACAGTCACTGGTCACGAATATCTCTTAACATCAATGGCCTCAACTCCCCAATAAAAAGACACAAGCCAACAAAATGGATGTAAAAACAGGATCCATCAACCTGCTGCATACAAGAAACACACCTCAGCAATAAAGATAGACATTAACTCAGAAGAAAGGGCTGGAAAAAGGTTTTCCAACCAAACAGAACCAAGAAGCAAGCTGGAGTAGAGATTCTAGTATCTAATAACATAGACTTTTAACCAAAATTAATCAAAAGAGATGGGGAAGGACAGTTCATACTCATCAAAGGAAAAATCCACCAAGACGATGTCTCAATTCTGAACATCTATGCCCCAAATGCAAGGGCACCCACATTCTTAAAAGAAACATTACTAAAGTTTAAATCACACATCAAACCCCACACATTAATAGTGGGAAACTTCAACATCCCACTATCACCAATGGAGACAGAAACTAAACAAAGAAATAATGAAACTGATAGATGTTGTGGATCAAATGAACCTAACAGATGGTTTTAGCTCAGAATTCTACCACATTTTCAAAGAAGAGCTAATACTAATACTCCTCGAACTTCTTCACAAAATAGATACAGAAGAACATTGCCAGAATCATTTTATGAAGCCACAGTCACCCTGATATCTAACCACACAATGACTCAACAAAGAAAAGAATTTCAGACCAATCTCCCTCATGAACATTGATGCAAAAATAATAAAATACTCGCAAACCAAATCCAAGAAAACATCAAATACATCATCAACCATGACCCAGGAATGCAGGGGTGGTTCAATATTCAAAAATCCATCAATATAATCCACCATATAAACAAACTGAAAGAAAAAAAATCACATGATCATCTTATTAGATGCAGAAAAAGCCTTCAACAAAATCCAACACTCCTTCGTGATAGAAGTCTTGGAGAGATCAGGAATACACAGCACTTCATAATAACTAACATAATAAAAGCAATATACAGCAAGCTGATAGGCAACATCAAATTAAATGGAAAGAAATTCAAAGTAGTTCTACCAAATCAGGGACAAGGCAAGGCTGCCCACTCTCTCCATGTAATAAACACCTTTAACAAAGTGACCAGATACAAAATTAACTGAAAAATTACCCAAACAACAAATGGGCTGAGAAAGAAATTAGGGAAACAACACCCTTTCAAATAACCAAAAACAAAACAAAAACAAAAACATAACTCCCACAAAATATTTCAGTGTAACTCTAACCAAGCAAGTAAAACACCTGTATGACAAGAACTTCAAGTCTCTGAAGAAATTGAAGAAGATATCAAATGATGAAAAGATACCCTGTGCCCATGGATTGGTAGCAATAGTAATCATAAAAATGACCATCTTACCAAAGCAATCTACAGATTCAATGCAATTTCCATTAAAATACCAAAACAATTCTTTACAGACCTTGAAATAACAATTCTGACCTTCATATGGAAAAACAAAAAAACCTAGAATAGCTAAAACCATCCTCTATAATAAAAGATCTTCAGGATGTATCTCCATCCCTGATCTCAAGCTGTACATAGATAAACAGTAATAAAAATGGCATGGTGCTGAACAGAAACAGACTGCTGGATCAATGGAGTCTAAACGAAGACCCAGAAATAAACCCATACACCTATGGACACTTTTTATTTTTTTATAAAGGCGACAAAACCATACAATTGAAAAAAGACAGCATCTTCAACAAATGGTGCTGGTCTAACTGGATGTCTACATGTAGAAAAATGCAACTAGATCCATATTTATCACTCTGCACAAAACTAAAGTCCAAGTGGATCAAAGACCTCAACATAAAACCAGACACACTAAATCTATTAGAAGAAAAAATGGGGAAGAGCCTTGAACGCATTGGTTCAGAAGACATCTTTTGAACAACACAGGCTCTAAGATCAACAATCAATAAATGGGGCATCATAAAACTGAAAAGCTGTAAAGCTAAGGATACTATCAATAGAACGAAATGACAGCCTACAGACTAGGAAAGGATCTTCACCAACCTTTCATCCAACAAAGGGCTAATATCCAAAACATATAAAGAACTTAAACACCAACAAACTAAATAATCCAATTAAAAAGGGGGTACAGAGCTAAACAGAAAATTCTCAATAGAGGGGATATCAAGTGGCTGAGAAACACTTAAATAAATACTCAACATCCTTAGTCATCAGGGAAATGCAAATCAAAACAACTCTGAGATTCCACTTTAAACCTATCAGAATGGCTAAGATGAAAAAGTCAAGTGGCAGCACATGCTGGAGAGGATGTGGAAAAGGGGGAACACTCCTCCATTGCTGGTGGGAGTGCAAACCTACACAGCCACTTTGGAAATCAATCTGGCCCTTTCTCAGAAAATTAGGAACATCTTTACCTTAAGACCCAGCTATACCACTCCTGGGAATATAACCTAAAGATGTTCCACCATACAACAAGGACATTTGCTCAACTATATTCATAGCAGCTTTATTCATAATAGCCAGAAACTGGAAACAACCCAGATGTCCCTCAATCAAAAAGTGTATACAGAAACTGTGGTATATCTACACAATGGAATACTGTTCAGCAATTTAAAACAAGGGCATCATGAAATTTGCAGGCAAATGAACGGATCTGAAAAAAAAAATCATCTTGAGTGAGGAAACTCAGATCCAGAAAGACGAGCATGGTATGTACTCACTTATAAGTGGATATTAATCATATAATACAAGGTAACCATACTACAATCCACAGACCTAAAGAAGCTAAGCAACAAGGATGGCCCTAGGGAGGATGCTTAACTCTCATTCAGAAGGGCAAATAGAGACACCAGAAGCAGTTGAAGAGAGGGAACTGGGTGGGAGCCTACCATAGATGCTCTCTGAAATACTCCATCCACCAGGGGATCGAAGCAGATGCAGAGACTCACAGCCAAACTTTGGGCAGAGTACAGGAAATCTTATGAAGTGTGTGTGTTGGATAGAAGGACCAGCAGGGACAGGGACTCCACAAGACCAACAGAGCCAACAAATCTAGGCCCAGGGGACCTCCAGAGAGGTCTATACATGGAGAGGACCCAAATCCCCTGCTCAGATGTAGCCTATAGACAGTTCAGTTTCCATGTGGGTCTCCCCAGTAAGGAGAGCAGGGGCTGCCTCTCACAGGGACTCTGTTGCCTGCTTCTCAATCACTTTCCCCTGAGAGGCCAAGCCTTGCCAGGCCACAGAAGAAGAGGATGCAGGCAGTCCTGATGAGACTTGATAGGCTGGAGTAATTTGGTAGGGAAGGAGGGTGCCTCCTTTCTGAGGACTAGGGGAGGGAGAGGGGGGAAGAGGAAGAGAGGGTGGGACCAGAGGGGAGGGTGGGAGGGGGCTATGATTGGGATGTAAAATGAGTAAATTTTAAAAATTAAATTAAAAAATAATGATATAAATAAATCTAAAATTAAAAAAAACAACAACCCCATACAATGTACATGGGTGACAGCCCTGCTGTCCCTACAACCCCCAAACCAGGAGTCCTGCTCTCCCCTGAAGTCTCCTCTCAAGTGGAACACTGCATCATTTGTCCACTAGATGTCACTGCTGTGGTATCTGTGCCTGGAGCAAGGACACTGAGACCTACAGTCTGAGTTAGAGCAAGCCCCCTACCCGGCCGGCCGGCCACCATCCACCAGAGAGAGAGAGAGGGAGAGAGAGAGAGAGGGAGAGGGAGAGGGAGAGGGAGAGGGAGACGGAGACGGAGAGGGAGAGGGAGACGGAGAGGGAGGGAGGGAGAGGGAGGGAGGGAGGGAGGGAGAGGGAGGGAGGGAGGGAGGGAGGGAGAGAGAGAGAGAGAGAGAGAGAGAGAGAGAGAGAGAGAGAGAGAGAGAGAGAGAGAGAGAGAGAGAGAGAGAGAGAGAGAGAGAGACCTTCATTCACGAGCCTGGGGTTGACTGGGGAGCTGGGCAGTGAAAGGGTTAGGGGCTGTAACATGCTCAGACCACACAGACTTAGTCCTTCGACGGTCCCCTGAGAGAAGTGGGAAGGGGGGGAAAGGCTTCTTGCCTAAAGAAAATGAATGGGGTCCTGACACCATCCAACTAGACTTAGGGGCTTTCTTGTATTTCTCCTTGAAGCAGGTATGTAAAGAATGTCCTGAGGGTATTCCCAGACAACAGGCATCCCAGATAAAGGAGTACACCCCATAAGTGGTGTTCTGGTTGCAGCTCTTCGTGTGGGGTTGGGTGTAAGGGTAATGGTGAGGGGTGGTGTGGATGATACTTGGCTCCTGCAGTAGAAAGAGAAAGAGCGATGCCAGGGGTGGGGGCGTCATCTGCTGAGACCCCCACGGCAGCTGGAAGGGTTGAGATCTAACGTGTCTGTGGCTGGAACCAGCTGCCCGGGATTCCCCTCAAAACAGGAAAGCATTTCCAACCCTCCTACCAGAGAGGGCAAAGTCAGCTGCCACCAGCGAGGTCATAGTCTTCTAGAGTTTGGTTTCCTTGAGAAACTGAGGCTGAGACAAGAATTCAGGTCACACAGTTTATTCAGAACGAAGAGGAAAGCCGCAGGACCTGGATGGCAGGAGGGGTAAGCAGGGGATATGGTTGAGGTGGCCATAGAGGAGGACTAGGGTTTCACTCCTTAGGGACATACCATTAGCATCCCTACTGGAGCTGGGGCTCATCGTTTCAGCTACACTGCATGGCCAGTGAACTGCAGGAATGTGCCCATCTTCACCTCCCAGTGCTGAGGTTAAAGGCTGCATCCCACCTCTGGCTTTTCACACAGGTTCTGGGGATTTGAACTCAGGCCCCCCTGCTTATGCAGCAGGTGCTTTACTCACAGAGCCAACTCCCATCTCCATGTGTGTTTGTTCTCTTTTCATCTAGACTCCACATATGTGATGAAAGTATGTTTGTGATTCTCAGTGACTTCCAAGTCCATCTGTTTCCCTGCAAATGGCCTAATTTCACCCTTTTTTAATGACTGAAAAGTGCCTCACTGTGTCTATGCACCATGGCTTCTTTATCTATTCAATAGTTACTGGTTATCGTGGCTGATTCCACATCTTGGTTGTTGTGACTCGCACGACAAGCCCCTCTCTATAGTAGATCATTGAGACAGTTCTAGAACACATGGAAATATTTGGTATCCAGAAGAGGCCAGGGAACATGACCACTAAAGCTTGCGTTTGGGTCACAGGGTTGGAGCCTTCATGGCTGAGTTCACAGCGCACACACACACTTGTTGTGGAAAACCCCCTAAGCTACCTCATCATCTCCCAGTCCCACATCCAATGCCATTTGCTTTAATCACTCCTAACTAGGCTACTTCCCAGACTTCTCTCAGAGCAGGCTCCTGGCCATGTGCATCTCTCCACACTAACTCATGGCGACCTCTCTTCCTTCTTCTCTCTCCTTTCTTACTTTCTTTCCCCTTCCCATGATCCTTCTGTCCTCTAAGACCTCAGACCTTGGCTACCTCTATCCCATGTTGTCCTGCCCAGGTATAGGCCTTTTATTTAGCCAATCAGGGATAATTTTGGAGGCAAGGTTACATAGCATTACTTGGGGTACATGAGTGTCTGCTCGTTTAGAACAGCAAGCAGACCTCAGGCAGCAACATAGTCAACAATCAAATACAAAGCACCAGACATGCTCTAGCACACATCTCTTCATCATCATACACACACCCACCACCGTGTGACTGGGCTCTTTGGTTACTTTGAGAGTAGTTTTACAATGTGAGGCAGCCCCTTAGTTTATATGTGTCTGTGTTTGTGTGTGCACACATACACACATGCAAATGTGTGCATGCATGCATATATATACACTTATGTGTATATGCATATTATGTCATATACATGCACACACAGAGATAGATGATTGATAGACAGATGATAGATTGTTTGCTCTGTTTGTTTTTGAGACAAAGTTTCACTCTGCGGCCTAGGCTGACACTGAATTGGTGTTCCTCTTGCCTCAGTGTCCTGTATGTTTGGTTTATAGGAGTACACCATCATACTCAGATTTCCACTCCCTCTTTCCTTCCTTCCCTCCCTCCCTCCTTTCTTCCTTCCTCCCCTTCCTGTCTCTTTCTACCTATCTGTGTCTGTCTGCCTATTTCTCTCTCTGCACAACACACTTGTGGGCTCAAGCAAGCTCACCTCCTGGCTCAGTGCCAGGCTGACAGATGTGTGACACCACATCTGGTGTGCCTTGCCTCTGATGTGCCCTCTTACCTTTCCACCTTTGCCCAGAGTGGAAGCAGCATGACTAGCCTGACAGAAATGAAGATAATCTGAAAGGACACTTGCTTCTCCATCTGACAGACAGACTATGAAGACAAGGGGCCCCAAATGCAAATTTCCCCAGGAATCTCATGCCAGAAGAAGGAAGAGGCACCAGCCAAAGAAGACCATCTCCTGGGAAGAGACCTCACAAAGCTCTGACATCTTGTAAGCTCACCTTACAGGATGAGACTAAGCCCAGACCAGGATGTCCTGGAGGTCAGAACCATACTCTGGCCAAGACAACTCAGGTACACATACCCCTCAACCTGTATTTAAGCTTTAATTTTTACTTCAGGAGTTCAAAGATGGGCTTGAGGAGGTGTCTTAAGGGTTTTTATGACGATGGCAACTGCCATAAAGACAACTCTTAATTGAGGCTGGCTCACAGTGCAGAGGTCTAGTCCATTATCATCAAGGCAGGAACCATGGCTGTGTGCACATAGACATGGTTCTGGAGAAGGAGCTGAGGGTTCTACATCTGGATCCTTAGGCAGCAGGAAGAGACAGTGACACACTGGCCTGGCTTGAGCAGTTGACACACTTCCTACAATAAACCACACCTACTCCAACAAGGCCACACCTCCTAATAGGCCTGGGGGGGGCATTTTTATTTTTTTCAAACCACTACAGAGGGGGTCACTGTATCTTTTTATCCCTCTTTCCAAAACGTCTACGTTGCTACATTTCCTTCTTTTCTGTTTTCTATCATTTAGTGAGGCTCTCTTTGGGGGCTTACTGAAGATAAGCCCCCAGGGATTGAGGCACTTCCCAGCCCCCAGAAACAGGCATGGGACATGTCTCTTTTCATCACAGATGTTCCAGTCTGTGACAGCAGCAGAAAACAAGACTAGGGGAAAGTTGTACCATGAGCAGTTCCTAACGGCATCAAACATTCTGGAACTTTTTTTTACCTCAGTCTTCAGTTTCTGAAGGCTATCACTAAGAAGCAAGGAGGAGGGTGTGTGCCCACCCCCCATAAGAAACGGACAGAGGAACTGGGTCCCAGGCAATGACTGAGTGGGAGCTGGGGGGTGGTGCACCTGTGACTCAGGCAGAACCGACACATTCTGTTCTGTGTTTTCTAAGTGAGACCTGTGGGTGTGTCTTGGAGTGGATGACTTCTGTTTGAGTCAGAAAGACTCTCTCTTGATTTCCCCCATGCCTGTCTCAGATTTGTTGGCAGGGCCATTCCATATTAAAGGCACTCAGTGTCTGTACGTGGGTAGAGGTGGGCAGCGCAGATGTAGCACAGTTTAATAAACCGAGAGTGACTGAGATTCAGGGGCTGCCCTCAGGGGACAGCGCGAATCCCTCCAGTTGACTTCCTTTCGTCCTGGCCTGAATGGCTTGCAATCCCAGCACTCAGGACCATTGCCGACCCCCCCCTTCCCCAAATGTGACATTTCGATGTTGGGCACACAGGAGCAGTGACCTCCACATGACAGAGGGGACCAAGACCAGAGATTAGGAGAGGCCAAGGCCAGGCTCTCAGGACTGCGCAGGCAGAAGCTCACTATGTCCACAGAGGTTTGAGAGGCAGAGGTACATGAGCAGGGGCTGTGGAGGCACAATCCGAGTTCCCACATGGAAGGAGAGCAGACTCTCAAAAGGACTGTCACTCAAACACACTCCCGTATAAGTAAGTAAGTAAGTAAATAAATGTACCCCCCCCCTTTTCAAAAAGAAAAAAATACAGGAAGTGCAAAGGTCAGGGTGTGTCAGAGGGCAGCGCCCTGTAATTGGTAAACTCTGACACCAGAAGGCACATCACATCCTGTTACGGTGCTCCAGTCTGGGTTAACCAAAGATACTCTCTCTTCTTTGGGCTGAAAACGTGTTAAAGCTGTCCCCCAAGACCCGCGACGTTTATATCTGCAACCTGGAAATCTGACTTGCTTGAAGTGTTATGTTTTACTTAATAAGTGCACGGGATAAAAATTTCCAAACCTCGGGTAATGAAATGCAGCAAGAAGCAGTGAGAGCCTGGAATCAGTCCGGGATAGCATGACTCTTAAAATCTCCCAAGCATTCCCAGCCCTGAACTTTGGCCCCAAGCAGCCTGAGAACAGGTGGCTGGGTTCCTCGGCGACAGCTCTCTGCCGCAGTGACAGCTCTCTGCCACCAGAGGGCTCTCCGCGAGCGGCGTGCGAGCCCGGGGCAGCTACCGGAAGGGGGCGCTAGCCGCCCGCAGCAAGTTCCGCCAAGCAGGCCAGAAAGACTAGTAGTGTAACCCTCAGTCCCCATCTTTCTAACAAAAAAAAACCTGATTTCAGGACCACGATTTTCTGAGTCCCTATGAAGACCTAGGAGGGAGTGCTTTGGATGAAGGTCATTTCGGGAATAAAGGGAACGAGAGGAAGAAAAAGGAAGAGCAGAGAGTGGAGGTCCATGCCAGTCACCTCAGCTAAGTGAAGTCTGAGACCAGAGACTCCAAGTTAAAGGCTAGCCTGAGCAACTCATATCCCCCCAGTGTGGGGCTGAGATGGGGCTCAGCAGGAAGGGGCTCACCTAACATGACCAAGACCCTGAGTTCAATTCTCCACCTCCACCAAATAAAACGGAAGCGTGATAAAAGAGACAGAAGATGCCTCCATCCAAAGTCCGACTCTGAGCTAGGTGTGGTTGTGCTCATCTGTCATCTGGGTGCTCAAGGCCTTGAGGCAGAGAACACAGTGAGTTCAAAGCCAGCCTGGGCTACGTAGAAAGATCCTGTTTCAAACAGCAACGATAAACTTCTAAACCTGGCCAAGCTCCTCATGCTAACACCGTGAAAATGCATCCCAAGGGTGAATCTGGAAGCTTCTCTCTAGTGCCCGCTGTTTTGGCATTTGTGTGCTGCCCCCACCCTGAGGGCTTTGAACTCACCTCTTTATCCTTTCAGAGCCTCCTCCCTCCGTTCTGCACCCCGGAGCACCCAGTCTTTTAAAAATTTATTTATTTGTTATTACAATTTATCCACTTTGTAGCTCCTTCCCTTGTCTCCTCCCAATGCCACCCTCCCTCCCTCTTCTCCCCCTAGGCCCCTCCCCCAGCCCACTGATGAGGGAGGTCTTCCCTTCTGTCTGACCCTAGCCTATCAGGTCTCCTCAGGACTGGCTGCAGCATCTTCCTCTGTGGTCTGGCAAGGCTGCACTTCCCTCATGGAGAGGTGATCAAAGAGCCCTTCTGCAGCCTGGTCCCACCATAGACCCCCTGCCTCAGTTTCCCCATCTACAAATGAAATAAAAGAAAAAAATGAAATCTGATGATTTCAAGTAGCGGAGGTTCTAACCTCCCCCCAGCTGAGACATTAGCACTGCTAGGGGAGTTCTAAAACATTCCGGCCTAGCTGCTGCCCACCGCACCCCCGGCAAAGCAGAGGTAATTGGTCTGCAGTGGGGCAATGCCGCAAATGCTGTTTAAAAGCTCCCTGGGTGACTGTAATGCTCTGCTGAGTTCAGAACCTCCGGCGTCAATTCCCCCGCTGGGAACTCCGAAAACTGGTGGGTCCAGTCCAATGTACCTCCCACATGGAAAAACAGGCTAGACCCAACACCAGGAGGCAGGGGAGTGGGGGGGGGGTTGTCTCACAAAGGTCTAAGCCTGTCCTGATCTTTCTAAGCCTGTCCTGATCTTCCTAAGCCTGGGGGGGGGGACAATGTCTATCCCTGGGAGGGAAGAAAAACTGCCCCTTCTCTCTCTCTCTCTACCCACAAGCTGCTCGCCCTCTCTGCTTTCTGCCTGTGTCCCCCTCCCTCCGTGCACCAACCTGCCCCTCCTTCCTTCCAGTTTCAGTTGTTGCCTTCTGGACTCACCGGTTCTTTGGGCTTTCCGGCTTGCTTGGTCTCCTTCTTTCTTTTCCAAACAATGTGCATCAGTTGCGTACTGGGGAGCACAGGTGGCTTCAGACCTTTCCTTTTAAAACCACGTTTATTCATTCTCCATGGTGCACGTGTGGAAGTCCAAGAACAGCTTGCAAGAGTTGATTCTGTCTTTTCAGCATGCAGCTCCCAGGGTTCAAAGTCAGCTTGTCATACCTGCACAGCAAGCCCTTCTGCCTGCAAAGCCATCTTGCCAACCTTTAAAGGTGTTATTTCTGAGATAGGGGCTCATGGTGGCTTCAGGCTTGCTATGTAGTAAACACTGACCTTGAACTTCTGGACCTTCTGCTTCCGCCCTCTGTGTGCTGGGGTTACAGACTAGCACTTCCATGCCTGTTCTATGCAGGTGCTTGGCTTCCTGAGCTAGGGCCCAGTGCTCCACACAGTGTTTATGCCGTGTGTGTCCTCCCTGAGAAGTGGCTGTAATCTGATCCTTGAGTCATCGACTGTATGTGGACCTGTATTTGTCATGAGGATGCTGAGAAACTCTCCCAGGCACAAGAATAATCCTGAGCATCCGACAGTCCTGAGAAGAGGCAAGTCCCCAGTGTGGCCCAGGGGCATGTGCATGCGTGCGCAAGTGTGTTCGCGTTCCTGTGTACATGTGTGTGTTTAAATGTCTGGGAGGACAAGCAAAGCATCATTTATTCTGAGTCAAGTGAGGAAAGTCCCTTCCAATGATAATTTGACTTTACACTTCCCAAACAAGATCAAGCATACTTTGTGTGGGCTAAGTGGAGACTTTCTTGCCAATCGGCTTGGTTAAAAAAGGGACAGCTGACCTTGGAGTGTGTGGAAGTCAAAACAATCAACTTGCAGAAATTGCTGAAGTCAGAGCATCTGCAAGATCTTCCAGAAACCGCAGAGAAAACAGACAGGGGGGGAAGCAAAACCACGTGAGATCGACTTCATTTCAACACTTGCAGCTGCTAGAACTCATGTGTGACAGCCCAAGTTTGGTGATGACTTCGTTCATTCCATAACTGAATGGAGGTCATAGCCATGAGGGTGCTGGGGAGGCCGAGGGCTGTTACCACACTGTGTCAATACGGGAGGCGTTCGGAAGGCTTAAGACGCTAGATACTGTGCTAGGCCTTACACACCCAGTTAAGATTCGCCTCGTCTGGGTCCCTGTCCTTAGAAGTTGCTGAGGCAGGTACTTGCTATGTAGAATGGGGAAGCTTGGAGTTCACGGTGTAGCCTCAGTTGGACCCAGCCCACGGAGAGACTTCCTCTCCAAACCTGGCCCTTGGGTGAAGAGGTGAATCCATGGCTTCTGCCGGGGTTGTTAGGGTCAGTAATCAGCTCTGATGGCTTATCTCAACAGGCCGTTTAAACAGACAAGAATGAAAGAAAGAGAAAAGACATTTACCCGACGTGGCCATACTGGGAAAAGACAAAGAGGCCCAGTGACCCCACCACGGTCAGGGCCCTGACATGAGATTAGGTTTAAATTGAAGGCACGAGGCCTGAGGAGATAGCTGAGTGGGTGAGAGCGTTTGCTATGGGAACATGCGGCCCTGCGTTTGAATCCCCAGCACCCACTTCAAGAAAGCTGGGCATGCTCACACCAGTGCCCATTGCTGATAGGGAGCGTTGTGGAGACAGAGCTCGGAGGTCCTCTGGGCTTGCTGGCTGCCAGATTGGTTCCAGGATCAGTGAATGACTCTGCCCTGAGGGAGTAAAGTAGACCAGGACACTGGGTATTGTCCTCTGGCTTCCAAATGCATGCATGGGCAAGCGTGCACACAGACAGACAGACAGACACACACACACATACACACACACAGATGGGGGGGAGGGGGCCTTGGCTAAGCCATCCTTGGTCAGATGTGGCTCCTCCATTGCTGGCCCATCTCATATCCAGTCTCTCCTGTAAGGTGGTCTAACAATTTTCAGAAGTGTGTAGAATGTATTCCTGGGAGACACCCTGCCCCTCTAGCTGGCACCAGGCCTTAGAATTTTCCTTCTCCAGCTTGAGATTCCCCCAGGGGAATCTCCTTGGGGTCCATTGTCTTAATGGTCTGATCATCAAAGGGAGGGCACTTGTCTCTTTGGAACATCTCCTGTCCTTCTGGGAGGCTTACACAGCTCCTGCCTCTGTCTGCCCGGACCCTCTAAGTCTTTAGCAGCACCTTGGTAAGTCTGTGGCTGCAGAAGGGATGCTGAGAGCCTTCGGTTCCTCCCCGTGGAGGCACACAAAGCCAGGTGCTTCGTCTCCTGGAACTGGCCTGTTGATTTGATCCTGACCATCCAGGCTCCCATGGTCCCCAAATTTCCTTCATGTAAGGGTCTACACAAGCCTGCAAGGGGATGGAGGGAGGAAGATGTGGACAGTGCACAGCAAGGTCTAAACATGAACATCTGAAGCTCAGGATGTGGCAGAGTGTTCTCACCACATTCATTCAAGAAGCTCCAACTCCCACCCCAGCACTCTATAAAGCAGGCCGGCTGGCACATTCTAACCATGGCGCTGCTCCGCAGAGCGGGATGGAGGTGCAGTAGCAAGAGGACCACACGTTATAGAACATCCTTGAAGCTCCATGGAGAATTTGAGAACTGTCTGGGCTACATGAGACCCTGTCTTCATAAATAAGAAATAAAATAGACTTCTCTGGTTGGTTGCATTTCTGTCTAATAGCTGCTTCTTGCCCATCCCTCTGCTTCCAGGTCTGCTGTGATAGAGAAACACTTCCGCACGCTGCTGCCACCATGATGTTCCATTCAAACACACAGGGCTGGGCCACCAAAAAGTGAGCCCTCTGAAGCCATGAACCGAAACAAAAGTCTCCTCCTGAAGCTGCCTCTGTCGGGCATTTTGGTCACACAGATGCCAAAGTCACCAACACAAGGCCTGGCTGGCTGTCCTTCCCCAGCCTGTTATTTTGAATCTGTCTTCCTGTATGTACTCTGTTCCCACTGCATAAGCTCAGCCTACCATCCATCATGTCTCTCATGGAGCCACGCAGTCTCTTCATGCCACGCCTCTGTACCTTCAAATCTGCTCCTCAGTCACTGTGCCATACATTGCCCTCACTTCCTGTCCAGGAAAGCTTGCCTGTGGATAGTCTGTCCTAGTTAATTGAGGAGAGCTAGAGATAGAGAGAGAGAGAATGTGTGTGGGGTGTGTGTGTGTGTGTGTTTGTGTGTGTGTGTGTGTGTGTGACACTCTCACTCTGCTTCATGTGTGGTCAGGTGTTAGTTCCCCTCCTTCCACATGTACAACCTGGGGATTGAACTCAGACCATCAAGGTTGGCAGCAAGTGCCTTAACCCACAGAGCCATCTCACCAGCCCTCCACTCCATTTTTGAGATGCAGTTCTCACTGAGCCCAGAGCATACCAATTCACCTAGACTACTGGGCCCTTGAGCCTCAGGGGAAATTACAAGCATGTGCCACTATGTCCTCTTTTTTTAGGTGTCAGAAATGGCTCAGGGCCTCGTGTTTCCACAAATGCTTTACTGACTGAGTCATCTCTCCAACCCCAGAGTTTTCTTAATTACCATGTCTGCTCCGAAGCCAGGAGACCAGTCATATTTCCTACCATATGCTCCACCACCATCAATTTATTTTCTGTATGTCAATCATCTTGTTTCAGAGTCCCTCTGCTCAACAGGCTCCGCCACCTTCCCAACCCGCTGCTTCTTGGAGATGTTGAACTGTCTGTCACCCATGGAGAAACAAATCTCAGGACCCATTGCAAGTCAGATCATAAATATGAACCAATCCGCTCATCAAAAGGAAGAAAAAAAAAGAACTTTTATTTTTTTCTATTGCATAAATAATGGTAAATTAGACTCTTTTTTTTTAAATAAGATTATATATTTACAGACAAGTTTAGTTACAGAAAACATCTGGTACATATATGGCAGTCATTTTCCCTTTATACAGTAAGATAACATATTAGTAATATGTGTCATTGAATCACTTAAGTTGCATGCCAAGTTCATTTATATTAATATTTACATTTGATATAAAGATATTTTTATTTCACTAACCTGTCTCACCACTTAATAGCAGGAAATCACCAACACTAAATGAAGAAAATAAAAACAAATCAGAACAAAAACCCAAAAGAATGTAAATGAGGTAAAGTGGGAAGTTGAGAAGCATGATTGATATCTGACGGGAACATTCTGGAAGAAGAGGCAAGAAGCTCCTGTTGAGAACAGTCTTTTACCTGTGCTTCTGAGACACCCGGCATGGAGGGCTTGAATCCCAGCCATTTACATCTGTGCTTTGAGAATAAGCTTGAGTTAATGACCTGTTCCCACCCACAGACCCCAGCTTGCCCACACCTAGCTGGACCAGATTTTCAGAGTCAAAATGGCTTCCTCGAGCATTGCCTTGGCTTAATCCTCGGACAATTAACTTCTTTCTGAATTTGGGGAAGAGAAATCAAACTGCCGAAGAGGAGTCACTGGAGAACTCTCTGAGGATCCCCTCTGAGTCCTCTGTCAATCTATGTGAACTTGTAGCTGAGGGCATCCTTGCCCTCAATTGGTCCTCTCAGGGAAGAGCAATGGGGTTGCCTGTGGACACTGACTAGATCTCAGGCTACTTCAGGAAGCAGGAACTAAGGACAGGAGCTAGGATTTTACTGTTCTCATTGTTTTGTTTAGGAGACAAGGTCTCAGACTGTAGCCCAGGCTGACCTGGAACTCTTCATACAGCCTAGGCTGCTCTCTAAAGTGCTACATTCTTCCTGTATTCCTGTGTACTGGCGTTGCAGTTGTGTGCCACCATGCCCAGTTCCAACAGGCTCTGTTGTGGCATGGAGAAGAAGGGACAGAGACTCTGGGACCCTGGAGTTGCTCCCCCACTGCCCGTGTCTCTTGCTATGATTGGAGCACATCTATGGCACACATCTGTGTCTAGCTGTAGTCCCTGGCTGTCTGAGAACAGCCGCAGGTCGCTGGTCTTGTACCCAGACTTGTCTTCTACTTCCTGACAGTCATTACAGATGGTGGCTTTCTGCTTTCTGGAAAGTTGTGAATGAGCCCAAGCCAGGACCACGTTCACTTTAACTGCTGCTAAGTCCAGTGGCCAGAGAAAAAGTAAGGTGGTAGCGGGTCAGAAAGCATGGGTGTGTACACCCTTTCTTTGAGGGGGGGGTTCATCAATGCAGGGAGCACTGTTTTGGGGGGGAATCTGGCTTTTATCTCAATGTCCTAATTCATGACTTTCCATTTGCCCTTCATCCAAGGGACCAAATCTCCTTCATTTTCATGCTGGCCAAGACAAGAACACAAAAGCTCATCTTGACTCAGCAAGCTTGTAGGGAATAAACCAAAACCTCTCTCACCTGTGTGTCATGTGACACATTGGCTGGGATAGCAGTGGACACCAAAGGGAATGCACAGCTGCCTCTTGGGACTCGTGTCACAAAGCAGGCTAGCATCCCTGAATGATGGAAACTGTGGGACTCCTCAACACTCTCGATTGGGAATGCATGTACTTTCCCTGGCTTCTAGCAGCAAGGGTCCTATGAATGGTGCCCTTCCCAAATGGCACTGTCACTCTCCCTTTAGTTTTTCTGTTCTGCTTTCTGGCCCCTGTTCACAGGTCTCAGAGCCTCAGGCAAGACATGCTGGGCTCAGGAGCGGTCAGCAACCACCCAGGAAGGTACTAGCCTCCTGTGGGAATCCACAGAGCCTGTGGCTGGGCACAGTTCATAGGCAGTGCCTGGCAGTGCATCCCTTGGACATTCCCAAAGTAGGCCAGATATACAGGGACTAGCATCTATCAGCCCTTCAAAAACAATCTGTCAGGTCCAAGGATGAAGCAAACTTCCTTTGTGAAATCTGCATTCTCTGAACTGTTCTTTCCCAGTCAGTCTGTACTTTGTGGAAAATTCTAGCCCCTGCCTCCCTCCTCCCTCCTTTTAGATAACTCCTCCTTCTTTTCCTACCCCTAATCTACTCTGCCCTACCCTATCCTTCTCTCTCTCTCTCTCTCTCTCTCTCTCTCTCTCTCTCTCTCTCTCTCTCTCTCTCTCTCTCTCTCTCTCTCATGTGTGTGTGCATGTGTTCACATGCAGCTTAGTCTAACTTGCTCTGTAGTAGAGGATGACCTTGAACTCCTGGGATGATAGGCACCCCCCACCCCTGCTTGGATAACTTTTGACAGCGTATACCAAGATGTCCCAACTGAAGAAAACAGTGACCCTATGTCGGGGGGGGGGTTCTCAATTAACAAATTACCCAGGCAAGTAATGCTGAAGTCCAAAAGTTGTTTTGTACAACTGGGAGAAAAACACGATTTTTTATTTTTCTTTTAGAGGGAAGTAGCCCCATTATGTTAGCTCATGCTAGCCCAGAACTCTGTATGTAGTCCAGGCTTGCCTGGAACTTACCCATGTAACTTGGACTGCCGTTGAACTTGCTCCACAAGACAGGCAGATGTTGAACAACAATCAATCCTCCTGTCTCAGTTTGCCAAGTACCAGGAATTACAGGCATGCTCTCCCATATCTGGTTGACTCAACCATTCTTGGTGGTATTTTAAATTAGAACATATTAAATATAAACCATTGGTGTTAACATGACAGTATGCATCTGCAGTGAGCGTAGGATCCTAAGAGAAGGCTTAGTTAGCTGCTACACCTGACCCCTTTCTCCAAACCGACTGTGTGTGACTGTTGAGAACAGTCCCCTGAGTGAGTTAGTCAAAATGCTGATGGGATGAAGCTAAGCAATTGTGACATGTACATGATGGTGGGGATGGGGGAAGAGATGAGGTGGCCTAGCTTCTGTTCTGTCCTGACTATAAATAATTCAAATTAAAACTCTAATGGCTGCATAGCTCTTCTATTTTAGATGGCCTTTTCTTCTTGTGGAGGAGGGGTGCCAATGAGTCAATGGGGAGGGAGGGAAAATGGCTGTGATTTCTGGACTCTTGGCCCTGTGGGGCATCCTAGAAGAGGCCAGTGGAAAAAAATACTGATCTGAAGTTGTTTGGGATGGATGTTTCCCAGGGAGTGGGGTTCTGTGGTCCTCCTGGTCATAGAAACAGTATGTGCCAAAGTCTAGAAGATTCATCAGAGCTCATCTGTATCATTATCATAGCATTATATAAAAATAAGGACCCTTTTCACAAGAAGGTTCCAGACTCTCTGTGTATCTTAAGTAACAGGGTAGAGAGGGTAGCTATGGACCTTGAGGGACATGGCCTAATATGCTTTTGAGGTACAAAACTTAGCACTCTTCCCAGAGAGAGAAACCAAGGGCACACGAGGAAACAGTTCCACATACAACATGCAGCCAGGCACAGCCAAGTCAGCTCAAACTCCAACTGTCACCTTGTGCATCTGCTGACGATGCCCTCATAGGGTCCCAGGACATGATCAGTCTCTGGTTCAAAAAAAAAAAAACAATGTACACAACACTCTTTGATTTATGACCTGAGTCTGGACTTGAGCCCATAGGACGAGACTGCAATGAGAACCAGCTGTCTCCCTGCTCTTAGATCTTTTTTCAGTCACTTTGAGAGTGGCTGAGGGCTAGGAAGGATGTTCTCCTCAATATAAGCTGCCTTTCTTGCTTCCTTGCTTCCTTCCTTCTTTCCTTTCTTTTATTCCATCCTTTCAGACACTAGATCACTTGTCATGTAAACTTTGAGATAAAAGCAGGTATGGAAGATGCCTAATAGAGGTCTCAGTATCTGCATATACATCTCCCAGAACTTCCTGTAATCACTGAGCTTGCCCAAGAACTCGTGAGAACCGCGGTTCTCCCATTCATCTTTCTGGCTCTCTGGAAGGAGAGTCTCAGCAAGCAAGCAATACTTTTACAGATGTGGGCTTAACATGTGTTTTTGCCTGCCAGATGTTGTGAGGTGGGTTTATTGCCCCCATGTGTTAGAAAGTCTTGTTCTGGAAGTGAGATAAAGGGTAGAGGTCAGGAGGCTACCCACACAAGGCTTATTCATTTTCTCCTGAGTTGGGGGGTGGGGTGAGGAGGACAAGTTCAAATACAATAGGAAAAATGCAGGGAAGTCATGCATATTCTCAGAGGTTAATTCCCCATCTCAGCAGGAGATGGAATCTGGAAGTCCTAGTGCAGGCAGGTCGGGTCTAGAACATTCTTTAAGACAGTGTTACCTATGTTTGTGCCTTGGCAAACTCAAGGTAGATGCAATGGTTGCCATGGAAACCTCTGTATAGACGTTTCATGGAACTTGCCTGCATTCTGGAAGCCACTGTTAACAGTTCCCATGTAGAGTCCAACTGGGGATTCGGTCTACATCCGGGACAGTGAGGGGATAGCTTGTTTGTAGATTAAAGGGTTCCGAGTCAGTTTGTCTTTCTGTCCCATGTAAAATGATGTCCTGGTCTCTGTCATTCATGGAGGTCTGAGGGTGTGGAGCTGAGCTGGCAGCAAGAATGAGCCAGGCATTGAGTCACCTCATGACTGGGAAGCCTTTGTCATCAATTCCTAAATTCAGTCACAGGCATGGCAGCAAAGGCTGACCCCTGCCTTTCCTACCAAGGGTGTCTTGGCTGCACATGTATGGCTTTCCTTCAGCATGAGGAGGCGGAACTTTCTGAAACCACCAGCCAACCAGCTCCTTCCCAGTTACTGTTAGGTGGCAGGGAACCTCTTGGTAGCATTTGTGTGAACAGGCCTGGGAGTAGGGCTGCCTGAAAAAGAAGCCAAACACCCTAAATACGTCAAAGGCAGATACTACAAGCAAAGCAGCTAGATGGCAGGCCACCTAAGCATACTCTCAACCCCCGAGTCTTTTAAAGAACACCACTAGACCAGGCTTTCTGCACTGCTGTATTCCGTCCCTGGGTGCCTCAGAAGAGGAGGTTGCTGGGAGATTAACTTCTGGGCCATGGGAGGGAATCTGATGGCTTCTTTCCTGTTGTTCCTTCCATGCTATGGGGAGAGAAGCATATGTCTTTTTAAGGGAAGAGGTGCTCACACGCCCTTATAAGGTACAGACATTTATCACATCTCTGTTCATCACTGAAGAAATCTATACCCTACATCTTTTGGGATCAGCATCCTTCAGAATGGGACAAATCTTGCAGAAAAGCAACATTTGAAGAAGTCCTTTTGTTCCACCTTGAGAGCTAATCTCAGCTGTGGCATGGCATCTGCCCCCTTCAGGTCCCTAGAGCCCTGCACCTCCAGTTGAGAAGGTCAAAACATCAGCTAACAAGAGGGAAGCACGTTGCTGCCAGCTCTGGTTGCCTTCGCACACACATCCGGCAGAGAGAAGGCAATTGCCCCAGGAAGAAACTAAGGGGGTGGGAAGTTGTGCAGTGTATTAATATTCTGTGTCTTTGCCTGTACTAGTTTGGGAGTCTGGTCCTAAGGGGACCTTGATGACTCAGCCTAGGAAAGAAACCAAAAGGGCAGATTTGCAAAGGGCACCGTAAGAAGGGAAGGCAGGCCACTGCCTGGATGTTCCAGACTCTGGGCAGTTTCATGAAGTGACTCTGTGCCCCTTGGGTTCTTGGGACCTCCGACCTGCTCCCTCTTGCGTATGCTATGGCTCAAAGCTAGTTTGACTTGTGCTCTTGGTGAATATTCACACCCTAAGTGGGAAAATATCTACAGCTGCCCACACTACTGCACAGAGTGCTTGTAGAGGTGAACGGGAGAAAGACCCTGTAGGGAGACCTTGCAGGATCCTAGTCTAAGAAGTCGTAAGGAGGGAGCAGAGAGGGAAAGTAGACTAGGGGAATACACATGGCACCCATAAAAACCTACCCAGCAGGATGGAGCAAGCAAAGCTGCTGTGGCCTCCCAGTGGCAGGAGGAAAGAGAAGGGGGGGGGCGGCTTCTGGCTGAGATCCAAAGTAGGAGCAGAACAATTTCATTACAGAAGTAAAGACATGGGCTCAGAAAAACACAAAGGGAGTTAGTACATCTGTAGATGATAGTCTGATCTGACCACCAAGCTTTACATTAAGTGTGAAGCCAGGAAAGCTCAAAGACATGAGACACATGGCCTGCCACTGGAAACAGAGCCTGATATTCAGTTCTCTGCTCCAGCAAGCGCATTCTGTGATCAGGACACTGCCTACGTCTCTGTCTCATCAGTCTCTCTCTTTAATGAGTCATTGGGACAACCTGAATATCAAATATTAAGCAAAACCCCAGCAATTGGATCCTTCCATCTTTCTGTTTCAGGTCCTAGGTCTCTTTTTTAGGCGGGGAAAGACTCCGTAACAAGGTGAGGGAAGGGTTAGCTGTGTGGCAATCTTAACTTACAGATATAGTCTAGTATGGCGACTCAGAGGAGCTCTGTTGCTTCAGATGCCTGGAGTGTGGGCCTCCTTGCCGCCAGGCGCAATCCCTCCCCTACCCCAATCGCTTCACCCTCTGCTCCAAAGAAGCAGGGATGGGTGTGGGAAAGAGGACAAGTTCATGTCCAAAGCAAGCAATTAGGGAGAAGAGCATCACTCATGGAGAAGTCTCTTGTCTGTCTGTGTGTCTGGGTTATAGAGACACCCAGTTACGGGTCTTTATACTTTTTTTTTTTAATACTTTATAATGGCGGCACAGGCAAGAAAGCTGGGAGCCAGGCTCTCTGCAGATTCCAAGATGCTGGTGCGGGATGGACTTCAGAAACAGAAAGCCAAGTGCCATGGAAACCAACCGAGAGCGCCCCAGCTCTCCCAGCAGGAGTCCTGTAGAAAAGGCAATAAGAACAGCAGTGACTGCAAGGAGCTGCACCCTGCTTAATGGCTTTCCCCCTCATGCCGTGGGGGGAGAGGTCTCCGCTGAGTGGAGGAAGGAAGCCAGGGTGAGATGGAAAGCCCCCTTTTCTATAGCAACCCAGAAGTCAGCTTCTGCAGGGAGTCTCTGAATCCCTGGGTTGACAGAATTGGGGCGTGGATGGAGGTGACTGTTGCTCACACCTCTTTCTTTCTCGCTCTCTGATGCCACCATGATATCTGGATGGCTACTAGAATTCCAAGACGAAAAGAAAGCAGTGTTTTTCCCCCCTTCGGAGTTGCTACTGGCGGTTGAAGCAATAATTGAGAACTCCGGGCTATTTATTGCATTGGGAAACAAAACCATGAAAGCATTGAAGACAGCCCTTTAGTGTCCCTGCCAAGGAGAAGGAATTGATCCGTGACCCCGGTTGCACTGCAAACTTGAGTTCTTTACTGAACTGTACCAACGCCTGTGTCCATCCATAGGTCCAGATCTCCCGTGTGGAGGAACAGAGTCTGCCCGCAGGGCATGCACATGCGCGGTGAGCCGGCAACGCGGTGTGGCTGGTGGGAGGTTGCTACTCCATGCCGCTCCGGAGGATCTGGTTGGCTGCGATCAGCATGACGCTTATGATGAAGGCCATGGCGAAGGCGCATATGAGGCTCTTGCGGACGCAGGTCTGTCGGTTCTGCTTCTGCGAATGAACTGGGGTCAGGGTGGGGAGGAGAGAGAACAGAGAGACCGTGAGGAAGGTTTACGACCTCTGCAACCCACTGGCTGTGATCAACTAGGAGAACAGACACCGTTGAGTTCTTAGCTGGGCAGAAACTTCTGGCGAAAGGTATGAAATGGTAAACCATCCCTATCAGAACCGCGGTCTGTTGGACGTTCAGAGAAAGGTTTAGACCTCTAGATATAATGGAGCCACAGAGTGTTTCAGAGACAAAAATCTGTAACATTCCAGAATGAGTTTCAAAAAAGACACCGACCAACCATTGTCGGCCCTTTTCTGTAGATAATACTAACAGAATGAGGTTTCAGATTCCCCACAATTTGTGTGTGTGTGTATCTCGACTGTACATGTGCACATGCCTGTGACAGCCAGGGGACAGCCTTGGGTGTTATTCCTTAGGCACCGTCCACTTTGTTTTTGTTAGTTAGTTAGTTAGTTAGCTAGCTAGTTAGTTTGTTTTGAGGCAGGGATGCTGACTTGCTGGGAACTTGCCCAGTAGTCTAGGTTGGCTGTGAGTTCCTGCGATGCACCTGCCTTGACCGCCACAACACCCACCACCACAGCTGTGTGGAAATCAGAACCTCATGCTTGCAAGGCCGCCACTCTACCAAACTGACCTGCCTCAGTCACCTCTCAATGGAGCCACCAGCTGGGGACCCAGCTTTCAGTACAGGGGCACCACAGATGTCTCATAACTAAAACAGGGCGTGGGGGTGACTGCAAGAGGGATTGCTGTTGCCTGGTGGAGTCGCTGAGCCTCCTGGGAATTGACGTCTTAATCAGACCCTCAGGGGCCTGGGCAACTTTCAGTTCAATTAAAAGGCCTGGGTGGAGGTTGAATTGCCACAGACAAAAGGCATGCACCTGTATTTGTGTGCGTGCGTGCGTGTAAACATGTGTGTGTGCGTGTGTGTGTGCGTGGGTGCGTGTGTGTGTGTGTGTGTGTGTGTGTGTGTACTGTGTGTGGTAAATGCTATGCTTGGGGTGTTGGGGAACCCACCCTTTCAAATTCAGCTATTAAAGAAGGTTAGGGGCTTGGGAAGAGGCTTGGACAGGAAACTGCTGTACATGTATGAGGACCTGAGTTCAAGCCTTGGCACCCACATTAAAAAAAAAAAAAAAACAACTGGTCATGATGGCAAACACCCCTGGCCCCAGAGCTGGGGAGGGAGAGGCAGGCAGATCCTGGGCTTCACTGGCCAACCAGCCCAGCATAGTTGGTGAGTTCCACACCAGCCAGGTAGATGGCATCCTGGAGAAAGACGATCTGAGATTGACCTCTGGCCTCCACATACTTGCATGTTCACACAACAGGCACATACATGCGTGTGTACACAGGGAAGACTGGAGAAGCTGGGTGTGGTGGTGCATTCCAGTAATGCCAGCTACCTGAAGGCAGTCAGGAGAATTGTCAGTTTGAGTTTGAAGCATAATTTGGCTACACAGTGAAAGCCTAGTCTCAAAACAAAGCCTTCAAAAAACAAACAAGGCTGGAGATGGCTCATGGGTGAGGGAATTTGCCACCAGGCCTGACAGCCTGAGTTTGCTCCTTGGGACCCACATCGTGAAAAGAGAGAACTGATTCTTAAAAGCTTGTCTCTGGATGGACTGAAGGAGCCAGAGAGGCCAAGGACAACACAGGAAAACCTATAGAATCAACTGACCTGGGCCCATTAGAGACTCAGCTACTAATCGAAGGGCATGCTTGGGACATGCTAGTCCCCCTGCACGTGTGTAACAGACGTGGACTTCATATGGGACCCTGAACAGCAGGGCCAGAGGCTGTCTCTCTGCTGCCTGTTTTTAACACACGCTCCCCTAACTGGGCTGCATTGTCTAGCCTCAGTAGGAGAAAATGTGCTTGGTTCTACTCCAATTTGATATGCCAGGAGGGGTTGATATCCATGGGAGGCCTCCCTATCTCAGAGGAAAAAGCGAGGGGTTAGGGAGATGGGGGTGGGGGTGGGGAGGGACCGGGAGGAAAGGAGGGAGAGGAAGCTGTGGTCAGGATGTAAAGTAAACAAACAAACAAACAAACAAACAAAAAGCTGGCCTCTGACTGCCATGTGACACACAGCTCTCCACATACCACCAACACAATGAATAACATGTGAAGCAGTGGTTCTCGGCTTGTCAGTAGCAATTCCTTTGGGGGCTAAAGGACCCTTTCACAGGGGTCGCCTAAGACCATTGGAAAACACAGATAGTTTACATTATGATTTGTAATAGTACCAAAATTGCAGTTATGAAGGGACAGCAAAGATAATTTTATGGTTTAGGGTCACCGCGACATGAGGAGACATATTAAATGGTCCCAACATTAGGAACATTGAGGGCCACTGGTTTAGAGGAAACACAGAATTGAAAGCTGGTAAAAGGAAGGGGATAGTCAGGCCTGTCAGGAACAGGAAGCTCAGAGTCACGCTGCAGCCTCTCCTGCCAGTTGGGACTCCCTTGAAACATTGTAGAAACAACAGAGTAAGAAATAGGAATCAGGCCATGTTTTCAAAGGCAAGCAGAGCCTCCCCTGGAGGAAAGGGCCCACAGGCTTGTCAAGGGTCTCTGAAAATCCCTCTCAAGCCAGACTTCGCAGGGAGCCTGCCTCCAGCCACTGCCCTGGTGCGGTCTCCAATCCTTCCTTGCCAGCATCGCCTAAGTCTTATCTCCTTATCCTTAATCCTCCTGGACCCACTGGGCTTGTGCTTCCCTTGGGTGACTTAAAGAGAAATTTTTGTGGTTCGATTCTCCTCTCACTGATTGACTCTGGGTTTTAAGGTCTTAGCTGGGGGAGGAAACTTTGCTTGGTGTGCAGATGGGAGAAAAACAAATGGCAACCCTCAGGGAGGACAAAGGAGATCGTGTTTAAGCAGAACAGGATGGGGTTGCAGATGTGGCTCAGTCAGGAGGCCCTGGGTTCCAACCCCAGCACTGCATTCACTAACTGTGGTGATGCACACTTGTAAACTCAGCACCCGGGAGGTGGGGGCAGGAGGATCAGACATTCAGGATCATCCCTGGTTATAGACAGCAAGTTCTAGCCCACGGGGTTACATGGGACCCTATCTAAATAAGCAGACCATGAACCACTGGACCCTGGAATGAAGACATGTTCCTGGCTTGCTGAGGACTACTAAGGTATTCTGGACCTTGTGCCGAATTAGAAACTGTTCCCTCATACCCCGTCCTGAGGGTTTGTGGACAGCTGCAGCAACAGAGAATGCTGTGGCTTGGCTAAGGGGGAAAGTGTTATTGAAAACTCTGCTTCCTGAAGGATATCAGGAAGCAAGGTAGCAGGTGACAGGCTTTCGTCCCCAGTGTTAAGGTGTAGATATGAACTGTCTCCTACTGATGTGTGTGAACGTGTGGCCCCTGCAGGGGGCGCTATTTGGAACCTTTAGGAGGCAGCATTTAGTTTACTATGGGGATGGAAATTGAGGGTTACATGGAGCCACGCTTCCTGTCTTGGTCCCTCTGTTTCCTGACCCTGGCCTATGTAAGCAAGGTGCTCATGGGCAGTGATGAGCTGCCCCCCCCCAAGCCCCTCTGATGGACTGTATTAAACCATGAGACCAAATAAATCTTCCCTCCTTTAAATTGCTTTTTGTCAGGGTTCGGTCACACAGATGAGAAAGGTGACTAATACACCCCAGCAGTGCTGCTTCCACTTTGATCTCAGAATCCTTCAAGCACAGGGGAGGGAGAGATAAGAAATGCCTGAGAATCAAGACAGGCGTGTCCAGCCTTTTGACATTGGAGAACAATGCTGTCATCTATAACATTCATGCTAGACAATTGTGCTATTACGTTTTTAAGAAAAATCATTCTCCCAAACAATATAATGCTGTAACTGTACAGCTTTGTGTTGGCCTGTATTCAGAGCTAGAACAATGTCCTGTAAGTGGAGGGGACCCTTCTAGAACATGCTGAGGCCTTAGGAACTTGGAGGCAGACCTGAACCGGAGCCTGTAAGTCCAACTCAGTACCTGGTGGAGGACTGCTTTACAAGTGAATTTAGAAACTGTATAGCAGAGCAAAAAATATAATGCCTTCCTTGACTGAACCTAACCCTCAATTTCCTTGGGCCTCAGTTTCCTAATGTATAAAATGGGGAGGAGACTTAAAAACGGAGAACTTCAAAAATATTGTCTGTGCCCAATGCAGGCTAATTTCCCTCTTTAAAACCCCACTTGTTTACACATTTTGTATGTGTGACCAAATGTATGTGTTGCTCAGGTGTGAACAGCAACCTTGGGTGTCTTCCTTGGGTGCCACTCACCCTCTTGCTGAGACAGGAACTTGCCGTTTAAGCTGAACCAACCAGCCAGCACACTCAGCATTGGGGCTACAGGTGCACACCACCTCGCCCTGCTTTGTTCCCTCGGGTTCTGGGGTTTAGGTCCTGGTGCTTGCAAGGCAGATACTTTATAGACGGAGCCATCTCCCTATCCCTGTAATTCATATTGATCTATTGAGCATCCCTCGGTGAGTTCGGCATTACGTTGATTTCATGTGCACGATGCACACAGAGCTGGATCTCAACGGGCTGGGTATGGCGTCTTTAGGTAGATGGACAGCCTCCAGTGTCAAGCAGCAAAAGGCAATGCCATTTGACAAACAACGTGGGTGGGATTTGAACCCACGATTTGCTCTGCTATGCAAGTTTCAAAACCTCTGCATACACCCTCCCTGACCTGCTGCTTGGTGACAGCAGACATGTCAGACACTTAGTGGCTGGCAGGAGCCTAAGCCAGGACCTGATGTATTTCCTTATGGCTCACTTAAGACCGGTCATTGGCAGTTTCATGTTAGTGTTGCATTATATTGCCTCAGGGAAAAAATGTTTTTTCTTAGTGTATTCCCCTTTCTTTTTCAGTCCTGGGCATTGAACCTGGAGCCTCATGTACTGTCCCTGAGCTAGCCCTACACATGTTTCTTTTTCTCTTTTCTGTTGTTGCTATTGTTTCAGAGACAGTTTTTTACTGTGTAGCCCAGGCTCCATATGTTCATATGTTAAATATGTACATTCTTACTAAGTAGTTCAGCTTGCAGCAACTGAGGCAAGAGGCTGTAGACCAGGCTGGCCTCCCTCTACTCCCGAGTGCTGGGATCAAAGGCATGCACCACCACTGCCCAGCCTATTTCATTATTTTAAAATTTTATGCATGAGTGTATATATGTCTCAGGGCCAGAGGTCAACCTAAGATGTCATCTTCAGACACCATCCATTTTTTTAATAGACAGTGTCTCTTACTAGCCTGGAGCTCAGCAATTCAGCTGGGCTGGCTGGCCAGTGAGCCCCATCCCCCCATCTCTGCCTTTCTAGCACTGAGAGTTCAGCCATGGGCCACCATACCACACACCAGTTTTTTACACAGGTTTAGGAGACTCAACCCAGGTCCTCATGTTTGTATAATGAACCATGTCCCTGGCTTCTGAATTAATTATTTTAGTGCCTTTAATCCAGCATTCACGAGGCAAAGGCAGGCAGATCTCTGTGAGTTCAAGGCCAGCCTGGTCTACAGAGTAAGTACCAGGACACCCAAGGCTACACAGAGAAGGCCTGTCTTGAAATACACCCCCACCCAAAAAGCACCAAAAAACCACCATAAAAGTAACAGAGGTAAAAACAAATCACTACAAAGATTAGTGAGTTAACCCAGCTGAAAGCTGTGTCCCATCATAAATTGCTAGAGAAATACCAAACTACATGCTTGTCTCCCCTAGGTCCGCAGGAAAGGCCTGCACGTCCATTCTCGTGTTCACTGCAGCTTCCAGTGCAGAGCTGAGCACGCCTCAGAAGCTCGCAGACATCTTCTACCTTTTCTTGGCTTCTTACCCTCATCAAGTCTTCCTGGACTGCGGCTTGCTCACCTTTCCAGAGCCCGATTTAGTATGCAGAAACGCTCCCTGCTGCCTTCCCAGGAGCTGCAGTCTCGGCTGCCCCACTCAGCTGCAGACACCGCACCTCAACCTCATCCCTTCTTGCTGGCTTCTTCTTCTTCCCCTTTCTTATCCTCTCTCTCTCTCCCTTCCCTTCCTTCTTTTCCTTTTCTTCTCCCTTCCCTTCCTTCCTTCTTTCCCCTCTCCCCTCCCTTTCCTTTTCTGTCTCCCACCTCTCTCCTCCCACTTTACTGCAATGCTGGACGATTGAACCTGGACCCACACACTCACTCTATTTTTTACCACCCACCTCCTCCTCTATATTTTTTAAGCACCCAGCTCTTAAATATCTTCTTATTATTAATTTAGCTACTCAGTTCACATGTCAAAAATATCATAACTCACTCCCAAATTTGTGTGGCCATCACTACTGTTTAACACAAGAAGATTTCCATCACCCTAAGGAGAAACCCAGTCTACAGTGGCACGGTTGGTCATTCCCCTCTGCCCCCAGCCCCCGGCAGTCACTGACCTTTCTATTCTCTGGATCTGCCTGTTCCACATGTCACATGGACAGAATGGCAGAATGCAGAACTCTCTCCTTCTGTCCACTTTACACACTGGAGATTTGTTTGCACTGTGGGTGGCTGGCATCAACATTTCATTATTTTAAATTCTGAGACGAGGTCCCATGTAGCCCAGGCTGGCCTCATACTACACAGCCAAGGATGACCTTGGACTCTGATCCTCCTGAGGCCTAGCATTACAGGCCTGCACCACCATAACTGGCATCATGTTTGTTTTTTGTTTTTCTTTCTATCAATTAACAATACAACACAATACATCTTGTTTATGAGTTTGTTACTTAAGGGCATTTGGATGGTTTTGACCTTTTTTTGTCTATTATGAACATTTGTGTACATTAGTTTTGTGAGTGTGTTCTTGTACCTATATGTGTGTGCAGATAGATGTACGTAAGTGTACAGGTGCTTTCTGTTTGAGGGTGTGTGCGTATGTGTTCATATATACATGGAAGCCCCAAGTTAACATCAACCTCTTGGGAAGCACTATATCCACTGAGCCATCTCCATAGCCCTCATGTGCATGTTTCAGGTAGCCATGCCTTCTGAGAAGCTGTGGCTACAAACTTAGGAGCCCGATGGTTTTACACATTAATCTCACATCTAATCTTGGAAGAGTTCATTCTGTCAGAGATCAGCCTATATAGATTGCTTTAATGTCCATCTTCTTGTTAGATTTCAACTATTCTTCCTAGTAATTGACATAGCAGGTGAGAGAGTGGGTTGTGGAGGCTGATACAGGACGGAGCTGTAGAGCCTCCCATTTTCTTACCCCAACCCCCCAAACTTATTAACTAGTCCTGTATGCCAACAGACCCTGCCTGGCAGGACCTGGGTTTGCATACGTTAGTGACAGACTGTCTTTGCACTTCTTATTTTATCACCAGTTCACGCGGCTCCACTTGGCAAGTGACGGATGGCTCTGGGAGTCTTCTCTTAGAGACAGTCATCTGTGTAGACTTTGCTAGTGGCCAGCTGGGCGACTATGGATCTTAAGAGTTTGTAATCCCTTTGCTTCAGTGTAGATGCTGGTGACTGTGCTGCTTGTCTAGAGGTGATGGTGAGCTTGAGAGTGAGATGAGCTATCCTGGGGTCCTGGTGCAGATCTTCCACACTAGTATTTCTAGTAGGAACCCTGAGTTTCAGGAGTGGGTAAACAGATCGCTACCAATTCCAACTCCTGTGATTCTCAGAATAAGCCAGAGCCACCACCCACTTTGAAGCTGTAATTGCTTTCAGAGCCTTTAGGTCCCATACTTTATGTGTCTGCTGTGATTTGAACGCAAGATGTTCCTCACAGGCTCATGTGTTTGAACATGTAGTTCCCAACAGGTGGTGCTATTTCAATTAGGAGGAGATTCCTTTAGGAGGTGGAGTCCTATGGGAGGAAGTGGGCAGTGGTGGGAGGGAACTTGAGATTTGTAGCCCTGCCTCACTTCCTGTCCTCTCTCTGCTTCTTGATCTATCAAGGTGGGAGGTGTCTCAGACACAGGCTCAGGTTTTCCCCACCATGCTGAACCATGGCTCTTCAAACCATGAGAAATAGCCCTTCTCCATCAAGCTATTCCTTTTCAAGTGTTTGATCATCACAACACTGAGAAAAGTAATGAGTCTATGAAACTGGCTCTTGATGCAGCTTAAGATGGAGCAAATTGAATGGAAATTTTTTTAATGAATTTATTTTTAAACCAGGTGAGGTATCACACACCTGTAATCCCAGCACTCTGGGAGGCAGAGGCAGGCAGATCACTGTGAGTTTAAGCCCAGCCTGGTCTACAAAATGAGTGCAGAACAGCCAAGGATACACAGAGAACCCCTGTCTTGAAAATAAATAAATAAATAAATAAATAAATAAATAAATAAAGTATATATTACAATTTATTCCCAGTTGTAACCCCCTCCCTCAACTCCTCCCAGTCCCACTCTCCCCTCTCTTCCCCCATCCCCTTCCCCTA
Source organism: Pachyuromys duprasi (assembly GCA_028658305.1). Taxonomy (NCBI): domain Eukaryota; kingdom Metazoa; phylum Chordata; class Mammalia; order Rodentia; family Muridae; genus Pachyuromys; species Pachyuromys duprasi. Next base: position 97,946,514 of record CM053766.1, read on the forward strand.
GTCCACTGAAAGGGGGAGTCCTCCTCCCCTACCATCTGCCCAGAGCTTATCAAGTCTCATCAGGACTGCCTGGATCCTTCCTCTGTGACCTGGCAAGGCTGCATCACCAGGGACAAGTGATCAAAGAGCAGGCAACCAAGTCCATGACAGAGGCAGCCCCTGCTCCCCTTACTCGGGTACCCACATGAAGACTACGCTGCCAATCAGCTACATCTGAGCAGGGGGTCTAAGTCCTCTCCCCACAAGGAGACCAACAAAGCTAAAAAGTCTGAGCCCAGGGAGTCCTGCAGAGACTGATGCACCAATCAAGGACCATGCATGGAAAATAATTTATTTTTATGTATGCACCTGAATGTATGTACACATATGTAGGAGGCCAGAAGAAGATGTTAGATCCCTGGAAGTTGAGTTACAAGTGATTGTTACCTGCCCCAAACTCAAGAGCAGTATGTGCCTTTAACCACTGAGCCATCTCTCTAGCTTTTCTTTTTTTCCTGTAAAGATTTATTTTATGTATGTATGTGTGTGGGGGGGGGGTATGCACACCTTTGCACACAGAGACCAGAGGAGGGCATTGCATCCCTCAGAGCTGGGGTTACTGTGTGAATATGAAGCCCAACTTGATACTTTGGTGCTGGGTGTCCAAACTCATGACCCTGCAGCAAATACTCTTCACCACTGAGCTATCACTCCAGCCCAGAAAGGGTATACAGACATAGACTTTGATGATATTAGGGTAGCACCACCAGGTCCGACCTTCAGATGATGGAGGAGGGAGCTGTAGGGAGTGGGCTGAGGTTGGTGTTTAATGATGCCTTTGTGAAGGAGAGAATAACCCCGAAGCTGGTTCAGGTTCATTTTGTATCTCGAAACCTCAGTATCTCCTCTTGGCTTTTCTGTACTTCAGACAGCTGTGCCTTTCTTCTGAGGGTCCTTGCCCCGGACTCCTGGTGTACAAGCCAGGCATGATGTTGAGTGGAAGCTTTCCTTTCCTTCCTTTTGATGGTATCAGGTATCTTTTGTTCCTGGGATCTGTACTATTCTATGTAGTGAAACTCTCAATCCAAGACTTCACCTTCTTACCCCATCTCAGGCCAGAAGGACCAAGAATACTGTGCATAGCTCTTAGCTTGTCTGGACATGGGAGCCAAACAGGTGTGATAAGGAGCCCTTTTGCAGACAAGGGTGAGTCTTGGAAGGGGGACTTCTGTTTTCTTCTGAGCTTGATGGAAAATGAAGTAAATGGAGGAAGGAAAGAAAGAGAGAGTAGCAGTTAGGGAGAAGACAAAAGACAGGAAAGAAGATGGAGGAGGAGGTTGGAGAATGAAGGAGGAAGAAGGAGAGGGTGAATAATGAGGAAAGGAAAGATAGGGGAAAAAAGAAAGGGGAGGAGGAGGGGATGAAAGGGAGGAGACAGAAAGAGGGAGAAGGAGGAGGAGAGAGGAAGGAGGAAGGAAAAAAAGAAGAGGAAGGATGAAGGAAAGGAAGAGTTGTTTTGCATACTTATCAAAAAACAATTCTCTGGGTCCTTGGTATCTTAGAATTTCAACTGGCTCTCAGAAAACTTTTCTACAAGATTGTAGAAAACCTTAGTGGGTTCCTAAACAGAAAAAACAAAACAAAAAACCTTCCTTAACTTTTTACTGATGCCTCTGGCTTTCCACAGGCTACCAGCCCCAGCTGCACATTTACCTCTTCCTCAAGCTGAAGACACAGGTTTTATTTCAGGAAAGTCACAGGCCAGGCCAGCTAGAAGCAAATGGCATGGGTGACGTCTTGTGCCCCTTTCATTTGGATGAGCCCAAAGGACTCATAATGAATTCCTAGGAGACCAGGCAAGTCACAGCACCCAGGGGAGCATTCGATAACCTGATTGGAACATTGTGACTTCAGAAGGGATGACTGCTGACCTTGGATTTGACCACAGAATTCTCTCTGACCTTCCACTGTACCCGACATGTTTGTGTCTAAATATAACTACCATTGTAGAAATCTTTGCATTGAATAGATAAGAAAAATAAAACTCAGAAAGGTCAAATGATTCAAGAACCACATAGTATATTACAGTTCCTACCAGTGTGACTCTTAGCTAATATTATCAACTTGACTGGATCCAGAGTGACTCAGCAGGGAAACCTTTGGCCACAACTGTGAGGGTTATTGTGGTCAGGTTAAGTAAGGTGGGAGGTTCCACTTCCTGGACTTGAGTTGAGATTACAGAAAGAGGAGAGAGCTAAGTGAACAGGAGCACTCATTACTCCTTGCTTCCCAGCTACGGGTGTAATGAGTCCACCTGCCTCATATTTCTGCTTCTTTGATGTCCTCAACATGGTGGACTGTACCCTGGAACAGTGACCCAAACAAACCTTTTCTTTCTCAAGTTGTTCTTGTCAGAATATTTTATCACAGTGGCAGGAAAATTAAGCAAGACTGTGCAAATACCTGGTAGAAATAACTCAAAGGAAAAAGGTTAATGTTGGCTCAGAACTTCAGAGATCTCAGTCCACAGTCTCTTGGTCCTGAATGCTTGGGTAAAACATTATGGTGGATGCAGTAACAGTTGAGGAGAGCCGTTCAGGCCAGAGCCCACAGAAGCCCACAGTGAGATGTGACGTGGCCAGAGATAAAGGACATAACCCCAGTGACATACTTCCTTCAGGTCATGTCACTTCAGGTATGATGTTCCCACCCCTCCTCCGCCCTTCCACATCATAAACTTTTCAAAACTCCCCAAATAGCACCATTATCTGGGGACTGGTGTTAAAATCATGAGTCGTATTCAAGCCATATCACACAATCAGGACAGAGCTGTGTAGAAACCCACGTACTCCAGAGATTTGCCTTGACCTCTGGTCCTCGTTCATCAGATGGGGACTCAGCGGGTGCAAAGAAGTTCCCCTATCTCTTTCCCAGAAACTACTTATTTTTCAGTGTCCTAGTTTCATTTCTATTGCTGCGACAGATACCTTGACAGGAAAAAAAAAAGCCACTTATAGAAGAAAGGGTTTGTTTGGCTCACAGTTCCAAGTTACAGGCCAGTGTTGTGAGGAAGTCAAGGCAGGAACTTGAGGCATCACATTCATGGTGAAGAGCAGAGAGAGAAAATGCAGGGACCCTTGCTTGCCTAGTCTCAGCCAGCTTCTGTTTTACAGTTTAAGACCCCGAGCATAAGGAATGCTGCTGCCCACGGTGGCTAGGTCTTCCCACATCACACTGACTTAAGACAGTCCCGCACAGGCATACCTACAGGCCAATCTGACCTCAACAATCCCACACCGAGGATCTCCTCACAGGTGATTGTAGGTGTGACAAGTTGGACAATTTAAAACTAACCATTAGGGGTTAGAGAGATGGCTCAGTGGTTGAGAACGTGTACTGCTTTCAAAGAGGACTCCAGTTTGGTTTCCAGCACTCAAATCAGGCAGCTGCCTGTAACTCCAGGGGATCAGATGCCATCTTCCGGCCTCCATAGGCACTATACTCATGTGCACACACACACATACAGATATACACACAATTGGAGCTAAAGTATTTAAAAAGCTAACTGTCACACCCAGATGGTGAATTTTGTTTTATTTTCCTCTCCTGTGCCTGCTGTCAGAATATCTAGAAAAACTCTGAAAGGTGGTGCTCGATTAGAGAAAACAGCGGGTGGGATATGTGTCTTGAGGGGCTCACACAGCCTTGCTGTTCTTCTCTACATGACTTCCAGGTTCAATATGATGTTACTGACAGTGAGAGAGGACAATGGAAAAGAATAATGGGCTGCTTTTTCATAGGGAGATGTTGAAATTGCTCCTGCAAAGGACCTGTAGTGACAAATGAAGGAACCAGGGGGCTGGGGAATGACTCGGTCAGAAAAGTGCAAGCTTACTTATCGTGAATACCTGAGGCGAGAGACCTCCTAAGACCCTTGTAAAAAGCCAAGCATGGCAGCACACATCTGTAATCCCAGGGCTGGGGAGAGACACAAGAGGATCCCTGGGCAGCCAGGGTGGCTGAATGAATAAACTTCAGCTTCTGTAAGAGATTCAGACCAAAACCCCAAACCAAATCTAAATCAAACCCCCAAAATGTGGCTAATCACATGATGTCAATCTCTGGCCTCCACACATATGCATGCACAATTCTCCTCCACATAGACACACACACACACAATCAGGTAAGACATTATCCAGTAGATGAAGGTTCAAGTCCTTAACCACGGTTTTACTTTATATGAAACACTTCACTTTGCTGATCCTCAGTTTCCCCTTCTGTAACCACAAGAATAAAAATCACATCTATCTCAGAGCTATGCTGAGGCTTCAGTCCAGCATGTGGAGGGCTGGCCAGCAATGCTGGGTATGTGGGAGGTTTCCATCCATCCAGTTCCTCTCAGGGCAGGCTGGAGACATGGCTCAGCTATTAGTAGTATTTGCTTCTCTTGCTGAGGACCCTAGTTCAGTCCCCAGCATCCATACTGGGCAGCCAACACCTGTCTCTAACTTCAGCTCCGTGAGATCTGATGGACTCTTCTGGCCTCCATGGGCACCTGAACACACATGGCACATGCACACAGTTTTGAGACAGGAGGATCCCTGTGACTCACTGGTCATCTAGCCAAGCTGAACTCTATGTGAACGTAAGAGACTGTCTCAAAAAATAAGCTGGACTCTACTGTAACAACAGCCAAGGTTACCTCTGGCCTTTACACTTCAACATGCACACACATACGCACACACACACCTGCACACATATGAGCCTGCACATATATACATAAACACACACACACTTAAAAAGAAAATAAACGGAGTCTGGTAGTACAAATGGTAATAGCAGCTGCTGGGGAGAGGGAGGCAGGCACATCTTGAGTTCAGGGCAACCCAGAACGACAGTGAGCTTTCTGTCATTCTGGGGAGCTTAACAAGACCCTGCCTCAAAAAGTAAAGGGATAGATTACCACTGTCTCAGAGGGTGACCACTGGAATCTCATGTGGTAGACGCACAGAACTCCCACAAGCTGCCCTCCGACTCCACATGTGTGCCATAGCCTATGTGTCACCCTGCCAGACCCCCACCATCCACATCCATATAATAAATAAATTAACATTTGAAAAAGGAAAAGACGGGCCGAAACCGTAGCTCAGTGGTAAAGCACTTGCTTAGCAGGCAGGATCTCGGGCTCACCCTCACCTCAGTAGTGCAAAAATAACACAAAGAAAGAATTAATTAAAAGTTAACCCCTAAGAAGTCTCAGCTGCCGATGGCTAACTATGATATTTTAATCAATTTCTCTCTGTTCATTAGAACAGCTGTTTTCTTCTAACATAATTTTAGTTGTGTGTGTGTGTGTATGTGCTGTGAGTGCAGGTGTGCTCAGAGTCCAGAGGAGGGCACTGCATCCCTGGAGGTGCAGGTGGTCATGATCCACCTCCTGTGGGTGCTGGGACCCAAAGTGTTCTCAACCACTGAGCCACATCCCCTCCCCCCCAGCCGCCCACACAGCTGATTCCGAAGTTTGGAAGACAGACAGAATCATTTAGCTTCCTGGGAACTCTTGAGTAGTTTTTGTTTTTGTTTTTGTTTTTTTCATGAGCCCGTGAAAAACTGGCCCTTCCTGTGTCTCTTCTTTGAATTCAGATGACTCTCATTTCTTCTGTTAGCCCTTTGATTAGGCTGCTGAAAGGGCTGTATCCCCAAGCTCTTTCTGGTCAATGCATCTGAAAAGCCCAGAGCTTATTCCTTCCCGGGGATTCTGTGGAGCACATGTAATTATCCTGACATATGTAGATGAGGGAACACGGAAGAGTTACACAGCTTGCCCAAGGTCATTCAATTAGCCAATGAACTTTGTCCAAGTCTGCTGACAGATTCAGTGGGCTCCTTCCACCATCCCCGAGGCAGCTAGCCTCCACCAAGCAAAGGCCAATTGCCACAAAGCCACGCAGCCAGTCACAGACTCAGAATGGCCTCAGGAAGGACAAGGTCCTTACAAGAACTTCTGAAACTTTAACTCTGAGCCTTATATGGTGGTGTGGGCTATAATCCTAGAAATCTAGAGGATGAGGCAAGAGGATCATGAGTTCAAATGAGTAAGCATAGCCTGGGCTACGTATAGAGACCCTATCTCAAAAGAGCCAAATGTAGCAGCAGCAACAAAATGCAAATAACAAAAAGGAGGAGAAATGGGAGGAGGAAGAGGAGAAAGAAACGAAGGAGAAGGAAAAGGAGGAGGAAGAAGAAAGAGGAGAAGAAAAGAGAAGGAGGAGGAGGAAGAGGAGGAGGGGAAGAAAAAGAGAAGGAGGAGTAGGAGGAACAGGAGGAGGAAGAAGAGGGAGCAGAGGGCTAGGGTGATGGTTCTGTGTTAGGTTAAAGCGCATGCTGTAAGAGCATGGGGCCCTGAGTTGGATCCCTAGCACGCACATAAAAGCTGGGCACAGTAAGGGGTGTGACTCCAGCACTGGAACGCAGAGACAGGCAGGACTCACTGGCCAGCCAGTCTCACTGAAACAATGAGCTGCAGGTGCAATGAGAGCTCACAAAATAAGAAATCGGTCAAGGAGATGCCCAATGCTGCCTCTGGTTTCCACAGGCACACGCATTCATGCTCACATGTGCCTATGCACACATGTGTACACACCCCTAACCCCTACACACAAAATAAAAATGAAAGGAGGAAGAAGAGGAAAGGAAAACATAAAGCAGAGTTAAAGAAACCACTGTATCTTCCCCAAGTTGACCATTAACTGAGTGTTTACACTTGGGGACAAGGATGCCTCTTGTCCTGCAGACTGGTAACCGGGGGCATGTGGAGGCACCCAGGAAGACACCCACCTCCTTCAAACTCTGTCTGGCAGTTCCCCGAGGTCTCGTTCAAACTCTCTTCCTCATTGATGATGATGTTCTCAATGTCCTTCATCGTTAAGTGATCCCGGAAGGCATGGTACAGGATATGCTTCAGCTCTTCCAGAGTGACCCTCTGCATGTCAAACTGTGGAGAGAAAGGATATGAAGAGGGCTGTGAAAACAGGATGCTGAGTTCAGCTGGGGTGCTGTCAGCATGTCCCAAAGCTCCTTTAGGAAATGTTCAGCTTCCCGGGGAGGGGGAGACAGATGAGAAGTTTGCCACCCTGCTCAGCTGCAGGCATAGGTGTGGTCTCCTTGGGGGTGCAGTGAGTGAAATACAGCCTCTGATTCAGGAGACAAAGAATGGAAGCCTCTTGCTAGTTGGGTTGATCATCACCCAGCTATCTGCCATCAACTTTCCATAGTATGGTGGCATACTTCAGACAGTTCACATGTTTCTAAAAGTCTATCATTTTGCAAGAAAACAGTAATATTCACCCTGTGTTTCCACTTTGAACAATGCACATGTTTAAAAAAAAATGCTCTTCTAAGAGAACCACTTTGATTTTGCTTTCATTATGATACATGTCTCCTGTGGTTTGAACGTGGTCTCCCCTTGCCGCCCACCCCACCCCACTATTCCTCTGATGGAGTTACTGTGCTGGAAGCCTTGTACTCAGTGGTGTGGTGTTGAGGTAGGGGAAACTTGAAGAAGTGGGTGCTGGGGCTGGAGATATCTGCTCCACAGTTAAGAACGTGTTCTGTGTTTTTCAGAGGACCTGAGTTTGGTTCCCAACATCTATGTTGAGCAGCTCACAACTGCCAGGAACTCTTAAGCCAAAGTGGATCAGACTCTCTCTTCTGGTCTCTGAGGTCACCAGCATACACATGGCACACATACATATATTCAGAACCACATACATACACAGATAATTAAAAATACATATTTTTAAAAAAGAGATGGAACCTGGTAGCTGGTGAGTTAACTGAAGGTGTTGTTCTTGAAGGGTGCCTCAGTTCCAAGGTAGATCTCAGTAATTTTTTTCGTGTGTGTGTGTGTGTACATGGGTGCACATGCATGTGGAGGCCTAAAGTTGATGTCTGAAGTCATCCTCCATTGCTTTTCCACTTGATTCACTGAGGCAGGATCTCTCAGTCTAACTCAGCTTGCCAACATGGCTAGTCCTTCTAGCTAGCCAGCTTGCCAGATCACCTGTCTCCTCATTCCAAAGTCAGAATTACATATGCCATGCCAACCAGGCATGTCCTTGGGTTCTGAGGATTTGAACTCTGCTCTTCATTGCTTACATGGCTTAAGCACTGGGGAATATCCCCAGCTCCGCTGGTGTAATTGTGGTAAGAGACTGATCCCTGGGTCATTTTCTCACTGTGTCTCATTATATGATTTCTCCAGCATGTTTTCCTGTCACTGTGATGGAATATGCCATAAGGCCTTCGTTATAGGAGTCCACCCAACACTGACAGCAAGTCCAACACATTCTTCTCTCCTCCCTGTCTTTTCAAACATTTGAGAAGTATGCACTTCATTCTAGGGAATTAAAGTGAGTTACTAAAACTTGTTGGGAAAATCAAGATGATTGAGGTTTGAAAGCCCTGTATGAGTCAGAGTAACAGATGGGCTTTCATATATTGGATGTGTTTTCTGCATTAGAGCTTAGTGACTATGAGGGTGAATTTGACACAAAGCTGGGTACAATGGCTCTTCACGTTGGCTAAACGAGGAGTGTTAGCAACCTGTTTGTAGTAATGAGACATAAAGAATGCAGAGGAGAATAATTCTGGTACGAAAATTGGGATCCTGTCCTAGTTAAGTTTAACTGTCAACTTAGAGTCACTTGAGAAGGGAATCTCAGTTGAGGGAGTGCTGAGAGCAGGCTGGCCTGTAGGCACACCTGTGGGGGATGGTCTTGATTGTTAATTGATGTCTGTAGGGTGCAGACCCCTGTGAGCAGTACCATTCCATGGGTAGGTGGCCTTGGGCTGCATAAGAAAGCTGGTTGAGCCTGTGAATAAGCCAGGAGGCAGCACTCCTTCATGACTTCTACCTCTAGGTTCCCTTTATGAGTTCTTGCCCCAACTTTCCTTAATGAATGATGGTGGCCTGGAAGTGTGGGCCAGATAAACCCTTTCCTATCCAAACTGCTTTTGATCCAAGCATTTTATCACAGCAACATAATAAAGCCAGAACAGATTCTGTGCCATGGTCAGAGATGAGTAGTGTTGACGTCAAACAGATTCTTTAGGGAGGGGAAAATGAGTCACTACTTCTTAGAAGACCAATATAAAAGGTGGAATGCTGCCTGGAAAAAAATTATACCATGTTAAGAGATTTCTGCCATTCAGAAACTAGGAAAAAAAATCCCCAAATTCCCAGAGACTAGGGGAAGGGAACTGAAAATACAGAGTCTCTGGCTCCATTGTTTTGGCTATCTGAATCTCATAGTCATTAGAATATACTGTGATGTGCTAGGGAGTGGTGGTGCATGCCTTTTGTCCCAGCAGGGGGTAGGAGTGAGGCAAAGGCAGGCAGACCTCTGAGTTCAAGATCCTGGCCTACACAGTGAGTTCCAGGGTGTGTGTGTGTGTGTGTGTGTGTGTGTGTGTGTGTGGCAGAGGGTAGGGTGGAGGGCATGTACTGTGGCTTGTGGATTAATGCAGATTGCCTCAGAATCCAGAGGCAATGGGTGGAAGATTTGGTCCCTAGCTAGTTGTGCTGCTGGGAAAAGACTGGATCATAAAGGATGAATCCATTAATGTGTCCATAGCTTAGTGGGTGGTTAGGAGGCAGGTCCTGATTGGCAGGTTACTGAGAGTGTGTCTTTGAAGACCTTAGACTCTCCCTCTCTGCCGTCGTGAGGTGAGCAGTTCTTATCTGCCACTCTCTTCTAGGATCACCTCAGCTCATATAGACACACTCAGGACCGTGGACTAATCCATTTTCAACCTCGAGCTCAGACAGAGCCTCCTCCTTACAGCAACATCTCTTGACTGTTTTGTCTCAGTGACACATGGCTGTCTAACATGGCATACTAACGCCTCAACAAACCCAGCTGGGCAACTGGGTTCCATATGTCGTCTATATTGTCAGGGTACCTGTCTCTTAAAGTTTTGAATGAAATCACTATAAAATAGGGACATGCTATCAATAGGTATTTCTCCCATGATGACCCATCAATTCAGCTTTCACAGTTTCCTTGAGTTACTTTTAGAATTTAATGCTATTTTTAGAGAAATGTCCACAAGCCTCTCGTTATTTTTAGCATGTAATTATGCACAGTAGACCCACATTTAACCATTTCTCTCAAGACTGACTGTGCCACAGTGCTGTGGATGTTGTGCAGTTGGTAGAGCCCCCACATAACATGCACAAATCCCTGGGTTCTACGTCAGCACTACATAAGTCATGGGTGCTGGCCTATACCCATAATAGTGGCAATGGAGAGGCAGGGGTAGGAGCTCAAGACAACACAGTAGAGGCAGGAGGATACCTAGGACTTTCTGGCTGGCTAGCCTGGTGTGCCTAGTGAGCTTCAAGCCAGTGAGAAAACCTCTCTTGAAAAAAACAAACAAACAAACAAACAAACAAACCAAGGTGGATGGTGTTCCTGAGGAATAAGAGAGGAAATCCTCTCACCTAAACATACACATACAAGCAAGCAAGCTTGTCCACTCAACAAGGGCTAGGATCATCTGAGGTGTCGGAGAGGAAAGCCTTGATTGAGGAATCTCCTGGTCAGAGACTGATCTGTGGGTTTATCTGCAGGGGACCGCCCTGGTTCTTAGTTGATGGTGCCACTGTGGGCGGCACCACTCCTTGTGCTGATGCTTCCGGGCTGTAGAAAAAGCAGTTAGCGGAGCATGCGCCTTGCAGCAAGCCAGCGAGCTGCAGCCTCCATGATTCTTGCCTCCAGATTTCCAGTCTTGACTTCCTGCCTGATTTTCCTCAGTGACGGACTATGACCTGGAAGTATAAGCTAAAGCAAGCCTTTCCCTCCTATGAATTAGTAGCTTCTTGTCTGAGTGTTTTCATCACAGCAGCAGAAAGCAAACTAGAACACACTAGGATCAGGAGGAGAGAAAGAGATGGTGAGAACGGGCGTTCCAAGACCGTGGTGCAGAAGCGTGGGCGTGTCCACTGACTGGGAAAACCTTGGTCCGAGTGTTAAAGGTGTGGTCTGCTGCCTGCCGTGTTACGGGGGAGTGGGGCAATTTTTTAAGAGGAAGAATATAGTAGGAGGTCCTCTGGTTACATCAGGAGTATTGTACCCACTTTAAGAAAACTGCAGAATTCTAGTCTCTTTCTTCCCCTTTTTCCATGACTATGGGTGGGCATTTTGTACCAGTACACAGTCTCTACCAGCTGACGTCCCTCAACCACAAAAGTACTAAAAGTGATTACACTCGCCTTAGAGGCCACAGAGGATAGACCCGACCTCCTATGTCCATTCCCGGGGTAACACCAAAAAGGTAACCAGCAGACTTCCTCCTACTTAGGGTCGGTCGGTCGGTCGGTCTGTCTGTCTATCTATCTATCTATCTATCTATCTATCTATCTATCTATCTATCTATCTATCTATCTATCTATCTATCTATTTTTTGAGACAGGGTTTCTCTGTGTAGCCCTGGCTGTCCTGGGCTCACTTCCTGGACTAGGCTGGCCTTGAACTCACTGCCTTTGCCTCCCTGCGTGCTGGAATTACAGGTGTGCCCACCACAACCAGCTCCTACTTAGGGTTTAAATTACCATGTAAAAGCATGGAAGTATTTGGGCTTTTTTGAGGTCCAATAAGACAGAGATGCTTCTTCCTGGTCAAAGGAAGGAGGCCTGGGTGCTGGGGATAGGCTTGGCTGTTAAGCATGTACAAACTGCTCTTACAGAGCTCCTGCATGAGGAGGCTCACTACTACCTGTTACTCTAACTACTGGGGGTTTGATAATCTCTTCTGTCCTCTGTTGGTACTGTACTCAAGCGCATACACATGCAAAGATGTAATTTTTTTTTTAAAAAAAGAAGCATTAACTTAAAAAAAACAATAGTAGCACATGCCTTTAGTCCCAGCACTCTGGATGCAAAGGCAGGTGGATCTTGTGAGTTCAAGGCCAGCCTGATTTACAGAGCTAGTTCCAGGACAGACAGACAGACAGACAGACACAAAAAACCTTATCTACAAAAACCCAAAAATAAATAAATGAAAATAAAAAAAGAATGAAATCTACCTCTGGCCCTGAGCAGAGACTTTATATTGAAGCTATCCACCTTGTTATATGCTATTGTCTCCTCACTCAACAGCCAGTCCAGCTTGGCCTGCCAATCACCCGGCCAGCAGTTTATCCCCAAGGAAAGCTGATTCAGCCGAAGCCATGCTTAGAAGAATAATTATCCCCTCAGTGAGACTTAGCATCCCAGAGTCCCTCTACTGCTCTCCAATGCCAGCCACAATCTTGTAGCTCTGTGGCCTGCCCACTTTTGAAAAAAATTACTTAGAAAAGAATAACTTTTCTTTTTACCTTCCTTCGAAGATATTATCATCTGTGTGTGTGTGTGTGTGTGTGTGTGTGTGTGTGTGTGTGTTGGATGGGTTATCCACAGAGGCTAGAAAAGGTCATTATGTCTCCCGGGGCTTGTGCCACAGGTGGTTGTGAGCTACCCGGTATGGCTAGTGGAAAACAAATTCTGGTCCCCTATAAAAGCAGCAAGTACTCTTAGCTGATGAGCCCTATCTCCAGGAAAACCCCTACCCTGCTTCTTCTCTCATTTTCTTTCAGACGACCAAAGTTTGATCATGCCTTCCCGTATGCGCTCAGCTCTCATTTTTCTTTTTCTCTGACTTAGAGAGAAGTGACAAGTTAAATTTTGGGTATGTTCCCTGGAGCTCCCAGCGTGACAATCCCGACAAAGCAGCAAGGGTGTGGCATGTAGTAGACATGACAGGCTAATGATATGAATTTGGAAGTCATTGGTGTCGGGTTGACAATAAAAGTAACCTGAAGGGTGACAACCCCAGAGAAGAGTTCGTGAGGCATGAAGAGACCCAGAGAAGCATTTTGAGGTCACAGAGCCCGGCAGGTGGGCAGCCTCTGTTGCAGATCGTCAGGACACGTCTGCGATCAACATAAAAGAGCTAAATGTTTCTTGACATTTCTTACACTTTCTTTTTAAGGCCTAATCTGGCATTGGTGTAGTTGTGCTCAGTTTCCTTCTGTGTGATGATGCTACAGCCATGCTGGTGTGCTTGGCAAGTTCCAGGCAGTAGATGGTACCTGAAGATGACAGCTGATGTCCCCGTTTGATTTCTAACCCCCCTGTGTTGTTTTATAGGCATGAGTCTAGAAAGGAAAACAGAGTTCAGGCATAAAACAAATTGTATTTGGGTGTGAATGCAACTCGGTTAGTAGACTGTTAGCTTAGCATGGTTGGAGTCCTTGGTTCTGTCTCCAGTACCACACAAACCAGTTTTCCTGGTACTCACCTGTAATCCCAGCCCCTGGAGTAATCAGAAGTTCAAGGTCATCCTTGGTTATAGAGGGAGTCTGAGTCCAGTCTGGGTTACATGGAACCTTATGTATTTAGGACATGAGACTCAGATTATTTCATCTAGCTCTAATCTGACACCTCCTTCTTACAATCTAGCTGCCGCGGTACCAGAAAGTATTATGAGGTGGGCAGGCTAGTTAAAAGTCCTCTCCAGCGGTGACACCTATGAACCCCAACAATGACCAGCATGGCAATACACCCAGGATGGTGCACTAGTAACACTCACATGACTGCCATCATCCGCTAGAGAACTTTTACAAACAGATGCTAGTAAAGCATTTGTGAATGCTACCTTTACTGAGGGATTTTTAAAAAAGATTTATTTGTTTATTATGTATACAGTGTTCTGCCTGCATGTACACCCGCATGCCAGAAGAGGGCACAAGATCTCACTATAGACAGCTATGAGCCTCCATGTGGTTGCTGGAAATTGAGCTCAGGACCTTTGGAAGAGCAGCCAGTGCCCTTAACTTAACTTCTGAGCCATCTCTCTAGCCTGGGAGATATTAAAATTATTTCATTTTAAAAATTATTTCATCTTTCATTTATTGTTAGTTAGTCAGCGTATTTATGTGCATGCATGCACATGTACCAGGGCATGCATGTGGCGGTCGGTCACAGGACAACTTGGAGGAGTTGATTCTCTCCTTTCTAGCATGGAGGTCCTGGAGATATAATGAAGGGCACCAGGACTGATAGCATGTGCCTTTGCTACTGCAACATTTTTCTGGCCCAATACATTATATTTTTCACAACACCTTTAAAGATAATGAGCGGTGTTTTTTGTTTTGTTTTGTTTTTAAATATACAGGTATATCATTTGTCTGTGTACCATGTGCATGCAATGCCTGGAAAGGCCAGAAGAGGCCATCGGATTCCCCGGGACTGGATTTACAAACAGCTGTAAGGCACCATGTGCATTCTGGGAATCAAACCTGAGTCCTCTGGAAGAGCACTTACCCCCTGAGCCATTCTCCAGTCCCTATAATACATTTCTTCCTGCCCCGTCCTATGATAGAAACTTAGTTTGTTATAAAGTTGTAGAATTGCACAGATGTCCCCACTTCCATCGCTGAGCTGGGGGTGTGGGTATAGCTTAGTCAGCAAAGTGTACATGCTTGGCACCCCCCCACACACAGAAGAAGCGCACATAAAGAAAGCTGAGTTGATTTTTCCTTCTGTTTGGGGTTGGGTGAGTGGCCCAAGTTCCCGTCTTTCATTATCCTTTGTCTGTTCTCCAACACCAGTGAGAATATGTCTCTACTTTAGAGATAAAAGAAAAAAAATACGGTTTCTATGGCACATTTAGACATATGTTTCTGCACTAATCTTGGCTTGAGCTTAGCCAGGGTTTTTCATTTTTTATAACAACACAGTGTTCTGCCTCCTGTGTGCTTCTTGCAACCGTTTTGACAACTGTTTCTCCTTTGTTCTCACACAGTTTGTCCTCTGGAATACAAATTAGTCGTAATTAGCTGTCTATTCTATTTTTCCATATATTTCAGCTCTTCCTTGATAACTTTCATGTCTGTGTTCTGAACTATACATTTTCTTTTTTCTATTGCCATGCATAGATCATTCTGTTTCTTTAAACACTTTATTTTTATTCATGCATACATATGTGCATGCACATGTGTGCATGTGTATATGTGTGTGAATTTGCGAGTGTCTGTACATGAGTTCAGGTGTCCTTGAAGTCCACAAGAGGGAAGTGGCTCTCTTGGAGTTGGCGTGACACGTGGTTGTGCAGCACCCAATGTATGTGCTGGAAACTGAATTCAGGTCCTTTGCAGGAGCAGTGCATGCTCGAAACCATTGTGCCATTTCTTCAGTAATGTGATTGAGCCCCATGCCCCTTCTCTCTCTCTCTCTGTCTCTCTCTCTCTGTGCATGTGTGTGTGTGTGTGTGTGTTGTGAGTGTGTGCAATACCCATGAAGGCCAGAAGAGGGAACCCAGAGCTCCAGGAGATGGAGTTACAGGTGGCTGTGAGCTTCCCAGATCTGGGTGCTAAGAACTGGACTCAGGTTCTCTGAAAGAGCAGTAACTAGCTTTCACCACAGAGGCATCTCTTGAGTCCCCCATTCTGCTTCTTATTGGCCAGGTCACAGACCAGTCCTGTGCTTTTATTTGGTTCTGTGCATACTCTTGGAATTTTAATACATTTCTTGCCCCAAAGTGTCATGATTTTTATATGTTTTTCTTCTACATAAATATGTGGTTGATGGCCCTGTGTGTGTGGATGTACACAAACCCATAGGCCAAAGAAGGATGTCTCTTCTTGTGCTCTATCACTGCCTGGAGGCAGGCTGCAAACCCAGGGATCCTCCTGTCCCACCTCCAACAATGCTGAGGTTATAGGTACCTGTGCGTCTTTCCATGTGGGTGTTGGGGACTCGAACTCAGGTCCTTAAGCTTGCACAGCGAGTGCCGTACCTGCTGAGCCATCCCCTGCCCTCTGTCCTTTCCCCACTGTTAAATCCCAAAACACTTTTCACGAATCATCTTTTCAGATTAAAATGTGAAGAGATATCAAAAGGCTTTTAATGGCCTGTCATTTCCCCCTTGATTCAGTTTTATTTTTATCTTGCATTAATACAGTTTGAAGATCCTATTTATTTATTATTTCGATACGTATGAGTATTTGGCCTGCATATGCGTCTATGTACCAAACAAATGTAATGCCCACAAAGCCGGAAGAGGACACTGGGTCCCTTAGGTCTGGAGTTATAGAGGGTTGTGAGCTGCTGTGTGGGTCCTCTGTAAGAGCAGCTGGTGCTCTGAACCATCTCTCAAGCCCTCCTTTAATTTTCAAAGGCAAGTGATTCTTTTTCTTTAGGACATAGTGAGAGGTAGGTGTGTGTGTGTGTGTGTGTGTGTGCACGCACATGTACATGCATGTAGGTGCACATGTCTGCATGCTCACGTCCGCAGGGAACAGAGGACAATGGTGGGTGTCATTCCTCAGATGTTGTCACCCCCTCCTTTTGAAGAATCTCTTACCGGCCTGGACCTTTCCAAGTGTTCGAGGCTGCTAGCCAGCTAGCTCTGGTATCTGCCTACCCCAACTCTCCTGGCTCTTTGGTTTCCAGCACCACCGCCATGCCCAGTGTCCATGGGACTGGAGGTTGAACCTAGCACTTGTGTGTGCTAGGCAAGCCTGGGCCACAGCCTCACCCCTAGGTTGGTTGTTTGAGAACAGATCTTGTTCAGGCTCTCCTAGAAACCCCTCTACAAGTCTAGACTGGCCTCTAGCTCTTGGTATTCCTCTTTCCTCAGTTTCCCTCATGCTAGGCTTTCAGGCTCAAGCAGCCTGTCTAGCTTGCAATTTGTCTGTACAGTGTCAGCCCTTGGAAGCTATGTATGCCTTTAATTTAGTGGCTAGACCCGAGTATGTGGATGCATCACACATGATTGTTGAATGAATAAGTGTCAGTCTTCCATTTCTTCTTCCTCTCCTAACTATATTTCCCTCTCCCCACAAATCCATCAGGAGGCCTGGGAAAGTATCTTCTGCAGGAAGACTTACAGTGGAGACTCACAGCGATGGAGAGAAATTGAACTCCCGTTCCTGCTGTGATGGGAGCCTCAGGCGGTCTTGGGCGCAGTGAAGTTCAGAATTCTCAACAAGATGAAAGCCAGAGCACTAAAAGGACAAAGCCTGAGCTCGCCACAGGCTGCCTGCAAGGTCTTCCCCTTTCCTAACTCCCACAGGGACCAACACTGCAGGGGGCCACATCTTTCCCTGACCAGATTTTAGGTTAATCTTCCACTTTCCGAGGTGTGGAATGCATTTCACAGTGCAATTTAATTTGCCTTGAGGGAGTTGGGGGGAAAGGGGTCAAATAAGTTCTGGGATATTCTACACCCTTGTTCTGTTCTCTGCCTGGTTAAAAAGGTGCCATTCTACCGTTACATAGTAATTTCTTTCCATGAGAACACTTCCTCCAGGAAGTCGGGCTTGGGGTTGGGAGGAAGCTCATGAGACTCAGGAAGAAAGCAAAAGTCACATGTTTGGGGAAGCTGGAACTCACAAGATGCTAGAAGCCAGCTCCCAGGGTTATGGAAGCTGTGACAGATGCTGGGGTACAGGGTGTGTGGCAGGGGCAGGAGAAACTCTGACCATCACAGTTGCCTGGAGGAGCCTGTCCTAGAGCTCCAGGGTGCCATGTGCTGTCACCCACGCTGAGGTGGGCTTTTTGGTGATGCAGCTGCTGTAAGTCATGCCTCACACATACTCCTGAAGTAACCCAGTGAGTTCATCAGGTCAATAGGTTAGGCTTTGGTGGTGTCTTTAGTCTGTCATGGGCTCCCTCTCAGGGGTGAGGAGACATTTGCCCTTAGAAAAGCCTCACCCACAACATCTGCCTGCCAAGATGTAGCTCATAGACTCAGTATCCAAGTGGGTTCCCTAGTAGGGGGAACAGGGACTGTCTCTGACATAAACTCAGTAGCTGACTCTTTGATTAGCTCCCCCACCCACCCACTGAGGGGGGAGCAGCCTTACCAGGCCACAGAGGAAAACAATTCAACCAGTCCTGTTGATACCTGATAGGCTAGGGAAGGAGGACCTCCCCTATCAGTGGACTGGGCGAAGGGCATAGCGAGAGAAAAGGGAGGGAGGGTGGGATTGGGAGATGATGATGAAGGGGGCCATAGCCAGGATACAAACTGAATAAATTTTAATAAATGATAATAATAAATATATCGGGGCTGGAGAGTTGGCTCAGAGGTTAAAAGCACGGCTGCTCTTCCAGAGGACCTGAGTTCAATTCCCAGCAACAACATGGTGCCTCTCTTTATATATATATCATATATATATATAATAGCAACCTGTAGTCTGGGCATACTTATAAGACCGTGGGGTAGCCAAGTCCCACCTTCATGGCTGAGCCACCTCGTAGGTTTACCTTGGCATAACAGGAAGGACAGACTTTTAAAAATGTGTCCCCTGAGCACCAGTTAGACCTTTCCATCCCCATGATTGCATTCTGCCGTCCTCCCTTCGTCCTCGGACACACCGTCAGCACTACAGACACCTATGCTACAAGTCTACTGCCAGGGTTAACGGTGCTGTTCACACAGAAATGCAGGAAACTCCAGAATAGCCAGAGAGGTGTCCAGAAACTCCTCTGCCCCCAGGGTTCCCCTAACATGAAACATTAAACAAGGAGCCTGAAGTGAAAGAGCATTGTGACATCTCTCTGTGTTTATTACTTTTAAATACCAGACAGGAGCAACTCAGGGAAGGAAGGGTTTGTTTTGGCTCACAGTTCAAAGGCACAGTCCATTACGGTGGGGAAGGCAGAGCAGCAAGACCTGGAGATAGTATTGTGTTCACACCCAGGAAACAGGGAGTAGACATGAGACTTGGCTATAAAAGCTCAAGGCCCGCCCCCAGCGATTCATCTCCTCCAGCAAAGTACCACCTTCTAAAGACTGCACAGCTAAACACAAACAAACAAAAACAGTGCCACCTGTTGGGGACCAAGTGTTCAAACGTGTAAGCCTGTGGGGGACATTGAAATTTAAGCCACAGTATTCCTTTACTGATAAGAGCAATGAGACAGATTCGTATGAAGCCTCTAGCCAAACTGTTTAGCCAGATGACTGGGATGAGGGAATTGAGGATTTGGTCCTGAGAATATTTAGGGTTGGTGTATGGGGTCTATCTGGATTCAGATATGTCTGTGGTGCTTAATACTGTCAACTTGATAGGATATAGAATCATCTAGAAGACACTCCCTTAGGCTTGCCTGTGAGGGCACTTCCAAAAAAAGATTTAACCAAGAAGTGAAGATTCACCCGGAATAGGAGCAGCCCCATCCCATGGACTGGGGTCACAGACTGAATAGAAAGGAGGAAGTGAGCTGAGCACAGGTAGCTATCTCTCTCTCTGCTTCCTGACTGTGGATGCAACATGACCGGCCACCACGCCTTCCCTGCCACCCTTGAACTGTGAGCCACAACCAAGCCCGCCTTCCTTCAGCTGCTGCTGCCAGCTATTTGGTCACAGCAATGAGAGAAGATGCCAGTGCAGCACCTTTGCCAGGTACATGAGGGCACAAGAAAAGAAGGGCAATGTGTCGTATTTTTTGACCCTGCTGGGTATCAGTTCAGGTGAGCTGAACTGGCTTCAGTTCATGGCTTGGCCTCTGTCAGTACTCCCCAGTCCCAGCCCCTGGGAGGCGGTAACAGTTCTGGGAAAGATGAAGACTCTTAATCAGATCCAAAGTAAGATCGAGCACCTATTGACCGCCACAGTCTGGAAGAAATTTTCCACTAGCTACAAGGCCCAGGGGAGCAGACACATAATTCTGAACCTGAAGTTGACTCCTCTGGCCTCACCGAGGTCCACCCAGGGTAGACTCCTGCAAGAGTCCAGTCGTAGCCCCTCTGAGCCAGTGGCAATCCTTTCACCCATCTTCTGATCCTCAGTAGAGCCAGACTGCACTGCCTGCCTGGCCCCTGAGGAAGTAGGGGTGAATTGATGGTGCCCACCTTTACTTTTGTCTGTCTTCCTGAAGCCCTGCCTCTGTTCCCTGTGCCTGGGGGGGGAGGGGGTTCACATGTCTCTGTCTGAGTGTGGGAGGGGTTGCATATGCACACAGGTGTGCCTGCATGTGGAGATCAGAGGTCAAATCAGATGTTGTGTTCAGTCATTGTCTGCCTTGTTCTTTTTCTTTCAGAATGGGTCTTTCATTAAACCCGGAGCTCACTGGCTTGGCTGGAGTGGCTAAAGAGCATGGCCTCTGGGATCCTTCTTGTCTTCTCAGCCCCCAGCAGCAATGGGGTTAACAGACAAGCACCACTGTGCTGGTCCTGAAGTGGACAGGACTGAGGAAAACTGACTGAGGGCAACCAAGAAAGCAAGCAAGCAAGAAGCACAGACACATTGATTTTTCTCTGCTCTTGACTGTGGATGCGTTGTGACAGCTGCCCGAGTTCCTGCCTCAGCTTTGAGCAAACAAGGGATGACACCTGGAAGTGTAAGCTATCAACCATTCCCTCCTTTAAGTTGCTTTTTCTTGGGGTATGTTTAATCACAGCTGCAGAATGAAACTAAAACACAGAGAGAACTAGCCACGCTAGACTGTGCTTATAATCCTGATGCTTTGGCAGCTGAGGCAGGAAGACGACCAGGAATTTAAAGCTAGATTAGGTCATTTGGTGAGATCCAGGCTAACCTGATCAATACCATGTTTCAAATTTTAATTAATTAAAATCTATGAGAAGACATACACTGGTAATATGCAAACGCTTGACCATTGTACTGCTATATAAGATTTATATATGTTGACATATAAGCTAAAGCTTTTTTCACAGGGCCAGTGAGATGGTGAGTCACCTCTCTGTGGTGTCACCTGGAACAGGGTCAGTGAGTAAGAGCCAACAAGTAACTTGTCACCAAGTCTGACTACCTGAATTTCTACCCTGGAGCCTACACAGTGGAATGAAGGAACCAGCTCCTGCAAGCTGACACCTGACCTACACACACACACACACACACACACATACACACACTCTCTCTCTCTCTCTCTGAATGTGCTCACCCCCTCGATAAACAAATGAAAAAGCTTATGTTTTAGAATAAATCACTTGATAATTTGGGGGAGCAAATGTGTACGTGAGGCCCTACTAAGGGCTCACTTGGTCTAGAATAGCACATGCCTGTAACCCAGACCCCTACAGAACTGAGGCAGGAGGACCGCTGTGAGTTTGAGCCTAGTCTGAACTACATAGTGAGGCTCTGCCCTAACCTGTTACCCCTCAAAAGAAACTTATAAAATTGGGAGGCATGCTCTGGGGCGAAAGGAAACAGGAAGGGTAGTAAGAGCACCTGTGTGGCTATTTGGGGGAAAGAATTCAGACACCGGCTACGAAAGGAGTTGCCTTGGAGTGTGAACTGCCAGAGCCAGAAGAGAGCAGAGAGCATACACACTCCCCTCCCCCCCTCCGTGACTGTGCAGCACTGAGCATCACTGTGTCCGAGTGTCCCGCTAAAACAATGTGTGTAGTTTGGAGCGCAGGTCAAGGGGGACGCCCATTACAGCTCTCTGAACTCAATTTCAACTGGGGTGGTGGTGGAAGTGTAGAGCAAAACAAGAACTCTATAGTGTGTCCTTTGCCCCAGTGCAGCCCGCCTCTCCGGAAGACGCTGTGTCCGAGACTGCAGAGAATCAACTGTGTTTGATACAGGCTGAATTATGGCCCCCAAAGATAGCAGCATCCTGGTCCTAGGAGCCTCATCCGGAGATGCCGGTTAGTTTTGTTGTCAACTTGACCCAATTTAGAATCATCTGGGAAGAGACTCTCAAGGAGAGATTGTCTTGAGCAGGCTGACCTGTGCGCGCCTGTAGGGGAGAAGGCCCAGCCTGCAGGTGGGCGGCACTAGGTGTGGGCTTGGGTTCTGAGGTGTACGAGTAGACAGTGATGAGTGAGCACCGAGCGTGCACACACTGCTCTCTGCTTGCCACTGTGGGTGTGATCTGAGCAGCTGCCCCAGCTCCTGCTGCCGTGACTTCTCTGCAGTGACAGATTGTAACCTGGAGTTCTGAGCTCAAGCGAACCTTCCATCTTCGAGTAGCCTTCCAGGTGGTCTGGAAGTCACTCTGCAGTTCGAGCGGACCTAGGCTCCAGTATGTAACCCACGCTGAACACAAACTTACAATCCTTTCTCCCCAGCTTCTTAAGTGCTAGGATTATAGCTGTACACCACTCTTCTGGTGGGAAAAAGAGGGGGCGCAGTTTTCCACAGTTCACAGGTTTTGCTCCGCTGGCTTCTTGTTGGTTTGAGACCCACATGTGAAAAGTTAATCAAAGCCACGTGATTGGTTCTCAAGGTAATAAACATACAAACAAATCAAAAACTCCGGATTTGTCTGCGTATAGTATTTATATGACTTCTGTGTGTAGTGTCTTAACATCTACCCTTACATTTAAATGCATTCTTGGCTCTGTGGTTATAAAAGTCTGTGCATATAAAAGTTTTGGTTTCAGTGATGAACCCAGGAGTTTGGAACTTATTACAATAGAGCTTTTTTATGGTGTATGAAACCAAGCAATGGAGGCTGGTCAGCAGATAAGAACGCTTGCTGGTCTTGCAGAGAACCCAAGTTTGGGTCTCAGTATCTACTTCAGGCAGCTCATAATTACTTATAATTCCAAGTTCAGAGTATTTGACTCCCTCTTTTGGTCTCTGTGGGCACTAGGGCACTCCTCTCCCTACCCCTCTTCTCTCTCTCTCTCTCTCTCTCTCTCTCACACACACACACACACACACACACACACACAAGTCATAATTTTTTTAAAAAACACCTTAAATAAACCCAAGCTGATATTCAGATTCACATCCAGAATGCTTTCATGACACCTAGGACACCTCAGTGGACAAGCATGGGTTCCACAAAAGAAGGACAGCTCAGCCCTCAGCCTCCCCATGCAGGTACACACCAGTGGGGTTGGCATCTGAGCAGGGGGCTGCTGGGGGAGTGGCTCATAGGCTCAGTCTAGGAAGAGTTTCCTATTAACTATCTGGATGTCCCCCAGCAGGCCATTTCGCAGCTTAGACTGTAACTCTATCCACTTAATAGATAGTCATAATGGTAATTAAAGGGAATAAGGGACTGGGGGAAGACGGCTCACGGGTGAAGTGATTGCAGCCCGCATGGGAGAAGCTGAGTGTGGATCCCCAGAATCCACAGATGTGACGGTGCACATGCACAATCAGTGTTTCTTTTTCTTTTTTTTAAATTTTAACATTTTTATTTTATATTAATCACAGTTTATATATTTTGTATCCCATCTATAGCCCCCTCCCCTATTCCTTCCCTATCCCACCCTTCCCTCCTTCATCTCCTCCCTGCCCCTTTCCAGGTCCACTGATAAGGGAGGACCTTCTCCCCTTCCATCTAACTCTAGCTTATCAGGTCTCTTCAGGACTGGCTGCAATGTCCTCTTCTGTGGCCTAGCAAGGCTGCTCCTCCCTCGGGGGGCAGGGAGGTCATTGAGTTCATGCCCAAAATAATCCCTGTTCCTCTTACTGGTATACCCACTTGGGTATTGAGCTACCATTTGCTACATACAAGCAGGGGTTCTAGGTTATAACCGTACTTGGTCCTTGTTTGGAGAGACAGTCTCATAAAAGACCCCTGTGACCTGATATATTTGGTCCTTGCAGAGCTCCTTCCTCTCCAGGTCATATTAACTCCCCCTTCTTTCATGATTCCCTGCACTCTGCCAAAGGGTTGGTTATGTTTCTTAATATTTGCTTTGATACCCAACTAGGTATAGTCTTTCTGAGGCCCTCTGTGGTAGGCTCTTGTCCTGTTACTTGTTTTCTCCTACATCCAATGTCCATCCAATTTGACTTTCTAAGTAAGAATTAATCCTCTTACCCCAGGTCCTCTTTCTTGTTTATTATTTTTAGGTGTATAGATTTCAGTATGTTTATCCTATCTTATAGGTCTATATAAGTCTATATATCATGTGCGTCTTTCTGCTTTTGGGATACCTCACTCAGGATGATCATTTCCAGGTCCCGCAATTTGCCTGCAAATTTCATGATTTCCTCCTTTTTAATTGTTGAGTAGTAGTCCATTGTGTAAAAGTACCACAATTTCTGTATCCATTCCTCAACTGAGGGGCATCTGGGTTCTTTCCAGGTTCTGGCTATTACGAATAAAGCAGTGACGAACATGGTTGAACAAATGTCCATGTTGTGTACTTGAACA
>CM053766.1:97971128-98001890 GCA_028658305.1 Pachyuromys duprasi
ATTGTGATGTCCTCCTGTTGGAATTTTCCTTTGATGAGAAGGAAGTGCCCCTCCTCATCTTTCTTGATTAACTTTGGTTGAAAGTCTATTTTATTAGATATTAGGATTGCTACCCCAGCTTGTTTTCTGGGTCCATTTGCTTGGAAAATATTTTTCCAGCCCTTTACTCTGAGGTAGTGTTTATCTTTGTTGCATAGGTATGTTTCCTGGATGCAGCAGAATGTTAGGTCCTATTTCCGCAGCCATTCTGTTAGTCTTTGTCTCTTTATAGGAGAGTTGAGTCCATTGATGTTGATACATAATAGTGACCAGTGGCTGTTATTTCCTTTTATTGTGGAGTTGGTGGTCTTACTATGATTCATTGCTTTTTTCCCCCCCTTTTAGTTGGGAAGTTACCTGTATCCTATATTTTCTTAGGTGTAGTTGTATTCATTGGATTGAAGTTTTCCTTCTAGCATCTTCTCTAGGGTTGGATTGCTGTGTAGATATTGCTTAAATTTTGTTTTGTCATAGAATATTTTGTTTTCTCCATCTATGTTGATTGAAAGCTTTGCTGGGTATAATAGTCTTGGTTGGCATCTGTGTTCCCTTAAAGACTGCATGACATCTGCCCAGGCCCTTCTGGCTTTCATAGTTTCTGATGAGAAATCTGGTGTGATTCTGATCGGTCTACCTTCATATGTTACTTGGCCCTTTTCCCTTGCTGCTTTTAATATTTTTTCTTTGTTTTGTAGGTTAAGTGTTTTGACTACGATGTGACATGAGGTATTTCTTTTCTGGGCTAGTCAATTTGGCATTCTGTAGGCTTCTTGTATGTTGATGGACATTTCTTTCTTTAATTTGGGAAATTTTCCTTCTATGATTTTCTTAAAAATATTTTCCGGTCCTTGGAGCCTGGAGTCTTCTTTTTCATCTATTCCAATTATTCTTAGGTTTCATCTTTTCATGGTGTCCTTGATTTCTTGGATGTTTTATGTTTGGAACTTTCCCGATTTTATTTTTTCCTTGAGTGAGGAATCTATTTCAGCAAGTGTATCTTCAGTTCCTGAGATTCTCTCTTCCATCTCTTGTATTCTATTGGTGATGCTTACCTTTGTGGTTCCTGATCTTTTCTCTAAGTTCTCCAGTTCCAGTTTTTTCTCTGTGTTTTCTTTATAGATTCTAATTCTGTTTTCATGCTTTGTATCATTTCCATCATCTGATTGAATGTGGCTCCTATTTTGTTTGTTTGTTTGTTTCCTCTCTATATGACTTTAATTGTTCCTCTACATGGGCAGTTAAACTTTTCTGAATTTCTTTGAGGGCCTTGTTCTTTTCCTCTTTTTGTTCCTCTAATATCTGCATAATCATAGCTTTAACATAGTTTTTCTGTGTCTCCGCTGAATTAAAATCTCCATTGCTTTTGGGTGTTTCTGGTGGGGTCATGGTGTCCTGATTTTTGTTGGGTGAGTTCTTATGTCAACCTTTGGCCATTTGTTTATATATAGTCAAGGAGCTGTTTGTGCTTTGAGGCTGAACTTCAGACTGGAACTATCACTCTCTGGTGTCTGGAGTATTCTTCAAGAAGGTCAGGGAGTTCCAGTGGTTTGAGAGTGTATGTTGTTGTCTCAGTTTAGCTCTGTTGTGGGATCTGTGTGCCCAGCTCCCTGCTCTGTGCTAGAAGCTGTGTACACCCGCAGGCTGGTCGCCACTCTAGTCTGGAGGCTTGGCTCCTCACTCTGTGTCAGAGGCTGAGTGTCCCAGTTTGAGATGGCAGCTGGGGGGCGCCGCTCTGGTCTGGAGGCTCCACGCTCCAGCCTGGGCTTGCTGCTAAGAGCTTCCCTCTGGTTTGGAGACTTGGTGCCTCCTTCTTCTGGGCCAAGGGCTGTGCACCACAGTCTGAGATGGTATCTGGGGGGTTCTCAGTCTGGCCCGGATACTGTGTGACCCAGTCCGGAGTGGCGGCTGTTGGTGCCCAGTGCAGCTGAGAGTTCAGATCAGGGCTGTGCGCAACTGGTCACCCGGAGTTTTTTTGGGGGGGAATAGCTGGGTGTCCCTAGGACTTTTCCACTTGATTTCCTCACCATAGGAATTCCGCTCACCTAGCAATTGCAAACGCTGGTGTTTTAGGTCCCAGAGTTCAGTCTCCTGGTCGCTGTGTCGACACTGCTGTCCTACTCCTCAGTCACAGTGTCCTCCCGGGGCCACCATCTTGGATCCCTTCATAATCAGTGTTTCTTTATAGCTGTTCTCAGCTTTCATAACACTGTGCTTCAATCCTTTAATACAGTTCCTCATGTAGTGGTGACCACACCATAAACTTATTTTGTTCCTACTACATAACTGTAATTTTGCTACTGCTATAAATCATAATGTAAATATCTGATATGCACAATACAAAATATGGGACTCCCCAAGGGATCATGACCCACAGGTTGAGAATCACTCACTGCTTTAGAGAGATGGGAGATACAGACAAGAGAATCCAAAGGAGATTGCTGGCCACACAAGAGCAAACAATGACCCTGTTTCAGACAACATGGTTCAGGCATACTAGCACTCATGTACACAGGAACATACATGCATACACAGACACACACCTACTTCTCATGCATACACACAGACACATAACACACCTACTTCTCATACACACACACAGACACACACTTTTTACACACATATAAGAGAGAACAAAAGATAAAAATAGCAATAATGAGATAATAGTTGTAAAATGGAGGGTTAGTAGTGCTTTTTCAATCTTATAAAGATTTTATAATGATCAAATGCAATAAAAAATGTGAAGCAAAAATCCAAAGTGGTACAAATAAAATATGTAATTTTGATAGAATTGCTAGTGACAAGATAGTCAAGTTCCTCTCTTTTTAAATACTTTTAAAATTTCAGACCTACTCATTTTATGTACGAGTGCTTCCCTGAATGTTCATCCTATGTATGACGCATCTGCAGAGGCCAAGAGAGGGCATTGGATCCCTCAGAAATGGAGCTGCAGATGGTTGTGAAACATCGTGTCGGGCTGGAAATTGAATGTAGGTCATCTTCAAGAACAGCAAGTGCTCATAACCACTGAGCCATCTCTCCAGTCCCAGGAAAAACTAAACTTTATATCTGTGTGTGTGTGTGCCAACATGAGTTCATGTGTATCGTGCATCATACATCCAAGCCAGAAGAGGGTATTGGATCACCTGGAGTTAACGGGGTTGTCAGCTGCCTGACATGGGTTCTGGGAACAAACCTCCGGTCCCTGTAGGAGCAGTGAGAGCTCTTAACGATGAGGCACCTCTCCTGTCCTTTTTCTCCTTATCTGGGCCATTTCTTGTCCCAGATGAAGAGGTGATTCAACAGAGAATTTTCTCTGAGAACCGTGAAATTTAAGCTCCTCTGAGTGAAAACAGACCTGCTTTTTTCCTCCTTAAAAGAATGTCATTCATACTTTGCAGCTTGTCTTGACAGTTTCTGTCTGGCACTCCACACAGCAGCCAGATGGATGGCCTCCGAGTTACTTGCCTCCTTCAGTACACCCTATTTTCCCATCATCCAAGCCAAGCAGTCACTTCTGAGACAGGGCTCATCTTAAGTAGCCCAGACTACACTTGGATTCAAGAACCTCCCACCTTTCTTGGCATCATTGGTGTTTCTCTCTCTCTCTTCCCCCCCCTTCCACCTCCCTTCCCTGCCTCCCCATCTCTCTTCCTCTTCCTCCCTTCCTCTGCCTCCCTTTGTCTCTTCAATTCTTTCTTTCTTTCTTTCTTTCTTTCTTTCTTTCTTTCTTTCTTTCTTTCTTTCTTTCTTTCTTTCTTCCACATTCATGACAGATGCACTACCAATAATCCATGCCCTCTTCTTTCACAGAAGGATTCTGGGAAAGTGCTCTATTACTGAGCCATACCTCCAGTTCTACATTGGGAGATTCTAGGCTTGTTTTCTGCTGTTGAACCACATGCCCAGTCCTCCTTTTTGCTTTTGAGACAGAGTCTCATTAAATTGCCCAGGCTAGACTTGAACGTGTAGTCCTCCTACCTCAGTCTTCAGAGGAGCTAGGATCACAGACTCATATCACCAGGCCAGAGCCTTCAATTAACATTTGCTGAACAATGAACATATTGTCTTGAAAAAATGCATAAAATATCCAATGTATTGAGAAAAATCCTCTGTGTATAGAGAAAAAAAACAGCAAATGGAAGTGCCCAGTAAAATGGGCCACGATAACATAAGAACATTAAAGATGGCCTCTGACATTGAGTGTTAGTGATGACACCAAAATGTTACCAATGATGTTAGGATGCAAAAGAGGAGCTGAATAGAATCTAATGACAATTGTTAAAGCACGGAGAACACAGGAGTATGTGGCTGGGCACTGAATGAAGTAGACGAAAGAAAGAGGTGACTACACAGAGCATAAGGAAATAGAAAGATCATCCTCTGGGCTCCATATGCAGTACGCATGCACACACTCACTCACACACCTTTTAAAATCTAAAACCAAGTTAGCTGTTTCTTTTCTTAGAACCCAAACTTGGAATATCTGTA
Source organism: Pachyuromys duprasi (assembly GCA_028658305.1). NCBI lineage: Eukaryota > Metazoa > Chordata > Mammalia > Rodentia > Muridae > Pachyuromys > Pachyuromys duprasi. The sequence goes on from CM053766.1 coordinate 97,975,656, forward strand.
ATCCAATTCTGGTCCCAGATAGAACCCCACAGAGGTCAGCAACCTTTGTTTTAGTCACTGGGACACAGATTTAGCCTAAGGGAACATGACCCAGTTCTCTGATGGAGGAACCAAACTACAGACACGGCCCTTGGTGACTCCCTGGACTCTGATTCTATAGTATAACCCATGGCTGACCTTTGTCACCTCCTGTTATTGGAACCAGACTAGCGGTACAGCATGCAGGCAAACATGTCCCTTCTGCTTGCTTTATTGGTTCTTGAACAATGTCTGTGGTTAGGGATGGAGAGCTGTGCCTTAATAACTAGGTCAGAAACAAAGGCATGTGTGAAGTGGCAGAACTTGTCATTTTTAAACAAGACTGGAAAATCAGACTCTGGTTAAGCCATGGTCTCAACTGTGTGTGTGTGTGTGTGTGTGTGTGTGCATTACATATGGAGCCCAGAGAATGACCTTGGGTTGCTCCTTAGGAGACACCTGCCTTATTTTTCTATATGTAGGATTTTAAAAGTATATAAATATTTAATTTAAATATTTTTTAAATATAGGATTTCTTGTTGTCCTGGGGCTCACTAATTTGTCTAGAATGCTGGCCAGTAAGGCCCAGGGATCCTCTCGTCTCTGCCCTCACCTCCCCAGCACTGGGCTTTCAAGTGCAGGTCACCATGCTTGTCTTTGTATGTGACCCCCTAGGAGTAGAACTCAGATAGGTCCTTATGCCTGGATAACAAGTGTTTATCTACTGAATCATCTGCACAGCCCCTAGCCTCTCTCTCCTTCTTAACAAACAGGTCACAGCTATAGCAGGTGGCATAGCTTCTGAGATGCAAAACTGAGCCGGAGGCTAAACTGTGTAATGTTGTAGTTATTGGATTCTATTACACATCCTGGCCTCATCCTTTTTAAGTTTTATTTGTTGCCTGTGAAATTTTAATCAGCTAAAGAAAAACAAACACATTATATAAAAATAAAAAAAACCAAGATAATGGAGGCCATAAAAACAACAGCTCCATATTAAGTACTTAAAAGAGAAAAAAGAAAGAAAGGTTGCGATCAATCTGGATAGCCAACATGAAGGAAGTCCTGGAAGAAATGCACCAGCTCTGACAGACTAAGCAACATGAGAGCTTCAGAGTAGCCATGGGGTAGACCAAGGATCTTTCATTCCAAGCTCTCAATGTTGCATATTGTTGCGGTGGGAAATGCCTGGGGGTTATAATTTGGAAGATTGTTATTATGGGTAATATTCACTGTCATGTTGACAGGATCTAGAATCACAGAAGAGATAAAACCTCTGCACATTGCTGTCAGGGATTATCCAGATGAAACTGCCTGAGGTAGGGAGATACACCCTAACTGTGAGTGGACCCACCCTCTGGGCTGCATCATGTGTCTGCATCAAATGGAGGAAGCAAGCTCAGTGCCTGCATTGCATCTCTTCCTGCTTCCAGTAGCATGACCTCATATTCTGGTTGCCCTCACTTCCCCCACCACAAAGGACTGTACTCTCAAACTGTGAGCCAAAATAAACCCTTCTTCACTTAAGTTGCTTTACCCAAGTATTTTGTTGCAGCAGTGAGGAAAGTAGCAAATCCAATATCCCTACCCAACTCTGCTGCTGCCCCGTTAATGTCGGGCATGTGAGCATTTGGGGGGTGGGAGGGGTGATGATATGTGCATGGCTTGGGCAGAGGCCGTGGTGGGATGAATGTTCTGGCATGAATACTGCCTCAGTGAGAAAGCTATTTCCTGAATCTCTGCTTCTGAGCATCAGAATGAAGTCATGGATGTGATGAGATCCAAGTAGCTCTTGAAGACGAATGGCCGAGCTGAGTCCTGCTTCGGTCAGCTGGCTTCATCTAGATAGCTTGCAGATCTGTAACCATCAGCACAAATGTTTCTTGGGAGAGTCTCTTGAGTTCTAAGGTGATTCACTGCACAGTATCGTTCTTATGACTTGCATGTGAAACAGTCTCCACAGGTTCATGAAATAAACAGCTGGGCCCCAGCTTGTGGCAAGGTTTGAGGGGGGTTCTGAAAATGCTGTCTTTTCTGGGGTCTAGTTGGAAGAGGAGGGTCACCAGGGGTCATAATTTTGCAAAGCAGAGCCTGGCCCATGGTCCCTTTTTATCTTTCTCTGCCTGCTGTTCACCTCCATGTTGTCGCTGCCATGAGTCTCTCCTCAAAGATCCCGAAGCAATGCAACTACCTGAAACCTCCAAAACTGTGAGCCAAACTGAATCACTTTAAGGTGTGTCATTTTGTTACATGGATATACTTTTGAGTCTGGGGAGATGGCTCAGCTGATAGCTGCTCACCATACAAGCATGGCTATCTGAGTTTGTTCCTTAGAGTGCATCTCTTAAAACAAACAAAAAAAGCTGGGCATGTGTGGTGGTGTATGTTCATAATGTCGCTGGGGAGACAGAAAGGAGAATCCCTGGGGTTCACTGTGCAGCAAGTCTCGTTCATTTGGGGAACTCCAGGCCAGTGAAAGATCCCATCTCAAAAAACAAGATGGACAGCCCCTGAGGAACTAGAATTGTTCCCTGGTCTCTACAGTCATGGACACACAACATGCACCACACACACACACACACACACACACACACACAGGAGCATTGCTTTATAGAAAATTCTATTCAATCACCTAGCAAAGCCTGTTTGAAATCCATGTAGGAGATTTAAGCCATCAGAATTGCAAGAAACTGAGGGCCTTTGGAAACTAAGGGGAACACATTTTGAAAGCACTTACAAGAAGTAAAAGCAGACATAATATGACATAGTGATTGTGTTGATACATATACACAATATGTGCATGATCCTGCATACATGTGGACATGCATGCACACGTACACACACACACACACACACACACACACACATACACACTATGAAAATTAGTTTTGATTGCCAACTTGATACAATCTGGAATCACCAGAGAAGAGAGTCTCAGTGAGAGGTTCTCTAGATTGGATTGATCTGTGGCATGTCTGTAGGAAATTGTCTTAAGTAAGCCATGGGGAAACCCAGCCCATGGTAAGTGGCACCATTCTCTAGGTGGGGGTTCTGAACAGTCTGAGAGGAGACACTGAGCTCAGTAAGCAAACAAACAAGCAAACAAGCATGCATTCATTCCTCTCTGCTCTTGCCTGGGTATCATGTGATTACCTTTTGATGGTCCTCCCCTGACTCCCCACAATAATGGACAGTTATCTGTATTTAAGCTGAAATGAATTCCTTTCTCTCCTAAGCTGCTTTTGGTCAGGGTATTCTATCACAGAAACAGAGCTGAAACTAAGATACACATACATATGTATTTGTTGGTTAGAAGAAAGCTAGTTAATATGTAAGAAATGACTTTAAAAAAAAAGCCAGGCATGGTGATGCATGCTTTTAATCCCAGCACTCAGGAGTCAGAGGCAGGTGAATCTCTGAGTTTGAGCCCAGCCTGGTCTATAGAGTGAGTTCCAGGAAGGCCAGGGCTACACAGAGAAACCCTGCCTCAAAAAAAACCAATAAATAAATAAAGCAATAGCAGAGGCGAGATTCAGTTAAAAATAAAAAAATAAATTTACAGCTGAGAAAATAGGCTCAGTGCCTCAGGTGGCAAAATAAATATTAGTTTTGTCAGGCAGAAGAAAAGAGATTTAGGGATACAACGATATGAGAAGAGATGATAGGCATGAAGTACTCAGGATAGAAATGTACGGAAGATTGATCTCTCTAAAGAGCTGAGAAGGACTGCAATAGAAACAGTACCCTAAAATGTCCTTCAATTTAAAAAAAGCAGAAAAATCTTGGGAGCTGGGAAGGTGGCTTAGAGGTTAGGAGGCAGTACTGTCTAGTTTCTAGCACTCATGTTGGGCAGCTCACAACTGCCTGTAACTTCAGCAACAAGGGATTTGACGCCCTCTTCTGGTACCCGTGCATGTGCATGCACACCTAATTTTTTTAAAAGTCCTAAAAAATCTGTCTGTCTAGTTCTTATTGTTAATTGGGTAATATAGTTCAAAAAATGCCTATCTTAGACATACTCTGAGACTTGAAGTCTTTCTAACGCAAAAAGGAAGAAAAACTTCCCCAATACAAAAGTGGGCTGACTTTTTCCCCTGTGGCCCCAGCTGGGTCTGCTGCATACAGTGGCCAGCTACCAATCTCAGAAGACGCCATCCCATAATGATTTGAAAATGGGGTAGGCTGTACCCTCCTGAAGCAAGGAAGCACCAGCTCATGACAGAACGCATGTGTAATTTTGAGATGCCTTCAGCTGATGGAGAACAGTTGCCCTCGGGACTTCGGATCCCTGGCAGCATCGACTTTCAGCATGTAGTCTATGCAGTCCCTCTGACAGGAAGGTTCTAATTAAAACACTTCAGCTCCAATGGGAAGAAAAGCCGGCTTAATTGGGTCTGGGGAGGTGGTTCCCTTGGTAGAGTGTTTGCCTCGAGGTATTGGGACCAGAGTCTGAATCTTCAGCACCCATGAAAGGTCCAGGCACGGTGGTAGCAACCTCTTATCCCAACATTGGAGAAGCAGAGAGGGGTTTCCTGGGAGCTCACTGGCCAGACAGCCTAGCCTAATTGGTGAGTTCTTGCTTCAGAGAGAGACTCAGGCCTCCTAAAATAAGGTGAAGGTCAGGTGAGATGGCTCCCAAGCCGCCAAGCCACCACACCTGGAACCCACATAACAGAACGAGAAAAACTGACTCCTGCAAGTTGTCCTCTGATCCCCCTACACATATCTCAGAACACACGCTCACACACACACATACATACATGCACACATGCGATTAGTTAGTTCACTATAGGGTAAGAAAACCCTCCTTGGATTTATCTTTGGCATGCCCACACTGCAGGGGCCAATGGCGAGATACCGCTGGAAGGTTAGGAGGAGTTTGACACTGCCAAAGTGATGATTCATCTAAGAACACAACTGACTATGAATCAGCCACACATATGGTCAGAAATCCTGGTATCCACTGTCTGGCCTATGTAAATTATTTAAAATGCACAGTGGCCCCATGGGAGATGAATCAGCATTGATTTCATTAGTGGAAGCCTAGCTTGGTGGTATGTGCTTTTTATTCCAGCTAATGGGGGAGGCTGAAGCAGAAGGATTGAAAAATCAAGGCCAACTTGGTCAACACAGTGAGACACAAACTCAGAATAAAAAGTAAAAAGAGGTGTGTGTGTGTGTGTGTGTGTGTGTGTGTGTGGTATAACATGCTGTAAGAAGTTAGAATCATTCCAATATATGATTTAACTCAGAGTAAATGCTAAAAATGAGACTATAGAATAGCATGCAAATAAAATGTCTTGAGAGGGGAGCCATAATCTGAAAACCCAACAACAAAGTGATGGAAAACCAGTATTGCATTAAGCAAAGGTCAGAATTTCTGAGCAGTGGGGATGGAAAGAGAGACGCGCTCTCCTCTCACTATCTAAATGGGGAGCAGACTCTTTGCCTAACTGAACCAGTAATTAATGAATGCTAAACGGTAACAAGAACTTTTCACTCTCTGATGTCAGTGGATGCCTTTCGCAGACTTTTATGATCATGCTGTCTTCCCCCTCCTCTCTCTCTGTCTCTTCCACCTTTTCCTCCCTTCTCTCCAGCTGTTAAACGGTGAGGAGGGAGGATGGGGGGGGGGCAACACCAAGCTGGAGTTTATGCTGTGATTCTACTCAGTTTTTACCTGACTCAGCCGAGCCAAGCTTGGGAGACCCGTGACTGGACAGCTGAGTCCTCCACGGCCTTACAGAAACCTATCAGAGCCAAACCAGTTTTCTTTCCTCTCTGTGTAAAATAGAGATAGTAATATGGACAGGATTTGGGAGTATTTGTTGTGTAACACTGAAAAAAAATACTGGCTAGATGGTTGCCCTTCGCTAGTTCCACCTTAACTTCCAGTATGTGGCAGGGAATATATCACTTTTAGAATGAACCCAGTCTTCCTTTCTTCCTCTTTGTGGTCCTTCCCCGACTTCTTTTCTCTTGAGACAGTCTTGCTATAAGGCCCAGGCAGCTGCCTGATCCTACTGCCCTAGCCTTTCAGGAACTGGATTACAGGCGTACACTACCCTCCATGGTAGACATATAACCTGTTTTTGTTTAACGAGGATATGTATATGGTGTTTGTTGAGGTTATAACTCCTTTGGGACTTACAAACCCCACTTGGGAACTTCATTTTAAGTTGACTAAATGTGTGTATGTATGTTTATTATTATTAATAATTTATTTATTTTGTTTTGACCCTGCCATGTGTAGCTCATGCTAGTCTTGAACGTGATCCGTCAGCTTCCACCTCCTATATTCTCAGATTATAGGCATGTACCACCAAACCAGGTTAAGGTGTTTTGTTTTGTTTTGTTTTTTCTAACAGATAGATAAAAATAAGTAGACAATAGCATGTAGATAGTGCTGGTCAATGCATGTATCCATCATAATGTTTAAAGCAGGTTAATTCTCTCTGAAAGAAAATACTCTTGTAGAATTAGGCAATTAGAGGGGGCTCTAGCACAAAATAATAGCCCTCAGGTCCAGCAGATAGATCAGTGAGTAGGGATGCTATGGCCAAGTTGAATGAAATGAGTTTAATTACCTCGGTCCCACATGACCGGAAGAGAGAACCAACTTTTGCAAATTGTTCTCCATGTGTTCTGCACATGCCCCCCACACACTCAGAAAATACAGTTTTTAAAAGGTCCCAAATACTAGCCCCAAAGCACTCCTCATCATCTTACTAAGGACATCTGCAAGAAAACAAAATAAAGCTCCAGAAATCCTTTCGAATTGATTTAATCAACAAACAGGCAGTTTGAGAATGCCGTGAGGGCCTACTTGTGGAGTCTTAGGAGAGAAACAAAGGCTACAACAGTCTTCAGAATTAGGGAAACAACTGCTTGAAAATAGAAAGCATAGCTTCTCTCTGTCCTTCTATCTGGAACTGTATAACCCTCAGATCTATCTGCTCCTGGGATAGTTCAAAGATCAACCAATTCAGGGTTCAAGGGATCATCTAGCTAGCCACAATCAACCACCAATTCTAAGATTAAGCACTCCCAGCCCAGCTTAGTCAAACACCTAGCCTCAGTCCTGAATCATCAGAAAAGACTCCTCCTGGCTCACACTGTCCTTAGGGAGGCTATGGGTGGCTAGGCACATCAAACAAAGGCTTCCTTGTATCTGAAGGAAAAAATTATTTGAAGAATTGTGTTGGTGTTTAAACAAGAAATGTCCCCCATAGGTTCCTGTATCTGAAAACAGTTCTTCTGCTGTTCACACTGTGGAACCTTCCAAGCTTGGGAGACCCATGACTGGACAGCTGAGTCCTCCACGGCCTTACAGAAACCTATCAGAGGGTTTAAAAAGAAGTGGGCCAGTAGGGACAGGCCTTAAGGAAGTCCTAGCTGCACTTCCTGTCTACCTGATGCTTCCAGGCTGCAGATGTGAGCAGCTCCCCACCTCCAGCTGCAGGGTCTTCTCCATAGTGACCGTTATTACATTCTATAGAGCGGTGGTCCAAAGTAAAGCCTTCCTCTCTTAAGTTTCTGCTTGTCAGAACTTTCCTCAGGATGCATGGTGGGACAGAAATACAGCTGAGCCATGGAGAAGGGGACACTAGAAGCTGTAAACATCACTGTCTCCAGCAAGGGTGGGTGGAGACCACCGCATGGAACTGCACAGAAGGAGCTTTTGCCTCCACGAAGAAGACTGCCTATATGTCTTCATCGTAGATGTCTCCCCTGACGACCACAGCTCTCATCTCATCTGAGTTCCCAGAAATCTGGAGCCCATTCTCATGGGGAACAAGACATTTGTTTCATAAAATGAAGAGAAAGAACGGAGCTATTGGGTGCTTTTTCCTGTGGTTTAGTCAGCTGGGATGCTGGTCGTCTGGTTAGTGGGGGTCTCAGAGAAGGACATCCCAGTTACAGTTGATTCTAAATGTTAAAACCCATGTGCTGCCTGTCACCCAGCTAGAAGAAAGCAATGGGGCAAGAATGCCTGCAAGCTACGTTTGCCACATACCCTTGGATAACCTTGGAGAGGTAAATGGAAATATTAAGAGAGCCTCTTGGAGTTTTCTACCCTTGATCCCACCACTGTTAGAACTTTCATAAGTAGTTCTCTTAAGGAGCCATTAGGCCAATTTCAAAACCTCAACACCAGCAAATTTGGAGCTATATGTTCTCCTCATAATACCTTTCAGATTACTAATTTGATAACATTAGCTGCGATACCGTACTTTAACAGTCATTGTGCTTTTTGTATTTTATTATGCTGCTTGGATTATCAAAGAAGGAAAAATTCTAGATTTCCGGAAATTTAGGGTGGTGGAAAGCTATTTAATTTGTCCCCGTCAACTACGTGTTTGTTAATAAAGGAAGAAGACAGATGTGGTGGCACATGCCTGGAATCCTGACATGGGCTGATGCAGGGGGATTGCCAAACTGGAGGCCAGCTTGAGCTATATAGGTAGATCCTGTCTCAGAACCACCATAAGTAAATCATAAATAAATAAGCAAGTACATAAATGCAGAGGTATGAGCATACATAACAGACATCTCCAAAGGAACAAATGTCATAAGACCCAACTGGGGAATGAGGAGATTTCTGAGGTTAAAGTACATGCCATGAAAGCTTGAAGACCAGAGTTCAGATTCCACAAGTTAGGTAAATACTGAACAGGCATGCTGCCCTGCCTAGCACTCAAGAGGCAGATACAAAGAGATCTGCCAGGATAGGTTATACACTAGCCAAATGGTCCAGCTCCGCTTTCAACAAAGACCCTGTTTTAGCATATAAGATGGACAGCCCCAGTGTCCTTTGGCTCCATATCCATGAATGTAGACAAACGTGCGTGCTTGTACCAACACCTGTATTCACACATGTGAACACCATAGACACATGTATACATCACCATACACACACACACACACACACACACACACACACACACACACACACACACACACACGAAAATACACCCATAATTGATAGTAACAGATTGCACTAAGAATGCTGACTACAGCAAAATTTTTGATCATTTCATTACTGAAGAAAATTAGATCCTGGGTCATCAAATAATGTCTTCCTCTGTAAAGACTTAAGCAACAGGGAGGCCAGGGAGGTGGCTCAGAGAGTAAGATGGCTTCCTGTGAAAGGATGAGGACCTAAGTTCGAATTCCTAGTATTCATAGAAAAGTTGGGCACAGCTGCACATGTCTATAACCCCAGTATTGGGTGACTGTGGTGGTGATTTTAATAAGATTCGCTGCTGTAGGCACATGTATTTGAGTACTTGGTCCCCAGTTGGTGGAACTGTTTTGGAAGGATTAGGAGGTGTGGCCCTGTTGGAAGTGTGTCACTGGCTTTGAGGTTTCAAAAGACTCACACCATTCCATGTGTTCTCTCTCTCTCCCTGGCTGTGTCTCCATCTATGAGCTCTCAGCAGCTGACCCGGCACCATGCCCACCTGCCTGCTGACATGCTCCCCACATGATATTTATGGACTCACACTATGAAACTATAACCCACAAATAAAATCTTTCTTCTATAACTTGGCTTGGTCATGGTATTTTGTCACAGAAATAGAAAAGTGAGCAAGATAACAAAACTAGAAATAGAGAGATCCCGGTAGAATTGAATGGTTAAAAGCAAAGATTTTTGAGCACAAATTGCTGATTATTTATTTATGTAGTTGTGTATCTATTTTGTATTGATGATACTGAGGCTTTTTGAGCACATAGCAGCCAAACTTTTCTATATTTGAAAAATACATCCATTTTTAGAATCTTTTAAAGGCACAGGCATTTGAGGGAATACTGGGCAGGGTCATGATGACTTGAGTTAAACTCCCAGAATTCACGTAAAAAAAAAAAGTCTGAGTGCATAGCAAGCACTTTACCCACTAAGCCATTTCCCCAGTCCCAAATAGTAGATTAAAAAAATTATGTGTGTGTTTGTACACCTGAGTGCAGTATCTGTGGAGGCCAGAAGAGGGCACTAGATCCCCTGGTGCTGGAGTTACACCCAACAAAGATGGTGTGAACTAAATTTGGGTCTTCTGCAAGAGCTCTTAACTGCTGAGCCATTTCTTCATGCTCCCCCTCCCTAATAATAGATTTTTGAATCATACATTCTTTAGATATCTTCCTGCCTTTTGCACCATTATCAATGTTTCATTGTTCAGAATTAAAAATTCAATTCAGGAAGACAGTGAAACACTGTGAGAATAAGAATTCACTCTGTGAGTCAAGGACCTTTAAACAGTAGGCAGGAGGTGTTGAATGGGGAGCTAGAGCCCCCCATTTCTGGTTACTGGTTTTGCCTTGGGCGTTTCACAGTTTTTAATCTATCTGCAAGTCTTCAGAGGAGGCTTGCTCTAACCGTTCCATCACTTCTGTCTGCAGCCAATGTCTTCTGAGTCCCTTTGTCCTCTCTTTCTCCTCTTGGCCCAGTTACCCGCGCTCACTTAATCAGACCAGAGGCTGAGGCAGAGACAGGCCGATGGCCCCAGGCCAGGGCTATGCAAGTTTTCATTAATGTTACTGAAAAATAAGTTCTTTAATTCACTCCTGCCATTGGAGAGAGGTCCAAGGACCAAAAAAATCCCTCACTGAGATGTTTGATAAAAACACAAAACAATAATTAGACATGGAAGAGGGTGGAATAAGTAATAGCTGTTTTCCTGGTGATTCAGTGGCTTTGAGGAGAATGCCATATTCACAGGAACACTGAATCCTGTGTTCACATTAGTGAGGAAGCAAGCCAAGGAGCTTCAGGAGTCTTGGCATGTAGGAAAACAGACTGAAGTCACATCAGAATTTTAAAGGCTTAAACTGAGCAAGCTTGCTTGAATTCAGAGCAGAAATTGTTCAGATTGGACATCATTTTTCATTTGTTTTTCTGTGCTCCAGTTTAAATATGAAATGCCCCCAGGCACTCATGTGTGAAAACATAAAACCCCAGATGGTGGAGATATTTTGGGAGGTGATAGAAACATTAGGAGGTGGGGGGAACCTGGAGGAAGTAGTTTTGGGGGAGGGGGGTCAGGGCTTATCATAGGTCGCTTCCTGTCTTGCTCTTTTGATATGCTTCCCACCTCTACCATTCACTCCTGCATCATGATGTTCTGCCTAAGCATGTAAATCATGAGATCATAGACTAACCCTCCAAAATCATGAGCTAAAATGACTCTTTTCTCCTTTAAGTTGCTTTTGACAGGTATCAGTAATGATAATAATACTCCATCCACATCAAACCTTCATTGACCTCTGTCCTATACCTGCATCCCTTGCAGCTATCTTTAGAAGCAAAGGTTGTAGTTGTTCTCATCTGATCTTCCTATCAACAGTGATTTCCACTTCAACCTCTGACCTCTGGTTGACCTCATGGCTATATGAAATCAATACTGTGAGCATTGACTTCATCTAGTTAGGCTCCAAATTGATGAGATCTCCTGATTTCTATTCTTATTACTTACATTCTGAACTTGACTATATATCAATGGAGAGTGTTTGATGTTTAATAGTGATTGTCAACTTGACAAGCATCACCATGGAAAAACCTTTGAGTCTCTCTGTGAGGGCTTATCTGAACTAGGTTGGCTGAAGAGATGACCCAGTATTTCACTGATTTTAATGTCAACTTGCCACAAATGAGTCACTTGAGTAGGGAGCCTTACCTGAAGAAATGTTATTACTCCCTTGATTGATTTAGGGAGAAATACCCCAATTTTGGTTGGTACCTTCTGGTAACAATTCAGAGATAAAAAGGGTTTATCAGGAGGAAGGTTGTTTTGTTCTTTGCTTACTTGGCTTTCCTCTTGACACAGAGTGGATCTGTTTTGTTGTTGTTGCTGCTGCTGCTGATTCCCTTGCTGATAACAGAATCAGAATTTCCAAGCTTTTATAGTGGACTAGAAGACTATTCTGTTCCTGTAGGAAACCCTGAATAAAACACCCATCATAAATATAGGCAGCACCATCCAGCAGGCTGGGGTCCTGGACTGAAGAAAAAGGAGAAAGTCAGCAAAGCATCAGCAAGCATTCATCTCTGCTTCATGACTGCAGAGGCAGTGTGAGCAACTGCCTCATGCTTCTGCTGCTGCCATGCCTTCTCCCATTACAATTGACTGTGAGCCGAAATAAACCTTCCCTTTAAGAGCTTCTTTTGCTTTTTTGTTTTGTTTTGTTTTTGAGATGAAGTTTCACTGTATATCTCTGACTAGTTTAGAACTCACTTTGTACACCACGCTGGCTTTGAACTCACACAGGCCTAGCTGCTTCTGCCTCTCTGAGATTAAAGACATGTTCTTAAACCGTTTCTCATTGGGTACTATGTTGCAGCAATAAGGAAAACAACTATGACAGATGTTAGACTAGAACCTAGAACCATTTTTTTTTAATTTTCTAAGACTTCTGGCAATCTAGCCCTGCATCTACATGAATGAATTTGGGTGAAGAGAGGATGGAATGGCCATCCTGTGTCCTAATTGAGCCAATAATGGTGACACACCAGTCACTTTGACCAAACATATAAAACATGGCACCATGCTGGTAGTCAAGAATGGGCCAGCAGGCCAGTGTCATGATATAAACTTTTAAGGACACCCAGGCAGTGTCAAAAGGAAGGAAGCAGGGGTGTCAGAACAATCTCTCATGAGCCTCTGCCCAGAGAACTAACAGCTGACACAGACAATGTTCCTCTGGTCGCAGATAAAGGTTAGTGAGCACAGATGTCCCCACAGTGATGGATTGCAACCTGGAATTCTGAGATAAAACGAACCCTCACAGCCTCACAGGTTAGGGTGTTTGGTTTTCTTTTGTTTTAATTACAGCTATAGAAGCAAAATTACAAAATGTTTCTAATTTGATAGGTACCACAGTAAACATACAAAGAAAATATATTGAGATCATTTCCCTGGCTTCCAGAAATGTCTTGCTTTGACCATGATTTGCTTAGCACCTTTCATTTTCTTATCCCTATAAAACTATTTTGGGATACTTCTGCTGATACTGAACAGCACAGGAGAAAAGTCCAATAAAAGCCCCATCTCGAAAAAACCCTTTAGGATATCAAATCTGTGTTCAAGATCAGTGTTCAAAGATGCTGACTGGATTTCCTGCCTCCCATATGTTAACCTGGCCCCTGACATTACTAAGGGAAGACTTTTTTTGAAGGTTCTAAGGCTTATGATGTACTAAGGCAGAAAGCTAGGGAGATAACATAGTCAGTAAGCCTATATATATTTACATACACACAAACATGCACAAGGCAGGCAAAAACAGAGATTCAGGGGTGCTGTATTCAGGAGTGTGAGGCTGTGATGAAATACTGTGAGGAAAAAAAGGTTCATTTTAGCATAGAGTTCCAGAGGGACAGAATCCATAATGGTAGAGAAGGATAGCAGGAACAGGAAGCAGAGAGATCACATTTCATATGCACACAGGAAGCGGGGGGGGGGACAGGAAACAAGGTGAGGTTATAAATCCTCAAAGCCCACCCCTAGTGGTCCACTTCCTCCTGCAAGGCTGCACTCCAGAACCTTCCCAAACAGTGCCTCTGTCATGTTAGCCTGCTTCTCCAAGTCTCCAGTCACCAAGGGAAGAAATTTTTTGGAAGTGTTCAAATACATGAACTGATAGTAGACAATTTCTCATTCTAACCACTGTTGCCTGTAAGTTGCTAGCTTGTGAGATGTGCCTGACTCCTTAAAGACTGGTGAAATTTTACCTAACATATGATTTTCTTCTGTGCTTCTGACTTTTAGGAGCTAGACAAGAGAATCCTGAGTCCCGTTTTCAAATAGTTTCGTACAGTCCATGAAAGAATCCTCTGGAAGCCACCCAGGATCCAAGACTTACTCTTCTCTGAGACCTCTAAGGTGGAGATGAGAAAAGATCAGCTCATAAGAACAGCTCTCAAAAGATGAGAACAAAAGCCAATGAGCATAAGAAGTGCTGGAAATGCACATTAAAACTCCACAGAGATTCCACCTCACCCCGGTCGGAGTGGCTATCACTAAGATAACAAACAATAAATGCTGGCAAGGATGTGGAACTAAAAGCTGCTAGTGGGGGCGTACAGGGCTGGGAGTGTGCCTCAGAGGTGGGTGCCTGCCTAATGTCCCAGTGAGGGGCTGGAGCGTGTCTCAATTGCAAAGAACTTGCCTAGTATGTAGGAGACCCTAGGCTTCATCTTCAGAACACCAGAGAAAGAAAGAAGGGAGGGAGGGAGAGGATCAGAGGGAGGAGTTCAGATAGTCCCACCCAAAGAAATGCAAATGCCTAAGGAGATAATGCTGTTAAATGGATGCTAAGTGTTTAATAATTTGATCGTTATATATTATGTACATAAACTATGTATTTAGGGAATTGCCACCACACCCTATAAACAATTATAATTAATATACAACAAAAACTAGGCAACTGAAAACAAAGGTCATCTTCAAGTAAGTACAAATATATAGAAAAATGATAACAGCTATTAATCTGTGTACTTATAATTACTTCTTTACATCTGCCTTTGTTTGAAATGATTCATAACTAAAGATTAATTTTTAGGAAAAAAAGAGGAAGTATCAACAGAAGCTGTCTTTGAATAGTAGAATCATTTTTTTCCCTAATGCCTGGTTTTCAATATTTTCCAAAAATATATTGAATCTTTGTTACTTTCATGATTAGGGAGAAAACACAAACTCCATTTTTAAAAAGTCATATAACCAATCAACCAAGGTAAATAGGAAAGTACTCAGGAGAAAACTGGACGAAGGATGACTCTGATAAAATGAAAATAGAAAAGGCATAAAATTTGGTCAAATCTCATTAACTGGTACTTTACTTATTCTGAATTAATTAGTGGGCAATTGGGTTGGGTCTTGCGCTGTTAGCAAGGAGAGATTGCTTGGTACCCAATGGAATTCCAGTTTTAATGATATTTAAATCCTGTGTTTTGACAACATGTGCCTTTTTCTTTTAATTAGTTTTTTGGATAAAGGTCTTACTATGTAACCTTGGCTATCCTTTAATGGTAATAATCCTCCTGCCTCAGTCTTCTGAGTGCGAGACTGACAGATGTATTTCATCATACCTTGCTAGAAACATACAAAGCATCAGTTATGTGTCAAACGAAATGTGTTTTTGATTTCTGACAATACTGGGATAAAATCCAGGACTCTGTGCCATGCAAACATTAGAGTGCTAGACCTAATGGTAAAGCAGCAACAACCTGGCTTTTCAGTCGGGACAGGAAGCAGGTGCTCTAACAAGGACACACCCTGGCCCTCCGTGGGGATTCTAGGCAGGTGCTCTACCACTGAGCCACACCTCTAGCACCTCTCTGGGGAATTCTTGAAAGGCCACGTTCCCAGCCCTCACTGGGGCATTATCAATTATTCTGCCACTGAGTCATGTTCCCCAGGCCTTCAACTATATGGCTACAAACATGCTTTCTTCACATTTGGTTTCTCTTTGCATGCAAGGGATCTGGACCCCCCCTTGTCCACCCCACCCACGGCTGATAATGCACACCTGTTGAATGGATGATTAAGCCAACAAGGTAAGCAAAATTGCAGGGAGATTTGTGATTCACTTAAGAGAACAAACTCTTTAATAGCTGTTGGCTCATTAAGTGTTGAAGTAAATATTGTAGCTAATTAAATACAGCTTTACTTATCCGCTTTCACAAGACCCAGCAGAACATCAATTATCAAATAAAAATTTAATGAATCAAACAGCTTTAAAAATAGTCAATGTATTTGCTAGTGCGGACTGACCACCTTTGCTAATTAGTGTGAATTAACATAAAGCTTCATTTGCCAAAAATCTCTAACCTGTGGGAGTTTTCTCAAATATTGGCTACATCATTCAGATCTCCAGTTACTCAGATCTTTCACCCATATACCTAAGTGTAATAGAAAAGTAATCAGTTCACAGGTAGAGTTTATGCTTGTCTTAATTTCCCTATTGCTGTGATTTAAAAAAAAAAACTGACAAAGCAATTTAAGGCAGAAAGGGCTTATATGGTTCACAATTCCATTTATAGTTCATCAAGGTGGGGAAATCTCAGCTAGAGGAGATCAGGCCAGCTGGTCACATGACAGCCAGAAACAGAAGACAGCAATGAATGCATGCATGGTTACTATGGAAAAGCTCCATTTCTTGATTTAAAAAAAAAAGATTTGTTTTTTATTTTTGTGTATTTGTGTGTGTCTGTGTGGAGTTTGTGCCCATGTGTTCACAGGCATCAGATTCCCCCTAAGCTGGAGATGGTGGCTATAAGCTGACTGAAGTGGGTGCTAGGAATTGAACTTGGGTCCTTTTGAAAGAGGTTAAGTGAAACTTGAGTCAGTCTGGAAAGAGAAAAAGACTGGATCCTTTCAGAAAGGCTGGTTCCTATTCCTGGGATCCCAGAGTCCACAGGAGATTACAACTGTTACAAAGTGGGGGTAAAAGAATATATCCAAGAGAGGATACCCTGGGCAGGACCAATCAGAAAGGAGAGGGAATCTGAAGGCTGCTGGGAGCTTAGAAAAAGTCTGTCCCAAAGCCCTGTTCCCACAGTGCTGAGCGAGTAGGGGTGAATGGTGGGAGGGTGGGGAGGCCCCCACCTCTGGGGCTCCTCCCAACCCCTGGATGGGAGCTTTTTATTTTCTATTAACAGCTTCATAAATGTTACCTTTTTCTCACCCCTGTGTGATTTGTATTGTATTTCTCAGTTCTGTGTCAGTTCATAACTGTTGTTTTCACTGTCTGCTGGGACAAGGATCTATAACTGTTGCTTCCTGTCAGAGACCCTCATCAGAGGGCCTCTGCTTTTATATTCCCTGCCTCAGATCCTAGCTACCACAGTCTCTCAGAGGCTCCTTACTCTTCAGTTTACTCTCGAATTTAGCTTTGATGGAGTCTGAAAACAAAATGGTAGTACTTCAAATAGTTTCTTTTGCTCATTCCCAACATAGTGTTTGCAACCTGACAAAAATCTACAGTCACCTTGGTTTTGTTAATGGAAGTTGAAAGACATGCCCATTGAGTGGGTCTTATTTCCAGAACATACACTTCTTTGTCCATACTACTGAATGAACTGGGTAGTACCAGTGACCCATAATACTGCAACAGAAGTATAGGCTCTTAAAGGACCCATATCTCCAGTCCTGATTTCTCCACTCTTCGACACTCCAGTATCTCTTGCATAAGGAATGGAGCCACCTACAAAGGGCATATCTTTCAACTTCAATTAACAAAATCAAGGTGTTAGCAGAATTTTGTCAAGTTGACAACACTGTGTTGGGAATGAGCAAAAGAAACTTACTCAAGTACTACCATATTGTTTTCAGACTCCACTTAATAATAGGGAGAGGATAAATTCAAGGTCCTGGGCCCTAGGGGAACTGAACAGCTTCTGTTATAAAGAAATAGCTATCTCAGGGACACTTTGTAAGGAAACAGTTGTCTGAGCCCAAACACCTCAGGGACAACTGCTCCGGCGTGATGGCAGGGTCCAACAAGTTCATGTTTCTAGGCCTAGGAACCTACTCCTAACCTGATTGATAAAAACTCCCTTACCCAAACCCTTATGTCAAAATGTGACTGGACAGTGCTACAGTGCCTCACCCCCTCACTTTGTGCTCTCACTTTAAAATGCTGTACAATCTCCCTTCGAGGATGAGGTTCAGATCCCCATCTGGCCACCTCCCTAAGCCTGGAAAATAAAGCTTTCATTTTAAGTGCCTGTAAATGAAATGGGTTTTCTCAGCTTCCATCACAATGCCACTGTGAATTCAGTGTCTCGTCCTCAATAGTGCCACTGCCGGCCACTAGATCACATCACATTTTATTCCCAAAGTCTCTCCCTTCACAACTCAGCTCAGACAGTCTCTTCTCCCTTTCACCCACTGCGCTCTTCCATCTTGTCCTCCAACAGCTGACCAGGGCTTTCTGTTTTATGGAAAAACATTAAATTAGGAGGCAGAAGATAACTTTGCATCCATTTACCTGCACATGTGCCCCAGCCAGGATATAGATAAGTATGACATATGACTGTGTCCCCCAAGGCCTCCTCTGTTATAAATGTGTTCCTGAACCATAATACAGATATGGCTTGTGCTCCCCCTTCAAACGAAGCAAATTTCATCTAATGGAACCCTGATCCGCAGTGTGGCTGGTGCTAGAGGGAGGAGGTGGGAAAGCCTCGAAAGGTTGGAGTGCATACACACAATGGAATTTTGTGCAGCTACAAATAAAAATAAAATGATGGACTTTGCAGGAAAGTGGATGGAATTGGAAAATATTGCATTTAGTGACGTGAACCCAGGCTCAGAAAGACAAACACCACTGGCTATCTCCCATATGTGGATCCCAGCTTCTAATTTTCACATATGTGTATTTTTGTGGGAGGCCAGGAACTATAAAGAGGGAAAGGAAAGGGCAATAAAGAGGCTGAAGGGAGGGAGTGGGGGAAGGGGGAATAGAATATTTGACACAGAAATATTTAATTGGAGCTGAAAGGCAGGATGATGATTAAAACAACAACAATGGATGGAGAAGTCAACCAAAAAAGGAAAGAAGTCAGTACGAAAATGTTATATGGAAATCTGTAACTTTGTAAGGTAATGAATAATAAAAAGAAAAGGGAGATGAAAGTGGGGCCTGGTGGGAGGTGCGAGGTGAGTGAGTGAAGCACCTGCTGGATAGCTTCCTGCTAATCCCACAGTGTGAATTAGTTCCCCTGAAGGGGAATTCACATAAAAGAGCAAGGATGGGGCCAGAGATGGCCTGATCACTAAGAACCACATGGTAAGAAGAGGGACCCAACTCCAGCAAGTTGTCCTCTGACCTCCACATACTTGCCGCTGAAGTTTCCCAAACACAGATAGGTAAAACAACAAGAAGAGAAAACCAAAAAAACCTAATGAAAGAAAAGAAAGGAAGGAAGGAAGGAATGCCACAAAACATTAACAATGACAACAAGACTAAGGATGGGGAGATGGCTCAGTAGTTAAAAACATTTGCCCAGATCCCTGCAGCCTTTGTAAAAAGCTAGATGCAGTGTCAAACATCTGGAATCCCAGCACTCCAAGATGGGAAGTGGAAACAGAAGAATCATGAAAGTTCATGGGCTTGCTACCTTGAGTATATAATGCAGCGGCAGAAACAGCAGGTGAGCCCCTACCAGAAAGGTGGAAGATGCACACTGACTCCTGAACATTGTCTTCTGACCACAACATATGTGCCATGGTGTGTACACACCCCCTTCCCATCCTCCTTCCCTCCTTTGTCCACATGCATGATCAACTTTTATTTTTTAAAGATTTTTAAAATGTTATTTGCGTGTCTGTATATGGGCATGTGCACAGGAGCGCAGGTACCCACAGAGGCCAGAAGAGGGCATGGATCCCCTGGAGGTGGAGTTTCAAGTGGTTGTGAGTTGCCCAACATGAATGTCAGGAACCAAACTTCGGTCCTCTACAAGAGCAAGTAGTGCTCATAACCGCAGAGCCATTATCTTCAGCCCTGAATAAATACATTTTTAAAAGAGTGGCGCTGATCTCTCTGCTTCCTGGCTTCCTCTCCATCCTGTACAAGCTCCCATCATGATGTCACCTGCCATATTATAATGTAAAGGGGCTGCCTAATTTCAATCTACTAAGAGAGTAAACTAAATATATATATTTTCTTTATAAGATAGAAAACAGGCATTATGTTATATTAGAGAAGAAGAGATTACATTGACTTCCTTATAGGTTGGGGACCAAGCCTTTATCATATACCCAAAATATGGCAAGGAAGCCAAGAAGGAAGGAAACTTGCTTCCAAGATAACATTTTGCCTCCCCTTCTTTGTACACAGCTAGAACCAGCCTTCCTTTGGAGAAGCAGCTCAGTCTCCTTTCTCTAGAAATCATATTTTTCCCACACCATCAATTTTCCCCTTTACTGGATCTTCCCCATCAGCATACAAATGAGCTGTCATTTTTCTTCTCCTTCGAGAACGAAAATAGAAATTTAAACTCATCTTCACCCTGTGTCCCTTCCAGCTCCCATCCTGCCTTGGTCTCACCGTAACAGTTAAAGTCATCCCAAGAATTCATGGTGTTTATTGTCTGCAAAGTCTCTTCCCCAGGTCTTTCACACATGCAGTTCATCATGACATCCAGCACTCTTAGTCAAGGTCACCAACGAACTCCATGGTGACATGCAATGGTTGGTTTGTTCTTTAACTTGTCAGTGGGTAGCAATATATTTCAACCGCCACTTGGATGCTAGAATCAGAAGGGATGGTACTGATGAGTGTGTCAGCATAACAGGTGTGCATTCACACTTCCTGAAACTCAGGAAGCTGGTGTGATGATCTGATCTTGAGGAGTTTTGGCACCTGGAGCTGCTCCTGTCCACAGGACATTATATTCCTGGAACTCCTGCTACTATCTCCTTTAAATATGGACCACCTCATGAATGTATGTGTCATGCTTGCATAAGGACCATGCTAACCTTCTGCTTCATGTCATCTTCAGCGTGTGTGCTGCCATCATAGTGAGTACTGCTCTGTCTCTTTCACTGGTGTCTCTTATTTGTCTGGCAGGTATACGGAATGCTGTGGTTGCCAATCTCCCCTCACTTGCTCCAGGCCCATGGTTGGAATTCAGGAGCACATTGGAGATGTGGAATCTTTACTGTAAACTCTGGACTTGTGTATCTTGCTGTCTCCTCAACTTGTGCACTTTGATGTCTGTGAAAATCAATACTGATAGTCAATATTGATGATCTACTTGATAGGATCTAGAATCATCAAAGAAACACACCTTTGGGCATGTCTACAAGGGAGCACCTCAGTTGGGGTTAACTTAGGAGGGAGGATCTGCCCTGAATTCAGGCAGCACCATCCCACAGGCTACAGTCTTGGACTGAATAAAACGGAGAAAACTGAGGACCAGCATTCATCTCTTTCTCTGCTCTCTGACTGTGGATGAAATGAGACCAGCTACCTCATGTTCCTGCCACCATGCCTTTCTTACCATGAAGACTGGTACCATCAAACTGTGCGCCCAAATAAACCCTTCCTAAACTGTTTTATTTTTGTCATAAAACAAAAACAAAAAGCAATGGATGCAGTATCTAACAGGCATCCTATTCCAATCTTAGCATGCTCTGTGTTATGGTTTGAATGTGAAATGCTCCCTCAGAGGCTCATGTGTTTGAACATTTGGTCCTAAAAGGCTGCTGTTTTAGAAGTTGTAAAAACTTCAGCTTGAGGAAGTAGTTCACTGGGTGGCTGGGAGACAATTTAAGGTTTATAGCCCAGCTCAGCTTCTGGCCTTCTCTCTGCTCCCTGATCCAAATGGATATAAGCATGCTTTGCCATCACAGCCAACATGGTTGGACTGTATCCCCTTAAACCATGAGCTGAAACAACTTCTCCTGCTATGAGTGGCTTCATGTCAAGTATTTGATTACAACAATAAGAGAAGTAACCAATAGATGCTACCCTGAGTTTCTAGTTTTTCTTGCCAAATTCAGGCATCTCAGTGAATGTCAAGTCCATCTCCCTTAGTCGCTTGGGTACGCTCTCCTCAGTTACTCTGTTATCTCTTTCAAAGTGTATCCCAAATCTGGCCATCTATCCCTACCTCATTGCTACACTATATACTGGATCAACTTCCTTAGAATTGAAAGATTCTTTCCACAAGACTCAGGAAGTGAGCAAATGTCCCAAGTCCGGGAAGTTGGAACTTTATAGATGGTCCCTAAAGCTCATCCCTATCGACAACCCCTAAAGGCTAGCTCAAGGTTATAGAAGCAGTAAATAACTGCTGGGGAGAAGACTGACCAGCTAAGCTGCTTGCAGTTCATGAAGAGAGCTCCAGGGAGAGGCAGTTCTCATGAGGTGGGTTTTTCAGTGATGTAGCTGCTTTTAAGTCATTCCTGCTCCTGAAAGTAACTCCTCACACTCCCATCAGTAACTCCAATAAACTCATCGGCTAGACTTTGGTGTAATTGCTACTCTGGTCTCTTTTGAGTTCCCTATCTAGGTTAAGTAGATATGTATGTGTCGTATCTCCTCAGGAAAAGTCTCACATGACACTACACTGGTCTACATCATCATCAGCTCCTATTTCAACTACTGTCAATGATGTCCTAATGGGTTTCCTGTCTCCACTCTGTTCTCTCTTCGTCTGCATACCACCTAATAGCTAGAGTGGCGGCCCTGTTAGTCTGTGTCTGACTACCTCAGTCTTCTCAGAGTTCTCTAATGGATTTCCTTCTCTGACCTTCCCCAGAAAGAAATTTCTTCCCCACCTTACACCTCTAACTCATCAACTTTCCCAGTTGGTTAATGCTAACCAATTTACACTAACCAGAGTTTCTATTAAGATACAGCTTGTGGTCACGGTGTTGCTCTCATTAACTTATTTTCCACCCTCTAGTGCACCGGTTCTCAACCTGTGGGTCACAATTCCATTGGGGGTTGGGCGACCCTTTCGCAGGGGTCACACATCAGGTATTCTGCATATCAGATATTTATGTTACGATTCATAACAGCACCAAAGTTATAGTTATGAAGCAGCAATGAAGATAATTTTATGGTTGGGATTGCCAGGGCATAAGAACTGTACTGAAGGGTCTCAGCATTAGGAAGGCCAAGAACCACTACTCCAGTGCATTCAGAAGTTGGTTATTTCTGGAAATCTTGATGGCTAAATTATCCCTTCCTTAGAACAGAAAAGTCCATGAGCTAAGGCTTCCTTTGCTGTGACAGTGCACACTGAGTTCTTGGCTGATACTTGATGAATGGATGCCTTTACCCCAGCGTCACATTTCAAGTGCCAACATTGGCTTCTGTTTTAATTTCATCATTATAGTGATTTGTGTGTAGGTGAATGTATGTGCACATGTGTGGGGACACCCTGTGGATCAGGGCATGTGTTGTGTAGAGGTCAGAGGGTAGCTGGTGGGAGTTAATTCTCTTCTTCCATCAAGTGGTCCCAGAGATCAAGCTCAAATGATTTGGTGGCAGGTGCTTTACCATTGAGCAATACTGGGGGCCCTATCCTTTTCTATTTTAAATATTTTCAGAACTTGTTCTTAGTTCTCTCTATATTCTTGCCTTAATTTATTACAGAATATACTGTTTCCCTGAAACATGAAATGTCACTTTTCTATATTAAATTATGTCACAAAGATTGTGTCATTAGAGACAGTTAATGTCATCTTTTCATTAAGTGTACCAGATTGCTAGGTTTTTATAGTCTGTCTGCCAAAAGACTGTTTATCATGAACTTTTCCTTGCTGCCATCTCCAGGTTCCTTTGATTCGATTTTTTATAAAAATAACTGGAAGAGTTTGGGGAGTATCTCTAATCTTCCATAGAAATGGACTAGGTCTGTAACAACTTTTACTGAGGACACATTTGCAATGTCATCAGAGGTTACTCGCAATTGAAATTTCATCCGGTTACTGTGATAAAACACTATGACCAAAAGCAATTTGAGGAGTAAAGGGTTTGCTTGGCTTACACAGTCAGGTCACAGTCCATCAATCATGTCAATGAAGAACTCAAGACTGGATTCTGGAAGCAGCAATCATAAAGGAATGCTGCTTGATTGCTTGCTCTCACACACAGACTCACGTTCAGCTAGATTTCTTATATAGCACAGGCGCACCAGCCTGGGGATAGCGTTGCCCATGGTTTGGGCTGGGTCTTCCACACCAGTTAAGAATCAAGTCAAGACAATCCCTCACAGTCACAGTCACAGCCAGTCCATCCCTCAACCGTGGCTCTCTTCTTAGTTGGTTCTAGGCTGTGTCACGTTGATGGGCAAAATAACTAGGACATTTGCCTGTTGATATCATTTTCATGGATGCCAGCAGAAATGAAGAGAGTAGTTAGTGGCCCTCCTTAGAGGTTGCACATGAAAATAAAAAGCTAGAAGATTGGGCTGGGGAGATGGCTCAGTGGAGATCTGAATTTGAATCCCCAGAATCCATGTAAAATCCTGGATGTGGATGGGAGGCCAAATCAGGAGAATCCACAAAAACTCATGAGTAAGCTAGCCTGGTTTACATAGCAACAAATAAGAGACCCTGTGTCTAACAGGGTGGAAGGTGAGGTCAGAAACCAGAATTCTCCTCTGACCTCTACATGTGCACTGTGGCACACATGCATCACACACACACACACACACACACACACACACACACACACACACACACACACACAAAGACGAATGAAAGCTGGAAATCTGAGGCTACAGGGCTGGAATTAAAATCCAAATGTTTACCTCTGAGACCAGTGCTTTCTCATCAAACAGACCTCAAAAGTGTGCTAAAAGTGCAAAAGCAAGACTGGCAAGATGGCTGAGCAGGTAAAGGCACTTATATTCAGACCTGATGTCCTGAGTTCAGTCCTCAGGACTTAGTGCAAGGGGAGGGTTAATGCCTGCAAGCTGTTCTCTGACTCCCATGTATGTGAAGTGGCACAAGTTTGATCTTGCACACTTGTATATAGACACAAATAAATAAATGAATATAATACAATTTTAAATACAAAAGCCACCTATTAAACACACCAATGGTCCTTTTTTTGTGGTACTGTGGACCAAACCAGGGGCTCTCACACAGGCAAATGCCTTACTAGTGAGTTACAGCATATGTGATACTTATTTAAAATGAGCATCCCAAGGCTCCTCTCTAGACCTCCTGGCTCAGAACCCTGGCGTGCTGAGCCCAGAAATCTATAGCATGAACACCTAGTAGAATCCAAGATCCACCATGCTACCTACCTTTTAAAGAGAATAGAATATACTCATGCCTCTGTATCCATGGCAGACCATCCCCAGAAGCCCTCGTGGATACCAATTATGATGATGTTTCCTTTTTCAACAAAATATTTATTTTATTGGTAATTATGTGTATATAGGAGGATATGGTTGGTGCCCAAGGAGTCCAGGAAAGTGTTGGATCCCTTGGGTCTGGAGTTACAAGTAATTGTAATCCACCCAAACTGGGGGCTGGGAACATAACTCATTGGGAAGAGCAGCAAGTGCTCTGAACTGCCGAGTCTTCTCTCTAGTCTCTGAGGTTGCTGTATTTATATAAAATGGTGTGAATTATTTTGCAGAGTGTGTACCCTCCCACATGCTTTAAATTATCTCCGTATTACTTATTACAGCTAATGCAATGTAAATGAAATGCATATAGCTGTTATCCTGTATTGTCTAGGGAATAATGACAAGGGAAAAAAAACCTGTGCACATTCAGTACAGACATAATTATATTTTCTGAATATATTTGATACATGGTTGGTTGAACCTATGATAGAGAACCACAGATAGAGAAAACCAATTGTTGTCTCTGGAGACTTTATTCTATAGGGAAAATAATACTACTTAATTTTGTTAAATTGGGTTTGTTATTTATTTGTTCTGTTTGTTGTTGGTAAAATGTTCTTGTGGAATGGATACACTTTACCCTTATTCATTCACATGCTGATTGCTCTACCCCACTATCTGGTTTCAATCTGGACATTGCATTGTAATGTTTATTCTAAGCATCACCTGTCTCAAGTCTGTGTAAACATGCCACCATTTGTTCTCTGTATTGTCAATAAAACAACCAGCCACAATGCTGAGCAATGGAGAGAATGGGGTGGGACATCCTGGTCTGGAGGGGAGGAGAAGGAAGCGAGTGGGAGGAGTCAGGAAAGGACTTGGAACCAGGAGGAAGGATGAACTGGGTCTGAGATATGACTAAAAGCAAGTATAATGGGTAAATCTAAATGGGAGGAAACTATGTGGGCTTAGAGGTTTAGGATAGAAACTATTGCCCAGCATTGTGTTCTAGGTTAATTAAATAAATCCTAGTCTCTGTGTGGTGATTTGGATATACACCTGGCTTAGGAATAACCGCTGTTTAACTAAAAGATAAATCAATAATAAATATTAAACCTCAACAACAGTCTGTGCACTTGTATGTCTGCATTGGGAGAAGTGGATGTGCCATGGAGAACATATGAAGGGCAGATGACAACCTGTGGGGATCTGTTCTTTCCTTTACCATGTGGGTCCCAAGGACTGAGCACAGCTCCTCAGGCTTGGAAACAAACCTTACCCACTGAGCCATCTTGCCCACCCAAGAATACTCTTAATTATTTTTTGTGTCATTAGTTTGCAGCTGCTGCATAGTGGAGAGCCAAAGCACACTCTTAGTCTGATAGCCTTCTATGTTGGAT
>CM053766.1:98002390-98083067 GCA_028658305.1 Pachyuromys duprasi
GAAAGAGCTAGTGGGACCTCATAATTCTTTAGCCAAAATAGTACACACTTTAAAATTATATATAAATAATAAATATTAAAATATTATACAACATATCATATGGTATATATAATATTAGTATATTGTATATCATTTATATAATTATTATATATTGTATAATTGTATATGTCAAGTTGGCCTAGAACTTGCTATGTAGCCTAGGATAATCTTGAACTTCTGACCCAGGGGCTGGGATTACAGGTGTGTGTCAAATTGCCCCACCATTCTAAGAACCCAGGGTCTCACTCGTGCTAGGCAAACATTCTACTCTTCGAGCTCCAGATCCCCAAAGATCACATTTCAGTATGAAATCATTATGGTTGGACAAGGTGAGTTTTTCATGAACCAATGAGACCATTCGGGTAGGACTCTCCAGAACATCACTGAGAGGGGACCACCTCAGGGAGAAGGTGTGGGTGGCACCGAATCCCTAGAGGCTGAAGCAGAGGGAAGTGACTGGCTAGAATGCTGGTTGTTTTTACTGTATGAGGGACGCTGCTGGTAAGCAGCTCTGAGCAACTGAAGGTAGCAAGTGGCACTGAAAGCATGGCAGCATCCAGGTGAGAAAGAGGTGACCTTAACCATCTGCCAAGTGGAAAGAGCTGGGACACCGGATCCTCACAGAGGTTCGGTGACTAAGAAGGATGGCCATCCTTTCCTGTCCCGTGGTGGTTGGTATAGAAACCATAGGTGTAGGGGTTGTGGGGAGGGCAGAACTGATGAGGAAAGAAACACTAGTCAAAAAGCCCCTTCAAACAGACTGGGGACAATAGTGAGTTCCTGTTCATTGTGCACTGTTGCTTGTGACATACTTCACAGCAAGAAGTGTGTGCGCTGGTATGTGTTTTCGTGTGTATATGATTGTGTGCATACGTATATATGTGCATGTTCATGTAGAGAGAATATCTCATGTGTTGTACGGATGTAGCACCTGTCAATAAAAGACCTATGGCCTATAGGAAAAGGTAGACTAGAAAGTGGGACATCCGGTAGGCAGAAAGGGTTCTGGGATAAAGCCAAGCATGCAGGAGTCGCCCAGGAAGATGTAAGGACAGATGCATGATACCTGAATGATACCTGAGCATAGGTAACCAGCCATGTGGCAGAATGTAGATGGAATCAATGCAGTATTTTAAGTTAAAAGCCAATCAGAGAAGAGCCTGGATATAGGGCTGAGGCATTTGTAAATATATTTTGAATGTCACAGACTTTATTCCAGGAGCTTGGGGCTTAGAGGATAAAAACCCTGCACTGTGTTCATATGTCATTTCTGTGTGTTTGTGGATATGGTGTGTATGTGTGTGTGTGTGTGTGTGCCTGTGTGTAGGCTAGAGATCAACCCCTTGGGCTCCGGTCATTCCTCTGGAGCCATCTATTTTGTTTATTGAGAGAGGGTTTCTCACTGGAATATGTATGGACTTTGCCAGTTCTGCTGGGCTGGGTAGCCAGGTGAGTCCCAGGGATCCACCCCCTGCCCTCCTCTCTACAGTATGATCACAGGCACACACCACCGTGTCTGGCTTTTGTTTGTTCATGATGCTAGCAATCAAACCCAGGTTCTCAAAGCCAGGCAGCTCACAAAGCCTCACAATTTTTTTTCCTTTTTATTGTGGACATATGCTGTATGTAAATACCAGCAGGCATTTAAATGCAAGGGCATGTGTGTTGAGGTCACATGACAACTTTTGGGAGTAGGTTCTCTTCCTCCATCATGTGGGTTTTGGTTGTAGAAGGTTGTCAGGCTTGGCAGCAGGCTCCCTCACGTGCCTAGCCATCTTGCTGGCCCACAGAGAACATTTTCATTACTTAAGTGTGGCCAGAAAGATTTGCACATGGAATCACTTGATGAAAGGGTAAAAAGGAAATTAAAAGCTAAGGAAAGACAAAAATAGAGTTGTTTTATTTCAAGAGTGTATTTGTTCAGTCTGGGCATTATGTAATATCATACAATATTCAAATGAACCACAATTGGGAAAACTTGAGGTGCTCCCCCACCCTGTTAGAATAATATTATACCTGTGCTCAGAGTAAGGGACACCATGTCTTGGGTCCAAGCTGACTAGTTTCAGTATCTTAAATGCAATGGTAGGGCACTCAGGAAAACCTACCCCAGTTCTTTTCTAAGACGTATGAGAGGCAGGAACTTGTTTAGAGAGGATTAGAGGTACTTCCCAAGAGTGGAAAGTCAGGGGATGGGTAGGTAACTCAGTGGATGGGGCACAAGACCTCAGTTTGATCCCTAACATCCATGTCAAAGGAAAAAAAAAAAGCCAAGCAGCGTGGCACTTGTTTATAATCCCAGCTCTAGAGAGGCAGAGACCATCAGATCCCCCACGCTGGCTGGCCACACATTCTAGGCCACTTTAAAAATTGTGGGCCAGTGAGAAAAACCCTGTCTAAACAAACAAAAGAACAACAACAAAAAAAATCTGGGCAGCACCTGAGGAATGACACTGAGGTTGGCCTCTGGCCCCCACCGTGAACCTGAACACAGACACATAGAAGAATAAGAGGCTGCTGACATGGCATCCGTCACAAAGCCTGATAACTTGAATTTGATCCCTGGATCTAAGCCGTAGAAGAGAACCAACTCTTCTAAGCAGGCATCTGACCTCCACATGTGGGCTGTGACATGCATGCTACTTCCATGAATGCACGAATAAATAAGTGCAATAAATTTGCTTGTTTTTGAAACTGAGTCTTCCTATGCAGCCCTGGCTCTCCCAGAACTGACTATGGAGACCATGCTGGCCTCAGACTCACAGCAGGGTCCAAGGGGTGCCAGAGAGGCAAAGCAGCAGCAGCAGCAGCAAAGAGCAAGACAATAACCATGGCAACCTCTGTGGCACTCTGGGCACCACTCTGATTCCTACGCTCCCCAGGGAGGAGACCTGAGTCATAATTCCTTGCCGCTCTGCTGAGGGGAACGCAGAAGTGGGTAGCGTTTGATTGAAGAACACGGTGTATTGGGGCTGCAAACATCTATGCACCATGAGCCGGATCTGAGAAGATGGGAGGGCGGGGGTTCGAGAGTCTTACATTTCCTCACAATTGCTCAAGGTTGATTAGTTTGATCCTTAAGTTGTGCTCATCAATGTTAAGGTGAGACTGGGGAGGTGGGGCGGAAATTATCCTGACGTGGTGCTGCTTCTACATTCTAGAGCATTCTCCTTGGGTCGATTCTATTCCCTCTGCCAGCCTGTAATCCGCCTCGGGAGGAGCATGATTACTTCCTCATCACTCTCAAGTGTGCTCTGCTCCTCCAGTCTGTGGCTGTGTGTCCCCCGATGTCCTTTAAATTCAGGAATCATCCACGACTCATACACATCTGTTAGCATTCATCTGCTTGGCCTCTCCACCTGCCCCCATCTCTGTCTCATGTGTGTGTGTGTGTTTAATGGCAGAATCTATGTATTCCAGGTTGTCTTTGAACTCAGTATGGATGAACTTAAACCTCCTGCCTCTATGTCCCGAGTGCTGTGATTACAGCTCTGTATTCCTACACTCAATTTACCTTTTGTTGGGAACTGAACCCAGAGCTTCATGAATGCCAGGCAAACATGTTACCAGACACTTGTAGTTTATTCATTAATAGGTGTATCCCCAGTGTGTAGGAAAGTATATGACACAAGGCAGGATAATCTAAAGTATTGATGCATTACAAATAAGTGATTGAGGTCATGTTTAAGTAATGTGTGTGTGGATAGAAGTGAGAAACTGCATTTAAAGGTCCCATAACCAGAGGGTTCTAAGTCTCTAAGTTGTAAACCTTTTCTTCTTCTTCCTGTTGATTTAGAGCAGGGAAATGTCCACATTTAACTCTTGGGAGATCCAAATCTTGGAAAGTAGCCCTCCACAAAGGCATTGGACATGGCTAAATACCCTACCGTCTGTGTTAGCCTTATCAACTTGACATGGCCTAGACTCTGTGAGAGGAAACACTTCAATTGATGAGTTGCCTTGATGAGATTGGCTATAGACATGTGAGTGAAGGATTGCCTTGCTAATTGATGTAGGAGGGTCCAGCCCACTATGGGTATCAACATCCATAGGCAGGTGGTCCTGGGCTGTATAAGGAAGCTAGCTGAGCATGAGCAGCAAGCATCATCCTCTGCACTCCAGCTGCACTTCCTCAGCTGTGAGTGAGTTCCCCTGGTTATAGGTGATGCTCTGAGAACAGCAGGCAGTCCGGCCTTCAGCTTCCCAGTTTCCCCTGAAGATGGACTGTGACCCAGAAGCAGAAGCTGGATAAAGCCTATCTTCCCCTAAGATGCTTTTGGTCAGAGAGTTTTATTAGAGCAACAGAAAGGAAACTAAACTGCGTACTATATGATAACTAATGGGGATAAAAAAAAAAACCTGGACACAAGAGCCACAGATTCTTGGATGAAGGCTGTGTATGTTCACACGGAGAAGTCACCAGAGGCCCAGTTTGAAACAGTTTGAACTGGTCTTTGAGTGGTGTATGTTGGAGACAGTCACCTTTAAAAAGGAAAGTGAGTTCTGTTCCAGTTGAGAGCCCTCAGGGAAGCGCTGATCTTGGCACATAGAGTATGAACATAGCAAACATCCATGATCTGCTGAACTGGAGGAAAGGGCTCATCCAATGTGTTGGATGAATACACACAAGGGCTGGCTTTCTCTCTGATTCTATTTTCATCCTCTCTCCTCTTTGGGGAGAGATTAGCAAGAGCTTTGCCGAAGTTACCTTGCAGCCTAGAACTCAGAAAGGAATTTACAAAAGAAACAAATCCATCTCCATGGTAACAGGAGGGTGACCAGCCCGGCCAACAGCAGCATGAGCTAACTTGATTCAGTCTACATCATATACTGACGATGTTAAAATGTTGGGTGGTCCATTCAAGGGTGCAGGAAAAATATCCCAGAAGAATTCAGGATGGACTTCAGATCCTCATTAACAACCCAACACAATTTAAAGAGGAACCTCAAAGAAGGCAACAAGTTCCCTCTGCTTTGATAGGAGCCGGCAAGTCCTCATTCCCAGGTGACCTACGAATCCCTTACACCATGTGGCCAGCTGTCCCCTTTGAAAGCCTCATCATTAAACCCAGCTGGGTCCACACGAGAATCCAAAATCACAGAAATACAACAGGCAGCTCCTCTTCCATCATCTGCTGAGTGGCTAATTCCTGTGAACTGAGATGCTCCCTCTGAAAAGGAGGCTCCTTCTGCTGAACTGTTCAGGTATCAGGAAGGCCACACGACAAGATTCATAAGGGGAGGGAACACTACATGACTGACTGAGCCACCTGCAAGTCATGCAGGGAGCTCGGGGGGATGATGTGAGCTTTTGTAGATTCAGCTGCCTGTTGGACACCCATGCTTCTGTAAGTAACCCCAATAAACCCACTGGTTCTCTTAAGCTGGACTTGAGTGGAATCATTTCTTTGCTCTGTCATCTGTGCCCCATTTGGGATGGATATACATTTGTACATGACTTTGCAGGGAAAGTCACATAACAGGGTGCCACATTTTGGCCACCCCTCCTCCTTAACATGTCATGTGCCTGTTTTATAAGGAGTCAAGGTGAATCTTCTGAGTTTCATTCATTCATATCGAAGGTGACCACATGCTTCCCATCTTAGGAGTGTAGTGTCCAGCACTGAGGATCTTCAGGGACTGTTTGTTCTTGAGGCAATTATATCCTATTGGGAACCAGAGCTATGTCCCTGAACCACAACTTTGTGAACATGACAATATGGCATTAGACAAAGAGTGAACAGAGAACTTGCCTTCGCCAAATGACTCTGAGCTTATTTCAAGGGTGAGTGAGATTTTTGCTAAGGAAATTTTATAACAGAGAAAATTCTTTGTTTTCCTTCTTTTCTGGTCCTTTTACCCTTATCTCCTTTCAGATCTACATCCATCTCCCAACTTTCTCCCTCCTAACTTCATGAAAAAAAATCAAGTCAAATTCTTGCTGCCCTTATACTCATGGGTGTGGAACTATCCATGGGCGCATAGTTGACCTATCAGGATCACAGTCTTAAAGAGAATGGACACTCCCTCTCCTAGCAGCCATCATCTGTCCATGAATCCTCAGTTAGGGATGATGGTTCATGAGTCCTTCCCCCATCCATGCTAGAACACTGACTGGCTTGATCTTGTGCAGACCTTGCTTGAGCAGCCATGGCTGTTATGAATTCATGAGTTCAACATTCCAGTCACATCCAGATAATACCATTTCGCTCAGGTCCTTCTTTTCTGCCCTCTGGCTCTTACAATATTTCTGCTCCCTCTTCTATGATGGTCCTTGAGACGTGGAGAGATTCTAAATAAGATATATATGACAGTGGATTGAAAGAGACAGCATCGAGGCACACCTTCGGGGTGTGCCTGCTATGAGAGGGCCGCAGGAGTCCAAGCAGGGGGTGCTTGTGAGTGTGAATTAAGAAAAGCTGCTGTGCAAGTGAAAGAGAGCGGGTGCAGGTCAGACAAAGATCAGAGAGGTCTGGTGACAGATAAGGGAGGGACAAGGATGATGAGTCCTATCTGC
This sequence comes from Pachyuromys duprasi, assembly GCA_028658305.1. Classification (NCBI taxonomy): domain Eukaryota; kingdom Metazoa; phylum Chordata; class Mammalia; order Rodentia; family Muridae; genus Pachyuromys; species Pachyuromys duprasi. The sequence goes on from CM053766.1 coordinate 98,008,947, forward strand.
AAGTGACAGGGACCCATCATGTGGTCCATCATGTGTGCCCATGAGGCGTGTTGCATCAGAAGAAGGATTTTGGCTGACATAAGTTAACTTAAGCAATAAAGGACTTACTTGGGCTTACTGTTCCAGAGGGATAGAATTTATTATGGTGGGGAGAACAAAGCAACAGTAAAAGAAAGCATAATGCAGGGGCAAGAGGCTGGCTGATCCCATCTTCACCCACATGGAGGAAGCAGAGACAGAGAAAAGGCATCAATGCCAGGCTGTAAAACCTCCAACCTGTGATTTACTTCCTCCTAAAAGTTCCACAACTTCCCAAACATCGCCCCCCTAGTGGAAATTAGGTATTCAAGTACATGAGGCTGTGAAGAACATTTCTCATCCAACCACAACTGTCTCCTCACTGAGACCAACTGCCTTGCAGAAATGATTTAAGTAGGGAAAGATTTATTTTGGTCACAGTTTTGGAGGGTTCAGTGTGCAGTGGCTTGGCCCCATGTGCTTAGCTGGGTATCATAGGTGTGGGGGTACACACTGAGGAAATTTGTGCACTTAGTGCTGATGAGGGAGCAGAAAGGCAGCTAGTGATTGCATGCCTCTGTGACCCACCAAGTGGCCTCCATCCTGCAAAAGAGGCTGACCTCATAGACTTTCTATACTCTCCCAAAATAGCTGGGGATCAAGCATTCAAAATATAAGTCTTAGAATATTTCATACTCAAATCATAGCAAGATTATGTCTGATAGTAAATGGATTGGAATGCCTATAGAAGAACTGTTATAGGTATGAGAATCTAGAATGTACTACAGCAAGAAGAGGGTTGAGGCCTTAGGCTAAATACTGAGCTATGAAGGTTCCAGAAGTTAGTTCAAGTTGAAGTAACAGACTTAAATAAGAATGATTCCTTCACCCTAGCTAGGAAACGCCTTCTTCAGCCATTGCAATCACCAACCTACAAGCCACCTACCCAGGGCCAACAGATGAATGGCCTTGACAACAATCAGTCCTGGAAAGAGGAGGGATTTATGGATCCCTATTGACAGATTCTGGGAAAGGGGCTTTAGTCATGTGTCCCCTGTTGAGCCCACCAGGTTCCCATAGATAACTCCTAAGAGCAGTTCTCAGCCTTCCGAATGTTGTGACCACAGATAGCTCTAAACAGTGGTTCTCAACCTTCCGAATGCTGTGACCTCAGATACAATTCCTCACAATGTAGTGTCCCCCAACCATAAACTTAATTTTGCTGCTACTTTATGACTGTAATTTCGCTATTGTTGTAAATTGTAATGTAAGTATCTGGTATGCAGATGGTCTTAGGCGACCACTGTGAAAGGCCTTGCAACCCACAGCTTGAGAACTGCTGATCTGAACTGTCACACAGATGCCCCTACTTAAGCTCAGTGGGTCACAAAACAAAACAAACAAGCATGGCCACGCAGAAGAGGTTTGCAAGGAAGGAGGGGGAACAGACAGGACGGTAAGAGATAGGAATTCTCTCTATGCATTACATGCACATATAAAATCATCTTTAAAAGTTTAATTAATACATTTTTAAAATTATTACTCCTAAAGTGTGGGAGTGACAGGATAAGAAAATATCAGAGTGGAGCTGGGGAGTAGGATGGGGTTGAAAGGAAACGGGCACGAAGCAACAGTCAGATGTTCCCAGATAGCCGAGAGAGAAACCCATTCTAAGAACCAATGAAGTGAGCCAGGCCTTGAGGTCACACGCCTGCAATCTCAGCAGCTAGAGACATTTTCTGGTGGTCACAACCCCAGCCAGGCAAGGCTGGGTTTGCACTGAACACTTGGAAGAGTCCCGACAAGCTTTGGGTACCAAAAATTGTCCAGAGCAAATGTTAAATAACACTGAGGCCAAGAAACCTGTTTGAACTGGAAGAGGGTATGCTGGTTGAAACGAGATGCTCATGGGGGGCCAAAGCTGTGTTAGGATACCAAAATAAAACTGAGGCACACCATTGCACCCCCGCTGATGCTCTTTTTGTTCCAAGATTTGGGTTGTGGAAACAAAAGGGCAGAAAAGGGAAAGGAAAGGCCATCTCGGAGTATCTTTGGGTGATTTTTTTCCCTTGTGAATTAGCCTTCGATTGCTTCCCATGAGGATGCCCCAGCAAGACATCGAGAAGCCGATACAATCTGCCAAGATTCATCAAGTGTGGCAGAGCCTGTCTCCTATCCTGCCAAGCTCCCCAAGAGCCAAATTCCCATAGCTACTGAAATTGGCTTCTAGAAGCTATTTGTTACCTGATATCCCAATGCTCTAATTCTTTGTGTGGTTATCTTACTGATGGGAGCTCTTATTTACATGGCTGGTTAAATTCTAGCTTCATCTATCATTCTATCCTAAATTGCATTTGTTAGTGCACTTTAATCTCAGATATAGGAAATGAAGCTAAGGTAGCTACCTTAGATTCAATTTATTTTAAAGTTTATTTTGTTTTAATTTGTGTGTGTGTGTGTGTGTGTGTGTGTGTGTGTGCCATGAGTGTTGCAGTTTCCCACAGAGGCCAGAAGAGGGCATCATAAGCCCCTTGGAACCAGAGTTGCATGCTCTCCAGCTTTAACAACTCCCAAGGAAACCCTGAGGTTATAGAGCCTCCCACCGAGGGAACGGAACTCCTGTCTACTGCAAGAGCAGCACATTCTCTTAGCACTGAGCCATCTCCCCGGCCGCATCCTCCTTATCTCAGTATTGCCCTGAATGCTTTCCGTGACTGTCCTCTCATTCTAAACCCTGTCTTGAAAACCCAAAACAAACAAAGCCAACAGAACCTGTAGCTGCAGCTTGGTCACTAAAGTGCCCCGGCTTCTGCTCTCTGTGCTGTGCGCGCTAGGTGCGTTGGCACCACCTGAGATCCCAGCACCAGGGAGCCAAAGGTGAGAAGATCAGAAGAATCTAAGTGGTCCTCAGCTACACAGGGGGTTTGATGCTACCTGGAGGTCCTGTCTGGAGATGGGGAGGGGGCAGGGAGGAAGAAGGAAGAAAGGAAACGGCCAGAGCATCATGAATGTGCACTGTGGACTCCAGAGAGAACAGGACGACACACAACTCCCCAGCCTCATTATCACAGATTCTAAATAAGCTGAAAACCCCGATTGTTAATAAACTCGAGCAACACACTGGCCGTAAAACATATCTTAATGTGCTTATTTCCTGAGAAATAATGGTCTCGGTAAGCGATCTAAAATAGGCATGGGGCGGCCTATATAATGCCCCCTGTGACTCGGAGGCACACAAATTCTACAAAGGGCACCAATTATTCTGAAAATGACACACACACACAATTACAAATGTTAATGTTTTAAACAGCTCATCTATTTAGAGTCGTTGCCACGATGTGGGACTAGAGAGGTGACCTGGTTTGGTCCTCTCTCTCTTCTGCATGGGCCTCAAGCCTCACACATCGTGAATACTGGGAAGTCCGTGATTTCTGTAAGTTCAACAGCTGAAGGCTGCATTGTCACCAAAATGTCCCCTCTCTTTATTAATTCAACATGTTTCCAGGGAAATTCTTTACCTCTTGCAGGATCAGCACTTCTTCCTGTTTAATAAAATATTAAGTTTCTCTGTGCCAAAAAAAAAAAAAAATAGCTGAGCAGGTCAAAATGGAACTGTGCTTATAACTCTGATATAACAGTTCCCAAACTGCCCTAAAATACTTAACAGAGAACAAAAAACAATCAACACTGTACCCAGACCACAAAGTGTTTGTACATGTGTGGACAGGCCAAAGGTTGACTGTGTATTTTCCACAGTCAGTTTCCATTATATTTTTCGAGACCTGAACTTGAGCTCACTGACTCAACTAAATTGGTTGGCCAGTGAGCCCCAGAGATTCACCTGCCTCTCATCTAGCACTGGGATTATGGGTACATGCCACCATGCCCAGTTTTTTATATGAATTTAGGGATCCGAAGTCAAATTTGCATAACAAGCACTTTGCCAACTGAACCCTCTCCTCAGCCTCAGCCCATAGTCTTGAAGGACTTCACAACCAGAAGCTCAATGGCGCTAGATTACCACACATCCTAGGAGCCATGATGCAAACCCATTGGGCTTCCTTGCACCTGTGGACAACGAACATGGGTGGACCTTCAGCAGCTTTTTCAGACCCCAGAAGCCAAGACTGAACCATCCAGGACTCTGGCCACACACTTCGACGGAGCCAGCCCCAGAGCTGTCCATCCCTCCCCGTACCCACATTCACTCTAGCCTGTGCTACAGTTTGACTATGAAGTGTCTCTCTAGATTTGAGTGTTTTGGCCCTCAACGATTGAGGAAAAGCTGCCTTCTCTGTGAGCTCATCAGTGTCTGCTGGCAGGAGTTCACCAACTGTGCTTCTTGATTGCTGAGACTGAAGGAGAGCATGGGGAGGGTCCCTGGAGAGTCCAGCCATTCCTTGTATGCAATTCTGCTATAACTGTGCGTGGCCTCTTAGTTTCAGCCAAGGCACGATGGGATGGGAGGGTTGGGGCCTCGAGGATGAGGTAAAGTATATGAGTTGGGAAAGGTGAACTGAGGAAGCTCTGTCAATGTGGCTATGAGGAAGCCATCATCCATTGAGTGAAGACTATGCACCATATCTGCTTTGGTGTCCCTCTCTCACCCATACTCTGTAGGCAAGTCTGATACTCTCTGGTTCCCCAGAGGCTATTGGACTTTGTTTATGAGGATAAGAGTAGATATCCTTTACAGTTCCCTTGGGGAAGAATTCTCACCACACCAGTTGGTGGTACTCTTTTGGGAGCTTGTGAGGCCAGATTGGCAGAGGTGTGGGTCATTGGGGGTGTGGCCTTCGAGGGTCATATCCTGGTCCTATTTCTGATCCCATTCTATTTCCTGGTCTTAATGTGAATATGGCCTTATCATACACTCCTTCAGCCAGGGAGTTGCAGTACCATCCATGCTATGATTTTGTGTGTGCGTGTGTGTGTGGTTTTTTTGTTTTTGTTTTTTGTTTGTTTGTTTGCTTTGAGCCAGGCTCTCCTGTTTTTCAAGCTGATGTAGCCAAGGATGACCTTGAACTCACGATCTTTCTGCCTCTGCTTCAGGCAAATGAAAAATAAGTCATCTTCACAGAAACAATAGATAGATTGACTGCTGACCGTTGACCTCAGAGGAGCGATGGCAAGTCAGAGAGCAGTTATCTCAGCAACGCTGCAAGCAAGAAGCCAGTGATGAACAATGGCTTCACTGTGAGTGGAGGGGGTGATTATTCGCCTGGGAATTCATTCTGGATATAAGGGGCCTCACCCTCAGAAATTATAAGGCCAAATTACTATGATCAACTCTGTAAAATTATACATCTCTAAAATCTAACCCATTAAGATTCAATAGGATTGGTACAATTTAGCAAAAGCCCAGTAGCTTCTCTACAAATGATGTTAAAATATAAAGAAATCCTACTCCTAGTACACACACAGGCACAAATACAGAGAGAGGGTAGGTGAGATTGAGAGAGAGACAGAAACTCTTTCTCAGTATCTCCTCGCACAAACACATTAGTCCATGCCTTTTATAAAATGTCAAGAAATAAAGCTAATAAGAAATGTATGAAGTGCTTAAAGAAATGAGATAAAAACCAATATTGAAATTTATAAAAGAAAAAACAAATATTTTAGGAGCTATCTCTTGTCTCTGGATTGCAAGTACCTGTATCTTAAAGGTCCTTGAAGTGACTTAATAAACATCTCTGTGATATTTATTTTAGGATCAGGAGAAACACCTTAAAGTTCATGTGACTGAGTAAATAAGGAAGGGGCTGGATAGGCTGCTCACTGGTTAGGAGTACTAACCACTTTCCTGCTCTTTATTTTTTAAATAAACTTTGTTATAAAAAGATAAAAGTTGGGATATATATATATATATCTTCTGCAAAACCTGAGTTCAGTTCCTAGCACCCACCTATGGTGATTCACAGTGGCCTGTAACTCCTTCTTCAGGAGCTCCAACCTCCATTCTGGCCTCTGCAAGCAATGTACTCATGTGAATAAACACACAGACACACGTGATTTTTTTTTTAAAGATAGGAAGAGTCATGTAGAAGAAGCAAATTCCTAGATACTAAAGTGTAAAAAATACAGCAGTCCCATTCATGCTGCGATACATCCCAAGACCCTACTGAATCCTACATACATTCAGTTCTTTTCTGGGCATACATATAGAGTAACATTTAATGTACACTGTGGTCTGTGAACAAACAGGATCATGTATTTTGTACTTCCTGCCTAGTTGGTGGCACTGTTGAGGAAAGCTGTGAAATCTTTCAGGGTGCATCCTTATTGAAGGAAGTAGGTCATTAGGTTTATAGCCTGAACCTACTTCCTGTTCACCCTCTCCTTCCTGGATGTAAAATGAGCTGGTCAGTTCCCTATTTGTGTCATGTCATCTTCACTGTGACTGACTATAGAACCAACTACAGAAGTTGCTTTGTTAAGGTGTTTTATCCCAGTAAAAGAGAAAGTAATTAAGACATCGACAACATAAGAAATTGCAATGGTTAGAATATGAAACATTATTTAACCCTCAGTCCCCAATTTCTCTCTCCTTCTCTGCCTCTTATCCACCAGAAGGAGAAAAATCATCTCTACTACACATTCTGGCCATGATGTTCCACCCAAATCTATGGTACCAGGTGATTATGGATAGAACTCTATGAAACCATGAGCCCAAATATATTTCTTCTTTTAAAGCTGTTCTGTTAGGCAGTTTTGTCAAGACAATAAGAACATTAACTGTCCTTGCTAGCATTAACTGTCAATTTGATGTAGCTTACAGTCATCTGAGCTGGGAGTATCTGGGATTGCCCAGATTAGTTTGGCCTCTAGGTATGTATGTCAGGGGATTGTATTTATTGTGAATTGATGTGGGAGGATCCAGCCTACTGTGGGTGGCATCATTCCCTGGTCAGGTGGTCCTGGGCAGTATAAGAAAGCTAGCTACTCATTAGTCTGAATGAGCCAGCAAGCTCTTTATAGATTCTGTTTCAAGTTCTTGCCCTGATTTCCTTTAATAATGGACTGTGACATGTAAGCTCAAGTAATCCCCCTTTTCCCCATTTAACTTCTTTTGGTCAGAAGTGGGGTTTTTGTTTGTTTGTTTGTTTGTTTTTGTTTTAATTACAACCATAGAATAAAACTAGAATTTTAGTGTTTGGGTTTGTCAACTGCACACAATCTAAAGTCATTTGGGAAGAAGGAAAGTTAATTGAGAATATGTGACTGGGATTGGCCTCTAGGCATGTCTGTAGGGGCATTGTCTCGATTAATGTTTGATGTAGAAGGGGTCAGCCCTTGTGGGAAGTGCTACTCTTGGTCTGGTGGTCCTGGGTGGTGTAAGACGGCAGGATGAGCGAGACATGGGAGCAGGACAGTAAGCAGTGGGAGTATTTTTAGAGGTTTGGGCTGGAAAAGCCATTGAGTGCTCAGAAGTTAGTGAGCTTTCTACAGGAGTTTGGAGTTAAGAATGCGGAGAGGAATGCAGTGGAGGTCTGGCACCCAGGCTTGTGACGGTTCAAAGTCCTGACTCTAGTAGTGTGGTATTTTGTATGAGGACTCTGCTGTGTCTTGTGAGCTAGGACTGAAGAATCAGCTGTAATTAACAAGAGACCAGCACCACTGAAGTGAAATCTTTGCTTTACTAGGGCAATGGATGCTGGTTAGCTAGGGCTGAACAAGAGAGGTAAAATCTTTCTTAGCTTTGGTTAGCAGGAGAGATAAAATCTTTGGGGGTGTATTTCCTCAGGGTTGATGCACAGAAGCTGTGGCATAGAGCGGGCCAACACTGCATCCCAAGATGGTAGTGGAACTTGGGAATGTGTGAGAGTCTCCCAGGTAGTACTAGGTTTGGTGACAAGAAAACTGCAAGATAGAAGGAATCGTGGAAAGCAATTGAGGTACAGCATTATGTGACAGTATTGGAGTACCTGCAGAGAGGCCAGAAGGCCACTGGTGAAGGTGAAGCCTCAATTGCAGAGGAGAGCCAGGATTTAAAGAGGTCACAAAGAGCAGCAGGGTGAAGAGAGCCAAGAAGAGGCTCTTTTTGATGGTGCAGTCTAGGTTGTAGTGGGGACCCCAGGATACTAGAGATGCCAGGACTACGAGATGACCACCAAGGACAACTGAATGTGTTAGAGTCAGCCTGGATCTATGAGACAAGCTGCATGTGCTACCAGTAACAGAGCTGCGGAGGCGGCGCTCCCCAAGCACTTTGGGTCCCGGGGGAGAGTAGTGACTCCTAGATGGTATACACAGAGCTACAGTGGTTGATTTACACTGCTGAAAGCTGTTTTTTCTCTGCTTTGATTGTAACCACGTCCCGGTACATCGCTCATGAGATAAGAAGTCTCTAACTTGTTTTTGAACTTACGAGAGCCCACAGTTGCGAGACTTCATACTATATGTTTTGCTGTGGCATTGACACGGGATCTTGGAGATGAATAATAAGGGAAAGGTTATGGCTTAATAGTGATGTGGTTGTGGGTCACGGCGACAAGGGGTCGGTTGTGCTGGTTAGTTTGTTTTGGTCAACTCGTCACAAACTAGAATCATTTCAGAAGAGGAAACCTTAATCAGATCAACATGCAGTGGTCAGGTAATGACTGATGTGGGAGGACCCAGCCCACTATGGGTGGTGTCACCCCTAAAAAATGAGTCTGGGTTGTCTACAAAGGCAAGCTGAAGAAGCCAGTAACCAGCACTCTTCCATGGCCTCTGCTTCGGTTCCTGACTTCAGGCTCCTACCCTGCCTTGGCGTCCCTGATGATGAGCTGTAAAGTGTAAGATGAGATACACCCATTCCTTGGTTATGATGTTTATCATAGCAGTGGAAACCTAACTAGGACAGCAGCGTAGAAATTAGCAACGATAAAGTAAAATAATTACAATACTATATCACAATCATAGTTACACAGATGTCTTCTTCCTCAAGAAACTCAATATGAATAATATTTTCAGACCAGAATTGTCAATGGGTAATTGGATTTTAGAAAACAGAATCTCATGTAAGTGGTGGGTAGTTTATTTTAGAGTAACTGAGACTGGAATAATGAAAACATAGTCTGCATGTGTATCAATGGCATAGAAAATATGAAGACAGGAACTATAGAAATGGCTCCATAGTTCAAAATGCTTGTTGCTCTTGCAGAGGTCCCGAGGGTGGTTCCCAGCACTCACATTACCTGGAACTCCCGCTCCAGAGGCTCTAACACCCTCTTTTGGACTCTGTGGGTATTACACACGTGGCAAATTGATACATACAGACATACACACAAATAAAAACATATCAAGACATACATGAGACCCCACTGGTTATTTGATTGTCTGTAAGTAAAAATAATACAACTTTTCATGACAATGGTAAGGGGGAAAAGAGGACAGACAGACAGAGTTAGGGTTGAGTCACTGATTTACAATCCTAAGTCCAGCTATGTGTGGTGGTTCACACTTGTAACCCTAGTACTCTGAAGGCTGAGGCAGGAGAATGATAAATGTGAAGCCAATCTGGGTTACAAAGTGGGCTCTGAGCCACCCTGCACTATAGCAAGACCTTGTCAAAAGCACACAAAACCAAAATGAGTGTTGGAGAGTTGGCTCAGGGGTTAAAGGCATTCACTACTTTTGCAGAGGATCTAAGTTCAAATCCCAGAACCCATATTGGGTGACTCACAACCTCCTATCACTCTAGACCAGTGTTTTTTTTAACCTTCCTAATGCTGCGACCCTTTAATACAGATCCTCACGCTGTGGTAACCCCAACCATAAAATTATTTTCATTGCTTCTTCATAACTGTGATTTTGCTACTGTTATGAATCATAAATCGTAATGTAAATGTTTTTGGAGATAAAGGTTTGCCAAAGGGGTCATGACCCACAGATTGAGAGCCACTGCTCTAGAACCAGGAGATCTAACACTCTCTTCTGGCTTTCCATGGGCACTGCACTGTGTGTGTGTGTGTGTATGTGTGTGTGTGTCTGTGTACGCGCGCGTGCGTGTGCGCACGTATGCTTGCAAGTACACATGTGTACACACACATACATACATACACACCATTTTTTTAAGTATAGAACAGCAGCCAAGGTCACAGGGTAGGTGCTCAGGTACAGAACAAGTCCACATGGTCTCTTTCTGCAGACAAAAAAATTATCTATATGTGATGTGCTTTTATTTGTTTCCCTTTATTGAAATACGGTCTGTACAGCCCAAGACGGCCCAGAATTCACGATCCCCTCCTGCTTCAGCATTTTAAGTGTGCACCACTTCATTGGCTACACGGGTAACTCCACTCCAGTCACGACCTTCCTGCATTAGATTAGGGGTATCCCGGCTGGCTTGGGTGACAGAGGCAGAGGGGCAGGGTCTGGTGTAGGCCTGTCTGTCTGTAATGTGTTTGTCCTGCCTGGGCTGGCTCTGGAGCAAGCTTACTGTGAGGTATGTGCTTCCTCTAGCTTCTCCAGCATTGAATAATCTAACATTTAAGCAATTGTTCCACTTGATAAGCCAGGGTCCAGGGAGGCACTGTGCAAATCGCTGACTCAAATTAGTCTTAAGCAGAAAGGAAGGAAGAAAGGAAGGAAGGAAGGTAGGGAAGGAGGAAGGAAGGAAGAAAGGAAGGAAGGAAAAAATGGAAGGCCAACTGACTAAAGCCTTGACATGTTCCATGACCAGAGTGCTCAGAACAAGGCCATCCTACCCTATCCCCCTCAGTACCGCACCCCATCACCAGCTATGACATCACAGTTATATATCATTGGGAAGCATATTGTTACTTTCCTAATTGCTATGCTAAAAACACAGAAACCCCAGGAAGAAGGGTTTATTGTGGGTCACAGTTTGAAGGGACAGTTGATCATGGCAGCAAAAGAGTGAGCCAGCTGGCCATATCACATCTAGTCAGGAAGAGGACAGAAAGAGATGCATTCTGGAGTTCAGCTCACTTTCTCCTTTTCATTCAGCCCAGAACCCCAGACTGTGCAATACTGCCATCCACATTCAGGGTGGGTCTTCCCACATCCATAAACCCAGTCTAGACATCCTCATCGATTTGTTTCCATGGTGACTCTAATCCTATGAAGTTGGCACTCAAAATGAACCACTGAAACCAGCTAGCCTGAAAGAAACACTGTGTACCAGGTACAACTTTTGCTGTTCAGATTGTTAATTGTCAGACACAAACATCTCTTGATGAAAACAATTCTGTCCCATAAGTGTGGTAGCACACACGTACAGTCTGAGCACTCTGGAGACAGAGGAAGAAATACCAGGATTCTGAAGTTAGCTTGGGCTGCATAATGAGACCCTGTCTCAATGCTTCACCTTCCTGAGTTGTTTTCTGTGGAAAGTAGAACTGGCATTGGTAATCCATCCAGCGCATTCTGCTCATTCTTGTGTCAGTTAATGAGGGGATTCATTATACCTTTTGTTGTAGTCAAATCATTATCATAAAATGTATGTTAGCTCTTAGAGAAGGAAGCTGAGGTCAGTTGCCCATTATTAGGGAGGAAAGCCTCATGGCCATTGGGGGCAGAATGGCTATGGTCAGGCCTTGAAGGGGAGAGCAATTAGGAGAGTGCTCCAGCTTCATTCGTTCTGTTGCTATGTTAAATACTCTGGCCAAAAGCAACTTAGGGAAAGAACTTCTATCTTATGTCACAGTCACTGAGGAAAGTCAGGGCAGGAACTCAAGCATGCGTCTGTTTGATGCAGAAACTACAGAAGAATACTTCTTGCTGGCTCACAGGCTAACAGGCCAACAGGCTGACAGTCTCACACTTAGCTAGCTTCTTAAGGCCACCTCTGCAGGGAATGGTGCTGTCCACAGTAGGCTGAGCCCTTCTACACCAACTAACAATCAACCTCCCCCCCCCCAGATTTACCCATAGTCTAATCTAATACAGACAATTCCTTAGTTGAACTTTTCTTCTCAGATGATTCTAGACTGTTCCAAGAGGCAGGTTATTTGACTTTCAAGTCAAAGCTAACTAGAACAAGCGATTAGGGCATCCTGCCAGAGATAGATGACACTCCTTGGAGGGAGAGAGGGGAACTTCATTAAGACAGAGCGAGAAAGCTAAAGCAAATGAGTAAGAGATAACCACAGGACAGCAGAAGTGGGGGGATGCTGAACAAGACAGCCTTAAGAGAAAGCAACGAAGACTTCTGACCTTTACAATCTTTAAAGGGAGGCAAGAAGTTTCATATACCTCTCCCAGCCATGAGATTTAGTCTGGCTTATCTATGTGACAAGGAGCATGGAGGATGCACTACAAGAACAGGGAAGATGCATGACCAGGAGCATAGAGGATGCAGGCACTGGGCCACACCATAAATTTGTATTGCAGTTGCCAGGGGAGCAGGGGCTGGGCTTGGGTTTTCCCACAGGGATCTGCGTGTTCTAACTTTCACAGCAAGAGCTGTCATTGTGTGAGGTGTGGCCTGATGTGTGTGTGTGTGTGTGTGTGTGTGTGTGTGTGTGTGAGAGAGAGAGAGAGAGAGAGAGAGAGAGAGAGAGAGAGAGAGAGAGAGAGAGAGAGAGAGAGAAGAGAAATTAGAGGACCTATGATCCAATACAAATGTATTCAATTTGATAATATATTGTCCTCAGAAATAAAAGGCTAGCAAAAAAAGTGCATGTATCAGTGTGCATCCGTTCATGTGTGGGCAGCGGATGCATGTGTGGGCAAGAGTGCATGCTTGGAGGTGTGAAGTAACTGCACTCTTGAACTAGCAGTCTGTATGTTACAGACTTGTATGCTGGAGTTTGAAATTTCAGTTTATTGCCCAAAACATGATTCCTTGCTTCTGTTCCTAATCAGACGTATTCTTTTCTCCGCCTTCTGGTGTTATACTTCATGTCTGCAATGACTCACCTGAAAGTCTGCCTTCTATGATTTAGAGAGTCACCCTCCATAGTCCCCAGCGACCACCCAAATGTGTCCAGGATTTGACCCTCTTCTCCTACACATGTGAGTCTCAGGTGGTGCACACCTCGGCTCTTCCTCTACAATCACACTATACACTTTCTTATTTGGGGATTATCTTTTGTCCCATTTAGACCTAAGTACAGAGTGTGAGCGTTTGTCAAGGTTAGCCACTTTCAGTGCCAAGTGGAGACAACATAAATCAAAAAGTTAACATCGAAAGGTTTCCAAGGAGCCCGGAGGAAAACCAAGCTAAAAAGGGTGATTGGGAAGGTTGGCTGGGAGCAGGAGATAAAAAAAAAAAAAACTCCGTTGTTTAATTTTCAAAGTTCACGGATACAGGAGAAAAGCAGACACATTAAAAGGACACATTGGAATGCATCGAAAAATAAATATAAGAATGCATAAGCAGGCTGTTTTTATTCAAATCCTCCTCTCCTGTCCTAAGTTGGTATCTTTGCCACATTTTCAGGAAGTCAGGAAGGGCAAGTGTGGCCATGTCCTTATTATTTTAAAAGGGAAGTGCAGTAGAGACTTGTAAGGTCGTCAGAGTACTGACAGTACAGGGAGATACACAAACTCGGCTGTGTCTAACTGTAGAACTAACAAGCAGACTGGGTCTTTTGGTTCATGAAAATCAGGAATAAGCATTACAGGGACCCAGAAATTTCTGGTAGTGTGCTTTTCGGTAAGTGTGTATGTATGCATGCATGTGTGTGTGCACATGTAAATGCACATGCATGCAAGTCTGACATTAGGTATAGTCCTCAGGTGCTGCCCAAGACAAAATCTCTCCCTGGGTTGGAACCAGTGACTTAGCTGGATGACTAGCGAGCAAGACGCTGGGCTCCAGTGACTCACCTACCTGCCTTTTCAGTGCAGATTAGAAGTAGGGTGAAAAGTAGGTATGGCTGTACCTAGATTCTCTGCATGGGTTCTGGGGACTGAACGCAGGCTGTCACATTGCATGGCAAACACTTTATTGACTGAGCCTTGTTCCTCAGCTTGTAGCTATCGGGAGGTAGTGAGTCCTTTAAGAGGAGAGGTCTGGTGGGGGCTAGTGCACCAGTGTGTGCTCCCAAAGGGGATTATGGGATGTTAGTCTCTTCTCTTTTTGCTTCCCATGCAACATGAAGGCAAGCCTGTTCTACCATACCATGTACTCACAGTCATTCTGTGCTGCCTGGAACTAGCCTGAAAGGGAAAGGGACAACTAAGGTGCATGGAAGCCTTTAGAAAAAATTTTTTTCTTCTTTTTGGTTTATCTCAGATATGTGTTTCAGTAAAGAAAAACTGACTCATGTGCTCAAGTTCCTTTTATGGAAAGAGTCTCTTTGTGTGTGTGTGTGTGTGCATTTGTGTGAGTGTATGTGTATGTGTGAGTGTGTATATCTTTAGTATTGAGGATAGAATCCAAAGAACTGTATATGTTAGGCAGGTGCTCTACCACTGAGCCACACTCCAGCCCCTCACTGTGAGATTCTAGGCAGGTGCTCTACCACTGAGCTACATTTCAAATCTTTTTTTTACTTTTATATTTTGAGACTAAGTTGTTCACCCTGTTTTCTTTTTAACTCGCCATTAAGTCCAGGCAGGCCTTGACTATGTCTTCCTACCTCAGCTTCCCATGTAGTTAGAGTGACAGGACTAAACCACCAGGCCTGACCTGGGGTCCTTTATTTATATAGGTCAGTTGGGTACCCAGGAAGCATAGGGATCTAATGTCTATTAATCTTAACAAAAATGATCCTGGATCCCTGCTCTTCATTGAGGGCCAGAGAGAGACAGACAGACAGACAGACAGAGAGACAGACAAACAGAGAGACAGACAGGGAGAGAGAGAGAGAAAGAGAGAAAGAGAAAGAGAGAACATTAAGCATCTCTCAGCAGGTGGGTGCAGAGATGAAAAATGAGATGACTCTTACTGAGAGTGAGTTCCACCTCTGATTAAAATTCTGCCTAAGACGGAAGGATGATGTTCCGAGATAAGAATGACTCACTAAATCAGAAAGGCCTTTCTGCACACATTATCCTTCCCACTTGCAGCCACGGTCGTCTCTCTTTCTTTCTCATATTTATAAAAAACATTGTTTTAAAAAATGAGCATGGTGACTCACTTCTATAATCCTAGACCTTGGGACACTGAAACAGAGGGGTCGCTACAAGTTCCAAGCCAGCCTGATCTACCTAGACATTGTCTCTGCAAAAAGTATTTTTTAAAAGATTATCCTATCTGTGTAAGGTATAATTAAAGACTGACATATATGAGGCTCTTTCAAACCCCCAGAATGTATATCCAGGGAGATGGCTCAATGAGTAAAGTGCTTGCTTTGCAAGCACAGGGTCCCTGGTTTGATTCCTATAACTCATGGAAGGATAAAAGCCAGGCATATTGGCATACACTTCCCATCTCAGCATTCAGGAGGTGGCCACAAGCAGATCCCTGGAGCTGGCTGATCAGTCAGCCTGACCTTCTTGGTGACCTCCAGGTCAGTGAGAGAGAATATCTCAAAAAACAAAGTGGAGGAGGGGCACCTGAAGAATGACAGATGGTGTTGTCTTCTGGCTTGGTGGTAAAGAATGTGCCTAAAATCTCCTAGAGAGAGACTTGGACTGTAGCTCAGCAGTAAAACACCTGCCTAGAATTCCTCAGTGAGGGGCTGGGGGGTATGGCTTAGTGATAGACTTCTTGCATAGATTCCCCAGTGAGAAGCTGGGAGTGTGGCTCAGTGGTAGAGCATGCACCTATGGAAAGCTTGGATAGAGAGCAAACCCCAAGGGAAGCTATTTCAGCTGAGGAGATAATCAATTTCCACAACAGGTACAAATTATAGAACTACACTGGCTTTATCTTCTTTGAAATTTTTCTTTTTACAAGAAAAGGATGGCAGTGATAATAATCTACAAAGAGCAATGAAAGTTATTGTAACTTCAGTGCACATCGACCATTGGATCATTTGCCCGTAGAACATCTGGTACAGGAGTCATTTTATGGATGATAGAAACAAAGTACAGAGGTCAGGTGACCAGCAAAGATAACAAACCAGCAAGGGGCTATTCTCAGGAAAAAAAGAAAGAAAGAAACACACCTGTTTTTAAGATGCTCAGTGTGTAGCCGAAGAATATCTACAACTGCAGCATGGCTATGGATTAGCTACTTTTGTTATTGTGACAAAATATCTGATCAAAGCACCTTAAGAATGGAAGAGTTTGTTTTGGCTCACAGTTGAAGGTACAGTCCGTCCTGGTGGGTCAGGGACGGCAGTAGGTGAGCGAGGCAGTTGCTCACACCGCATCCACAATCGGGAAGCAGAGAGGGGAATGCTGGTGTTCTCTGTCTTTTCCATTCAGTCCATAGTTCAAGCCCAGGGAGTGGCACTACCCATGCTCATGGTAAGTCTTCCCTATTCATTCAACCTTCTGGAAACATCTTCACGGAGATGGCCAGAAGTATGAATCTTAGGTGACTCCAAACCCAATTGATTTGACCATAAATGTTAACAACCATAGGTGGGAACAGGAATAGGGCATGTCCACTTCTTTGTACAGCTAGCAGGAAGCTCATATAGCAATTAGACCCTTGCAGGAAAGCCTTCTACCTGGTCTCAGTTTCCCCTCTTTGCAAGCTTAATTTTGTATTATAAGCTTAAATCTCACTGCCTCTTGTGTTCAGGCTTTCAGCACAGTAAGAGGTCTGGTGAGGGCGTCACTCCAGGTGACACCTGCTTCTTCCTTAGAATCAAGAAAATAAACGAGGCCATTTCAGCTCACTGGCACTTCCTTTATGAGAGAGAAGAACCAATTTGATTTTTGACAGCCTCTATCTTCCTTTTCACTTCTGCCTCTCAGCCTAATCACATAAGGCTCTGAAACCAAGTGTCTTGTGAGTGTTCAGCAATGACAAAGTATAGATAAGAAAAACCAATCTGACAAGGGTTTGGTAGGGGCTCTGAGGGTGAGAAGTCACCTTTTGGACACCCTGCTTGAGGTTCCCAGACATTAGGCACCTTCTGCACTGTCTTCCCAGCCCCTGGAAATAGGAGGCACTGTGGTCATGGACAATCTACATTCAAGTTCTGCCCTGTCTGGGACTAATAAATCAATCATATACTAATGTTTTCTTTGCTGAGATGTTTAGTATGAATTCTCAGCTTGACACAACCTGGAATCACTAGGGAAGGGAGCTTCAATGAGGGACTGTCTACATTGGGTCATTCAATGGAGATGCCTGTGGTGGATTGTCTTATTAAGTTAACTGATATGGGGAGACTGAGCCCATTGTGGGTGGCACCATTCCTTAGGCAGGCATTTGTGGACAATAGAAGTGTGGATAAATCAAGCTGTATATAGGCAAGCAATTTTTGAGCATGCATGCATTCATTTTATCTGCTATTGATTATGGATACAATGAGACTGGTTGAAGTTCTGACTGGACTTCCCCACAATGAGATACTATTTATAGGAGTTGTAAGATGAATTAAATCCTCCCCTATACTGCTTTTTGTCAAGGTATTTTATCACACTTAGGACACTTTCCTTGAATTGTTCTTCTAGTATCATCCTCGGTATAGTGTGTGGATGTGTGTGTGCGCATACACTCTTTTTGAGACAGGGTCTCTTGTTGAGCCCAGAGCTCACTGATGGGCTAGGCTTGTTGATCTGTAAGCTCAATGATGTACTATAATGACCAGTGTCACCACCACACCTGAGATTTAAAAAAAAAACATTTTTATTTATGCACACATTTTGTGCACACATGTACCTATAGAAGTCAAAAGAGTCTGTTTTTTCCTTCCATCCTTACATGGGATCCAGAGATCGAACTCAGGCCACCAAGCTTACGTGGCAAGTAACTTCCCCATCAAGTACTCTCACGGGCCCCAAGTGTTGACTTTAAACCAACCTCAGGCTTTACCTGAGCTGCTCATGCTTGCGCTTCATGAAGCTGTAGCCTTAGTGTTCTTATTTAACTTAATGACATCATCTTAGTATGGAGCCCGGCTTAGCCTTGAACTCTTGACTCAGTGTCATAGCCTCTAGAATGCTGGGATTATACCACCATACCTGCTTAGTGGGGGTGTGGGGCATGGAGCTGGTGTTTCAAGGCTTCTAGGCAAGCACTCTACCACCCAAGCGCAACCCAGCTGCTGCTTGCCTGCTTTTGTCCAGCAGTAGTGGAATGTGAGACCCTAGAGTAGTGGTTCACAGCTTGTGGGTCACGACCCATTTGGTACATCTCTAGCTCCAAAAAAGATTTACGTTACGATTCATTACAGAAGCAAAGTGACAGTTATGAAGTAGCAGCAAAATTAATTTTATGGTTGGAGGTCGCCATAACATGGGAACCTTATTAAAGGATCACAGCATTGGGAAGGTTGAGGACCACTGTCCCAGAGGAATAGCAGGTAGCCCTAAAGCTGAAATTCTTGAATTAAGTCTAGGGGACTAAGATACCCACCCCAAAGAAACAGGGACCAAGGATATTAGTTGAGAAGGACTGCCTGTGGTGGCCAACAGGAACCACATGTTTCTGTTTTGAAACATGGTGTCATGTAACCCAGACTAACCTTGAACTCTGAGAATGACCTTGGACTCCTAACTCTCTTGCCTCAAACACTGAGATCACAGTTGTGAGCTACCATAACCAGCTTCCAGATGTTTCCTTTTGTCTTTTCTTTTCCTTTTAGAAGATTTATTTGTTTTTGTTTTGTGTGTGTAGATATTATGTCTGAATGTATGTCTGTGTGCCATGTGAATGCTTGGTGTCCACAGAGGCCAGAAAAGGGCGTTGGATTCCCTGACACCAGAGGTTCAGGTGGTTGTTAGCTGCCATGTGGGTGATGGGGTTAAATTATGATTGCTTTGGCAGAGCAGTCTAACCAGTGTTGCTAACTGCTGAGCCATCTCCCCAGACCCTTCCAGCCGTTTCCTAGGTAGGCCGCTCTCAACACTCCGTCATTGCTCTTCCCTCCTCAACTCACTTTCATTACAGAACATCTTTATATCTCACTGTATTTTATTATTTGTATGCATATTAAATTTTTCTTCATTATGACACTCTAAGAAGGAAAAACGTATTTTTCATGGAAGTACCATTTGATCCAGCTACAACATTTCTGTGGTTATAAGCCTAGAGGACTCCAAAGAAACTTGCACATCCGTGTTTATTGCAAGGAAATGGAAGGGGTCTAGGTGTCCATCAATAGATGAATGCATAATGAAAATGTGGTGTGAATACATAATAAAATTTGATTCAGCTCTGAAGAAAAGTGAAATTGAATTTGCAGCAAAATCAATGAATTTAGAAAGTATAATATTAAATTATACCAACTGAGATTCTTCCTAGATAATTCTGTAGGAATTGTCTAGGTGACTAAAGCTAACTAAGGTAGACATGGTGACACACACCTTTAATCCCAGCTCTTGGGAAGCAGAGGCTGGTGGAACACTGTGAGTTCAAGGCCAGCCTGGTCTACAAAGCGAGTTTCAGGACAGGCAGGTCTCTCACTAAAAACAAATAGAAGAAGCTAAATAGAAGTGATGCCAAACCAAATCTTCTGAGACCGTGAGTGAAAATAAATCCTCATTTAAGTTTTTTTAAATCACAGATACTTTATCACAAAATGAAAAACTAATGCTGTGTGTAACTTTTCCCATGCAATTTCTAGATCTCAGAAAAAGAGTCATATGGTTGTAGTGTTATAAATTTGGCCCTCCATGGCTGTCATCCTCATCCACATAAGTGGTTTCACAGCGATTTGTTTTGTTTTGTTGTATTATGCCACACAGTATAGAAAAGACACCATCTACAATCTGCTGGTCTCCCCGACAGAAAAAGCCAACCACTAACCTTGGAACAGCACACCTGTGTACTGCTGATATGTGGTTTTTATTTGGCTGCCTGGTTCTCTTACAGCTTGTTAAATCACAGCCATAATAAATGTCTCCAGAGCAGAACTGGCTTGAAGGAAGAATGTATTGGATTTGGGAGATGGTGGCTTCCCCTGCAATCACAATTTAAAAGGGGAAAAGAAACATCGGAGACTTGATCCAATTAACCTCCGCAGCATGCGGTTCAAGCAGGGCCCGGGCAGAAGTCTCAGTCTATTATCCTGGAGCCTTCATTAAACCAATTCCGTCTGCAGCCAGACACTCTCCTCCCAGCCTGGTGAGCTCCCGTGATTACTTAATTTAAATAAAGAGCTCACTCATTGTGCTTCCTAGGTGTTGAGAAGATTCCGAGTCATGACCTGAATTGGGGATAATATTCTCAAATAAATTTTTAGAACTTTACGAAAAATTAGTAAGTTCACGTAAGGACAGAGTATCCCTCATACAGACAGCTAGATGGAGGCATGCATGTTTTTGTTAGGGTGTCAGAAAACACAACTCTAACCTCATCCTGGTTCCCACCACCACTTAATCATGTGTGTGTGTGTGTGTGTAGGGTAATAAATGTGGGTAGGGTGCACATGCATGTGTGCCCATGCATATATGAAGACCAGAGATAATGTAATGCAGTGGTTCTCAACGTGTGGGTCACAACCCCTTTGGGGATCAAATGACCCTTTCACAGGGGTCACATATCAGACATCCTGCATAGCAAATGTTTACATCATAATTCATAACAGTAGCAAAATTATAGCTCCGGAAGTAGCAATAGAAATAATTTTATGGCTGGGGTTCACCACAACATGAAGAACTGTATTAAAGGATTGGGTCACAGCGTTAGGAAGGTTGGGAACCACTGCTGGAAGTTATCTTCTTGGTTACCACCTACTTTAGTTTTTGAGCCAAGGCCTCTCATCAAATCTAGAACTCCTCAACACAGCTAGGTTAGCTGTTGACAAAGCTCCATATCACCCCTTCTCCACCTCCCCAGGACACAGACCCATACCATAACATTTGCGTGCACCCTAAGGATCTGAACTCAGGCCTCACACTTGGGCAGCGAGCCTCTCCCCAACTCCAATCTCACCGATATTTTTAAACACACGACTTGTATATGCTGGGCAAATTAGGGCTGTGGGCTGGACTTGGCTCATGGGATAGCAGTTTGCAACTTCAGTTTTCCAAAGAAGAACATTTGTAACATTCATTGTCAAGGGTGGTGCATATCTCTGGTGTGTTTGAGAGGATGTTATCAGATGGCACTAACCACGGAGCGAAGACCCATCTTGAACGGGGGTAACACCATCCAGTGAGGGCACATGTGGAATTTATTTGATCTAATTAATTACTTGTCAAATTATGCATATATTCATGTGGGGGCATGTGTACGTGAGTGCAAGTGCCTACAGAGGCCAGAAGAGGGTATCAGATCCCCTGAAATGAGTCATAAGCAGTTGTGAGCCACCCAATGCAGGTGCTGGGAACAGATTTGGGGTTCTCTGGAAGACCAGCAAGTACTCTTCACAGTTGAGCCACCGAGGCCCCCTCCAGTGGACTGTAAGGAGGAAAAGGATGCAACCAGTTCCCACTTCCCTGCTTCCTGGGCACCATGAGATGAGCTCTCAGAAACTGAACTGCTTTGCAACACACCATTGCTCATGGTTACGATGGGTCAACCCCCACAAGTATAAACTAAAGGAGCCTCTTTTCCATACTAAATACTCCATTTCTAGTATTTGGTTATAGGAGCAGAAAACGAATTGTTACAGAATTGCTTTTAAATCTGTAGTCTCATGATATCAGGGGTGAATCCAATCTCTGTTTGAGATAAAGAAAACAGGTTTAGACAGCAATGGTTTATAACAGTAAAGACAGACTGGGTGGCTATGGCTGAGGTGAGGAATGGTAAGGACCTTGTGTCTGGAGCACAAATGGATGACTGAAGTAGCCTCTCTCATCTCTTAGCAAGAAGCACTGCTTTTCTCTGTCCATCCTTCCTTCAGCTGTACATGAAACAAAGGCAGCCAAACCCATGGGCAATTGTGGTTTCAGGGCCCTCAGCCATAAAACGCATTCACCAGGGAGAGGCACACTGTGTGTGTCTGCTCTTTCTCAGTATTTTCCCCTTAGCCTCCTGCTGACGTTCAGGCAAGTGTGGTGTGTCAGCCTGTCAGTGTAGTGCAGGATCCCAGGTGTGCAGGGTGAAGTCGAGCAGAGGAGTGGGAAGGGCTTAAAATAATACCCTTCCAGTTCTTCTCTGCGTGACCAGAAGCCATGTCAGGACTCTAATGGCATAGCCTGCTGAGTTAGAAAAAGGCTTCCAGAAAGCGCTGGTTTAATCTCACAATAAACAGCTTCTAGGGGCCTCTTAGGCATGGCTGCATAAATCTGACTGCTTAAAAATAGATGCGCGCAGAGCCCGCTTCTCTCTTCAGGCACCATATGCCGAGCTGGAAGGGCCACTGACAACAATGAAACAATTCCGGGAGCTGGAAGGGGCTCTCGATCATCTGGTGGGAGAGCAACTTCCGGCCTGGGCTGCAAGGCAGGAGGACGCTCCCGGCCAGGGTCAGGTGCGACTGCTTGGGTCTAACTGACTGAAATTCTCTTGTTTCCAATGCATTCTGCCCCGCGTCTATTTTCCTAGTTCTCACCCCAGTTCTAAACTCCGCCAGCATGTCATCTTGAATCTAAATCATTCCTGAAGCCCCTTGTGTGAAAAGTTCTGTCTCCTAGAAGATGCTGTGGAGAGCAGTTCCATCTGGGGCACTCTGACCACACTGACGAACTTTCTCTCGACAGATTCATGAAGTGATAATTAGTATGGATAAGTGTCTTGGTTTTATTGTTGTGATAAACAAACAAACAAACAGAACACCGACCAACAGCAGGTTGGGGAGGAACAGGTCATCTGGGTTATAAATCAGAAGCACAGTCCCTGACTGAGGGAAGGCAGGGCAGGGACCATGGATAAACGCTGCTTACTCCCCTGGCATTAATGCTCAGTTGTCCAGCCGGGCCCGGTGGCGTTCACCTTTAATTCCAGCACTCAGGGAGGCAGAGGCAGGCGGATCTCTGTGAGTTCAAGGCTAGCCTGGTCTACAAAGAGAGTCCATAATAGCCAAGGCTACGCATAGAACTCTGTCTCAAAAAACAAACAATCAAAAGCTCAGTTTTTCTTCTACCGTTTCAGCACAGACGGCGGAGGACCCCATGAGGCCTCACTCTCTCGGGGAGACCTCGGGTAGTCAGGGCTGGTTCAGGGAGGACTGTCAAATTCTTTAGTGTTGTGGCCAATGACCAGTCGCCCCTGTTCCACTGGATACCTTTCCGTCCACTCAGGGAGGTAACGAATTAAACTAGGTGGACCATATACAAAAGGAAGACACTAGAATAGGAGGGCTCACTGAGAATAAGAGGTGCCAGTGGGAACAGGGAGATAAAGGAGGGAAATTGTGCTGAAAATGACTGAAATGCATCATATAAATGTTTGAAACTATCAAGCAATAAGAAAGGAAACTACAGGATTTGGATATTTAGACATGCTATATTTTCATTTTTATTCCATTTGGAATATTTTTAATTCTAATAACTTCTTTTTGATCCACGGTCTTGTGGTTCGAATGAGAATTGTCACCTGTAGATTCGTGTGTTTGGATACTTGGTTTCAGGCACTGTTTTAGGACACTGCAGGACTTCACTGGAGGAAGTGGGTCATAGTGTGGTGGGTCTCGAGGCTTTATAGTCCCTTACTTCTTGACCACAGATACAATGTAGCCAGCTGTCTCATTTGTGCTACTCCACACCAGCAGGTCAGATCACTTCTTAACCCTTTGGCTAAAACAAATCCTTTTTTCTTCCAATTGCCTTTGTCAGGTATTCGGTGTCAACATGGAGAACAGCAACGAATACACATGGCTTCACTTAAGAACATGTGGGGATTTAGCATCTTTTTCTTCAGGTTCTGTTTCCCAGCTCAATTCCATGTGATCAGAGGATGCGTTTTATTTTAGTTTTGAAACTTGTTGAGGTTGGCTTTCTCACCCAACATATGATATAATGTTGCATGTGTACTTGGCACCAAGGAATAATCCATGGCTGCTGGGTGTAGTGCTCTTTGCTAGCCAAGATGCACAAGTATCTCACATCCTCATTTTTATTTGACTTGTTGCTCTACTTTGTACAGAAAACACACACACACACACACACACACACACTAAGGAGCCGGAGAGATGGCTTGGCAGTTAAGAGTACTGGCTGCTTTTAAAGAGGACCCAGGTTCGGTTCCCAGTACCCACATGGTAGCTCACCATCCTCCATAGCTCCAGTTCTGGAGTATCTAACATTGTCTTCTGAACCGGCACAAGGCAGGCATATGTGTGATGCACACAGTCATTGCCTCTGCATCTGGGGCACTCTGACCACACTGACTAACTTTCCACTTGACAGAGTCATGAAATGATAATCTGGATAAGCGTCTTGGTCTCATTCTATTGCTGTGATAAAAACAAAAAACAAAACAAACAAACAAAAACACTGACCAAAAGCAAGTTCAGGAGCAATAGGTTATTTGGGTTATAAATCAGGTAGGCAAATACTCAGAAACATAAAAAAATAAACAAGTCTTAACAAAAAGGAAAAAAATGTTAAAGTTGAAAAATGCAACTTGGATTTATTGGTTTCTACTTTTTATTGAGTCCGTTTTTTTGTTTTATACATTTTGAATCTGTATTATTAGTTATGTATATATTTAAGATCGTTACAAACCTCTGCTGAGTTGGACATTGCATTTTTAGTAATGCCTCTTGTCTTAAAATCCACTTTGATCTCTGATCACCTCCCCCTGAAGGGGAAGCAGCCTTACCAGGCCACAGAGGAAGACAATGCAGCCACTCCTGATGAGACCTGATAGGCTAGGGTCAGATGGAAGGGGAGGAGGACCTCCCTATCAGTGGACTGGGGAAGGGGCATAGGTGATGAGGGAGGGATGGTGAGGTTGGGAGGGGAGAAGGGAGGGGGCCACAGCTGGGATACAAGGTGAATAAACTGTAATAAATAATAATAATTAAAATAAAATTTTAAAAACCCACTTTGATATGGATATAATTACACCATCATTCTTTCCACTCACATTTCCTCTCCCTCTCCCATCCTTTTTCTCCCCTCCCCCCTCTGTGTGTGTGTGTGTGTGTGTGTGCGCGCGCGCGCGCGCATGTGTATAGAGCTCAGAGGACAACTTTCCAAAGTCATTTCTCTCCTGTCACCATATGGATGCTGGGGACAGGTCGTCAGGTGTGGCGGCAGGTGCCTTTACCCTGTGAGCCATTTACCTGCTTGTTTGTTTTTATGGTTCACAGCATTTCTGCCTCTTCTGCAAGCAGCATACTGTAGGATTTTTTAATGTGTTTGGCTTGAAAACTCCCCATCTCTAGACTAGGACATTCCTCCACACCAGCTGCTATAATAATTGATGTATCTGAGCTTAAATGCACCTTGTTAATCTCACCCTAGAGGTACAGGTGATCCTGAACTAGCATAGCAGTGTTGGTGAGAAAATGCAAGGGATTTACAATATTTTAAGCCAAATGATCTCCACTCCTTGTTGTTTCTAATCATCTTCAA
This sequence comes from Pachyuromys duprasi, assembly GCA_028658305.1. Classification (NCBI taxonomy): domain Eukaryota; kingdom Metazoa; phylum Chordata; class Mammalia; order Rodentia; family Muridae; genus Pachyuromys; species Pachyuromys duprasi. The sequence continues at coordinate 98,034,396 of CM053766.1, forward strand.
GTTCTAAGTGTGTATATCTTAAGCTCTACATTGTTTCTTATCAGTTTTAACATTCAATATTCATTATGTTTAGCCAATTTCTACCACGCATTAAATCTTTTTAAGCTACCTTCATCCCTTCCTTAGTTGTCGTATTTCTATCTGGAATCATTTCTCACCTGCTAGGAAGAGCTCTCTACAGCTTTTGCTCTTGTTCTGCTCTGAAACAAAACAAGTCCTTTAGGTTTTAGGTGACTAAAAATGACTTTATTTAACTATCAGGTCTGAAGGATTTCACTTATGGCTATAGATTCTTATAGTAGCATTTATTCTTTCTTAAACACCTTAAAATTTTATTAATTGTCTTCTAGTTTTTACCATTTCTATAGGAAAGTCAGCTATAGTCACTGTAAGTCTTTTAACTGTAACTGTTTGGGTTTTAAGGTATTTTCTTTGTTCTTAGTTTGCAGTTACTTTTCCATTAGTTACTTGTCTTGTGGCTGGGACAAAAATACCTGACAAAAGCAATTTAAGGAAGGAAGTATGTATTGTAGCTCACAGTTAAAGGTACACAGTGTATCATGGTGGGCAGAGACATGGCAACAACCATAGGCAGCTGGTCACAGTACATCTACAGGAGGCAAAGACAGAGGAATGCAGGGGCTCAGCTCACTTTCTCCCTTTTATTTCTTCCAGGGCCCCCAGCGCATGGAATGGTGTCACCTACATTTTGGGTGGGTCCTACCACCGCAGTTAGCCCAATCTGGACAACCCACATCTTCATGCCCCAAAATTTGCTTCCACAGTTAGTCCAAATCCCACCAATCTGGCAACCATGATGAACCACCACCATGCTGCCCATTTTGCCATTATAATGACAAAATCCTCGAGAAGAACACATTAAAGGAGGAAAAATTAATTTGGGTTCATGATGTTAGGGCTTCAGTTTTAGTTGGGTGGTTTCCATTGCCATGAGGGCTGAGGCACCATAGAGAACAGGAGGAGCACAGGAAGGCTGCGCACCTCATGGCAGCTAGGAAGTGTGCAGAGATGAGAATCAGCCTTCTGGAGAGAACCCGCACAGATTCGCTTCCTCCAGTCAGATTCCACCCAATGGTTTCTACTGCTTCCCAACAATGGTAACAAATTACGAATCTGCTGATGGGTAAATTCATTGATTAGGTCAGAGCCCTCATGATCCAGTCACTGAAATGTGACTAGATCCTCCTGCTGGGGACCAAACCTTTCACACCTGGAGAATGTCATCCTCCAAATCCAACAGTGCCCATCTTCATCAGAGAAGCTGTGACTATATTGGAGAGACCCTGAAGATCAGCCTGTTGTCTGTTGACATTTCTTTCACAGAAGGAGGACTGGGCAAGACCACTGGACCCTCAGGCCTCTCGCTCCAGCATCTCAAAGCCATTTGTATGCAGTTCTGTCCTAACTGTGTGTGGCCCGGTGGTCTCAGGAGATGCTAATTACATGGAGTGGAAGGTTATCTGAGCAGATACTCCATCATGAGGATGTAATCATACAAGCTGGGATGACTTTGGTAGTGCAGCTCTTTGGGGTCTTCCACATTCCTGCAATCAGCTCCTCACCTTGCACTGTAGGTAAGTCAACATGAACTCACTGGTCCTGTGCGTTGATACTTCCATGAAGTGGTATTTTTGTTTGTCACTGGAGGCATCTATGGCACAGGTACATACTGTCTGCATCTCCCCAGGGAATGTTCTTGAGACAACTTCATACTGTAAAAATACCATACTCGAATGTGGTTTTCTTTGTATTTGTTCATAAATTTGCCTTCATATCATCTTTTGTTGGTTTGGGGCAATTTACAATCAATGGCTCTTCAAATCTTGCCTCAGGCCATTTCCTCTCAACTCTCCTTGAGACACATTATTGGTGTATATCTTATAAACAAAAAACTTTTTTGAGACAGGATGTCTCTGCATAGCCCAAAGTAGTCTTGATCTCACAACCTCCTGCCTCAGCTTCCCAAGTGCTAGGAGTATAGCTACTTCACTGTGTTCTTCTTATCTTTCTTCCAGTTCATTTACCTTATTTAGGGCCATGTCTAATTTTCCATTAAACTCACAGAATGGTTGATTTTAGCAACTATGCACTTCATTCCAGAATATCAATTTGAATCTTTCTTTACAAAATGATTGTAGAGATGGGAAAGTTTTGTTTGTTTTGCTTTTTACTTTTGCTGACATACCTGAACATACTGTTATTGTTATCTTGAATGTTATGCCTGCTAGTGACCCAATCTACTTGTGGAACTTTGTCTATTAATTTTGTTATTTTGACCCTGTTTTTTTTTAATGAGTTAAAAAAAATTCACATGTTTTAATTGTCTTCTGTCAGGGAGAAGAAAGACAAGATAGCGTTTTTACACTGATCAGCAGTGAACCTAGTTGGAGCTGGTAGTGCAGACATGATATTCCAGCTACTCAGGCAGCAGAGGCAGGAGAATCACAAGATCAAGCCCAGCATGGGCAACTTAGCAAGACCGTATCCCAAAAGTAGAAGGGATGCTAGGAACGTAGCTTAGAAATAGAGCACCTGCCTATGAAGGACTGTGGGTGTGGCTTGGTGGTAAGCATCTCCATAAAAGCCCTCAGTGAAGGGGTGTGGCACAGGTAAGTGGCAGAATGTTCACCTCACTTCAACAAAGTCCTGGATTCCATCCTTAGTACCATCAATGATAACTCTCACTCTACCTGCAGCCCCCCCCCCTTTCTTTGAAGGCGTATTTCAAGGGTCCTAATTGCACGCCTGGGACACGCAGCTGGATCCACCTTCCCCACGGAGCCTGAATTCTATCTTTGTCTCTCTAGCACTGTGAAATTGACTAACAGCCTAATAAACCTTTTCCTCCTTAGCACTTACCCTGAACTGGCATATTTCCAAATCAACAAATTGGTGAATGCCTTGTGGTGCAATGCTATGGATTTCTTCCTTCTGGGATGAAGCCTTTCAAATTCAGGCTGGCTTGTTAGCCATCAGCTCCAATTTTGCACACTCATCCCCAGGAGAACAGCAAAGCCTCGATGTCTCTTCTTTCTCTCCTTCAGGTTCACTGCAGAAAATTCCCTGAACATATAATGCTATGACAAGTACCAGGGTGAGTTTAACACATCCTCATCCCTGAATATTTAGAAGCTGTCATCATGGATACCTTCTATGACCCTCAGATGGTAATCTTGTTTTATGTCACTTTCAGGGTTTCTCTTTGTAGAAGTTTAGTCTGATATAAATTACTTTATGTAGCCAAAAGTAGATGTCTGGGAAATTATTTAAAATAAGGCTAAACAGTTCAAATGACAACAGGAAAAAATAGGTATAATTATACCAATATTATGATTCTATCTCCTCCCTCTCTCCCTTGATTCTCCCATCTCTCTCCTTCCTCTCCCTCCTGCTTACTTGTCCCTCATTTCTTCCTTTTCTCTCTTCACTTTCTTTCTCTTTCCTTCTCTCCCCTTCCTTGTCCTTCCCTTCTTCCATCTTCCATTTCATATCCCTTCCTTTCCCTTCTCTTCATTTCACTATGTAGCCCAGAATATCTTCAAGCTCGTGACTCCCTTGCCTCAGCTCCTTGAGTTCTAGGATTATAGACACATACCAGTAATCCAGGTAGAATTTGATATGCAAGGAGGGACACCATGGATGGAATTAGCTGGAGATCAGAAGTTTAGAAGGCATCAATATTAGATGCCTCTAAAATTAACAGTACATTTAGATCACAAGGTTAGTCACATAATTTGACTCCTAAATATTTATGAGCTGGAAACTTGCTCAACAGTATGTGGTGCTAGAACCCTTTAAGAGGTGGGGCTTAATAGAAAGTCATTTAGTCATGGGAAGGGTCAGTCAGGAATGGATGGGCTTGGGGAGTTTCAGTTAGTCCCCCAAAGAGCAGGCTGTCACAGAAAAGCAATCCTGGCTCTTCCACAGTCTCACCTTTGCTTGTCCATGTCCTTCACCTCTTGAATGTGGCCCATCTCCCTTTTTTGCTTCTGCTATATTGAGACATGGTCAGATAAGAGGCATATACTGCTTTGAACATTCTGGCCACCAGAAAGTGAGACAAGCAACCTCCTTCTCTTTGCATGTGAGCCAGCATCATAGGAACACAAGCTAGATGAAGACAGAGATTTGGGGGGAAATGGACAAAAGTTATGAGTATGCAAAGGAGGGTCAACGAGATGGAGTATGGGTTCATGAGAGATGTTCTGATTCATGAGCAACTAGAGAACCAGGAAGGAAAAGCACATGGGACACCACTCACCATAAACCAAACTGGCCAATGAGTTATCAAGCCAAGAGTATCACATGGGAACATTGGTGTCTCTATTCTAGAAAGTGATGCGATAGCAAATGATTAGATCTTAAACACAGAATGCAGAGTCAAAATTATGGCAGAAGGGGATATATGCACAGAGCATACTCTGGCCCTACCCGTGTCCTCTACTTAGTTTTTCTTGTATCCATTTCCCTTCCACTCATCCCTGATAATTCCCTTTTCATTTTTTGTGATTCTTTATATGCAAAGAAACACAACATATTTCTACCATAGTCAAGAAAATATAAATAAAATATTATACATCAATCTCGGCCTTACACATGTATAGAAAATACACATAAACACACAAACACACACCACAGTAAGAGAAAGAAGAGGAAGAGAAAAAGAAGCATATATTAGCCTTTATCTGATCTTCGAACTTGTGTTCATGAAGCAATTGGAGCCTATTTGGTACCCATCTCCTGCCATCTTTGGGAAATAGTTTAGGGCGGTTGTGAAGCACAACTTTCCATGATAGAAGTGAAGCTCAGGAAGCAAGATACACATACAACCAAAAGCCCAGCACATCAGGGAGGTGCACATACACGTCCCACAGAAGAAGCACCCTTCAGGTTATCAGCGAGGGAGGCAAGAAACGGTCCTGTGTGGGCTTCCAGGAGACTTTTATGCTAGAACTCAGGGAGGAGAGGCAATAAGGGAGGTCGCCTTGGGGATGGCCTCTGGCAGCTGCCCGAACAGCAGCTTTTGTAGATCAGTGAGACTGTCAGATTCCAAAAGCAATTTTAGAAATCATAGTCTCTAGGGAAATGATTCTTTTCTCTTTTTTTAATTAGCTGAATAACCTAACAAGGGATGTGGTGGGTGGGGGTAGTTCTTCCAAAGGAGAGAAGTCAGGGAATCTTCATATATTTCTATTTTTGTCTGTTTGCAAAGGACCTTGAATAATAAAATCCAATTTATATAAAAATAGCAATGATGAAGATGGAAGCCTGGGTTTAGGTCTGCCTTATATCAAGAGGCTACAAGACCTTTTTATATGATCAGGTAATTTTTCCACACCTGTCTTAGGAGAAAGCCTGTCAAAGCTCTACTCCCCCTATAAGATGGAAAACAGTCTGGATAGAAATCACTCACCAGTGCACAGCTGGACTTGCTGATACTGAATTCAGTGTTATACAGGATGGGCAAGGAAAGGCCCCTGCTTTACTCCTCTGACACCCGAGGTGTGGCCGTGGGTCTAGCTGCCGACCTGTGCTGAGGGTCTAGTAAAATACACTACACCTCTGCTGGGACATCTGCATGGGTAACCTCAGTCCAACCTATTGAGAACTTCAGCCATCACACCAGAAATTGACTTGCTTTCATGAAAATACAGTATCATTCAAGTTGCTGAGATTCCTTATCAAATAGAAGTGCCTTCCACCAAGCCTCACAGTCCCCAGAATCCACCTGGCAGGAGAGAAATGGTTCTCAAAACTGTCCTTTGGCCTTTACACGCACACTTGTGAGTGCAAGTATGTGCACACACACAAATAAATATAAATGAATAAATAAACAAAGCAAAAAATACGGTGTAGCTAAGTTATGGTACTAACCTGTTACTTTTCTTGTTGTACTGTTAAAATATATATTTTATTTAAAAAATGAAGTATCTGGCTAGAGGCTAGAGAGACAGTTTTGTTTGGTTTCCAGCACCCACACTGAGCAACTTACAGCCACATGTAACTCTAACTCCAGGGGATCTGATGCCCTGTTCTGGCCTTTTCAGGCTCCTACACTCATGTGCTCATATCCACACAGACACATAATTTAAAAATAAAGTTAATTTTAAAATGTATTTTAAAAGTTAAAGAATTTATTTGCCTCACAGTTTACGGAGAGACAGTCTGTCCCATCATGCCGAGGAAAGTGTGGTAGCTAGAGGAGCCTGAGGTTGTGGTAGTAGGAATAGGAGATTGCTTTTTCACACCTCAGTGGCTGACTAGAAAGCAGACTTGGACCAGAAACCAAACAGGACTGTAACACCTGAGCCCCTCGTCTAAGCTTCCATACCTTCCAGCTACAACCATAAACAACAGATTTTACAATCTCTAGAAACAGCGTCACCAGCTGGGCAATAAGTGTCTAAACACAAAAGCCTGTGAGGTACATTTCATATTCAAACTACAAAAACTAGCAATAAGAACTAGACCAGAAATTTAAGCCTAAGGCTCTTTCGCCAGCATCCATTGTTGTCACAGCTGTTTTTGGAAACTCTGAAAAGATAATTGGTCTTAAAAATGAGGGAAATTATACTGGAAGTCCTTTTACTTCTTCATCTATAATTTTCTGCACAAATTGTGTTGCCTTTTAATTGTGTTTTCATGGTGCAGTTATAATTAGCCACATTCCCAGGTGTAAATGGCCCTACATGGCCCAGTTCACCTCTTTGGTGAACTGCTTGGTAGATCACTTCTGCTGAAATGTCACTTGTTTTAAGGGCCAACATTCAGACAAACCGAGATTGCTTTTCTGTGTTCTTGTTTTTCAGACAGGGTCTTGCTAGGTAGCCCAGGCTGCTGGTCTCAAACTGTTGCATAAGCCTTCCAAGGGCTGGGCTTACTGATATGTACCATACCCGATGTTCTAGTTTCACTTTGTTGTTGTAAAAATGACGACAAGCAGAGTTAACTTAGTGGAGGGTTTAATTCATCTTAGAGGTCTCACCTCATTATTGAGGGAAGCTGGGCAGGAACTCAAGAAGGAACTTAAAGCAGAAACCATGGAAGAGTGCTGCTTATTGGCTTGTTTTCTGGCTCATGCTTATCTAGCTTTCTTATACAGCCCAGAACCACCTGCCAGGGGAATGGTGTACCCACAGTAGGCCAGACCCTCTTACATCAATGAACAGTTAAGACAATACCCCTTATAGATGACTCTGATCTAAGTGTGACTATAGGTTATGCCAAGTTGAAAATAATCACTAACCAGGATACCAGCTATGCTGGGGAGTTTCTTGAACAGACACATCATGCATATGTTTTGACAGCCTATGCTGGCTTCAAACTCACCATATAAACAGAGATTAGCACTGAACTCGTAATCCTCTTGCCCCAGCTTGCCTAGCTGGAATCACATGACTTAATCATCATCCTTGAGAAATATTTTTGATTACTCTCCTCCATCTTCCTCCCATCCAATCTATTACTAACATCCCTTTAAGAATTTACAAGCATACCTTGAACCTGGCCTCTCCTCTCCACACACATTGCTATTAATTTGGGTCAAAGCAGCCCATTACATGTCAACACCCTGACCCAGCATTTTCAAGGTTAGTCTCTCTCTTGCTCCATGTACCCCTCACTGCACACAATCCTCAGAGTCAGCCTTTGGCAACACTATTCCGATTGGAACACACATCCGGTTAAATTTACAGCATCAACCCACCAACGGTTGACCCGTACTCCCAGTGTACAGACTGACTCTGCCTTCTGCACACCCGCACAGTGCCTGCCCCATCATCCAGTCCCTACTCAGTGTCTCTCACCATGCTCTACCCACACCTGCTAGCTTGCTGCTTAAGGCCGTGTGATGGTTAATATTGATGCAACTTCACAGGTACCTGAATGACCATGAAAACAGTCTTCTTGGCATACCTGTGTTGGTATTTCTAGATTAGGTTAGTCGAGGTGGGATGCCATCTTGAGTGTGGACAGCATCACGCCATGGACTGGAGTCTTAGACCGGATAAAATGGGGGAAAGTTAGCTGAGCACCAGCACTCATCTCTCTGCTTCCTGACCGCAGGGCAATGTGACCAGCTGCCTTACATTCCTGCTGCCATGCCCTTTCTGCAGTGATGGGCTGTTCCCTTGAACTGAGTCAGGAAAACAAAACAACTTCCTTCTTTAAGTGGTTTATGTCAGGCGATTTGTTGCAGTGATGAGAAGTTATACGCAGACCTCTTAGTCACCGTTCCTTCTGCACACAGGTCATTCCCATTGCTCTTCACCTTTTCCAAAAGCCCGCACTAACCACCCAGTCCTAAGCATCGCTACACCATCCTGTAGTACACTGTTCGATCCCCACCATGAGTTATTGATGTTGCCTTCTGTCTTAGTTTGTCTATGTTGTCTACCACCGCCCGCCCCGGCCCATCCCATTCCCAAGTGCCTGAAACCTGCCTGGCACACATAGGGCTATTCGTAGATTCAGTTAGTTACACTAGGAGATAATCACTACTGTAATGGCTAAAGAGATGGCTCAGTGGGTAAGGCTGCTTGCCACCAAGCTTGCTGACCTGAGTTAAATCCCAGGAACCCACATAGTGGAAGGAGATAACCTAATCTTCACTGTCCTTTGACCTCCATACCTGCATAATGGCATGTGAGTGAACACACATAGAGATAGATGGATAGATAGATAGATAGATAGATAGATAGATAGATAGATAGATAGATAGATAGATAGACCAATCCCCTGTAGCTACCTTGATGATAAAGCACACATATTTGAGGCAGAATAGAATTTGATTAGGGAGCTTCTTTACCAACTAAGCCAATGAATACAGTTTACCTCTAGTAAATAAGTAATACTGAGGCCTGGTGAGACAGCTCAATTGTTAAAGGGATTGCCTTGCAAACATGAGAACCTGAGTTCAATCCTCAGAGTCACACAAGAAGAGCCAGGTGTAATGGAGTGCTTATAATCTCAGAACTGGTAAGGCAGGGATGGGAGGATTCCTGATGCTTATTGGCTATTCCAGTGGACTAGGCAAGCCCCAGGTTCGGTGAGGGAACCTGTCTCAAATAATATGATGGAGAGTGATAGGTGCGTACAACACACATGCATGCACATACAAACATACGCACACGCACACGCACACACACACACACACACACACACACTTTGGTTAGTTTCAGCATCTCAGAGTGTATACTCTTCAAAGTGAAAAGTGTCCCAAGCTTGCTAAGGATCAGATAGTAAGTGAGCAGTTTGGGCTTGCTGGTGTGCTCTCTCTGTAATTACAGATCTTTCTCCTTCCTTCTTGCTCCCTTCTTCCAGCCCACGCGAAATGACTGTAGCCTTTATTTTCTTCGTTATCCTCCCGGGAGAGAGCATCTGTCCCAGGATACAAGATGGGGGTGCTCACTGCAAAGTGGGAAGTGGGGTGGTATCTCCATGCCATGTGGAACTATTTTCCAGATCGCCTTAGACGGGAAAGGAGCACACGGTGAAGCAAACAGCTTGGCTGTGCAGGCATTTCCCTCCTGGGTCTCAGTCAAGTAACTGTTCTGTTAAGTTGGAGTCACAGCCTACAACTGCTCAGCCACAGAAATCGGGTAACTTGGGAGCATTTTCCTGCTCTATAACACCCTCACTGTTGTGGTGTCAATGTAAAATGTTCCCCCACAGGCTCATGTGTTTGAACACATGGTCCCCAGCAGGTGGTGCTGTTTGGGAAGGTTATGGAGTCTTTAAGAGGTGAAGCCTTGCTGGAGCAAGTTGATCCTTGGGTAAGGGAAGGGATGGGGTGTGGGGATTGATGCTTTGTAGCCCAGCCTCACTTCCTATATACACTTGGAACACGACTTTGGATGTAATGTGGCCTTTCCCTCGCACCTCTGCCACCACACTTTCCTGCCACAATAAACTGTACTGTGAAACTGACCCAAAGTAAGCCCTTCCTTCAATGTTTTTCAGGACTTTGTGACATCAGAATGAAAAGCTACTTTGTAAAAAGTCTTGCTTAGAGACTTCTCATTTTTAGCTTCATCTCTCTTTGTTTTTTAAATTTTTAATTATGTGCATGCATGCATGTCTGTGTATGTGTGTTCACACGAGCACAGTGTTCACAGAAGTCAGAAGAGAGTGTCATAGCCTCTGGAGCTGGGTTTATAGGTGTTTGTGAGCCATCTGATGTGGGTGCCGAAAACCAAAGTTGAGTTCTCTGCAAGAGCAGGTGCTGGGAAATTGAACCTGGGTCCTCTGTAAGAGCAGCTAACACGCTTGTCTATTGGACCACCTCTCTAGCCTCCTGTCTTTGTTTTATCTGATGGAGTGTTTCCCTTTGCAAATGTCACAGATGCTTTAAATGTTTTTCTATTTCACTGCAGATACACTTTCAACCCTAACTGATGGGTACCCCAAAGTCTATCTTCTCCATCTGTCTCTGTTCTTCACACAGCCATTTCCTGTGCTGTTTAAGTCATTGCTACCAGCACAACTTGTGTTAAATCCCTCTTCCTCTCCCTTCTACTCTGCTTTATACAAGGCTTTGTGAAAGTCTATTGTACACCTGAATATATATTCTCTCCAGTTGAGTCTTCTATGGCACTTTCACATGTAATATGCCATTTTCATTTTCCTAATAACTCTCATAAGAGGTGGGTAATGTGCTTTGGCTACAGACACGCATCGCTGAACAATGGAGATACGCTCGGAGAAATGCCATATTGGGTGGTTCCGTCATCCTGGGGCTATCATAAGGCAAAACCTGAAACCCAGATGGTGCGAGTCAGTTACTCCACGAGGCCTCTTGATGAAATCGAAAGAGGTAGTAAGCTCAGACTGTGGGAGGCAGCTGCTGCTGCAGCACCGTACTGCTTTACAGTAAATGTTTATGGGTTTTGATAAGTAGAAGGAATATGCTCTGAAATAACAATAAAAGCACAAAAACATAAAGTGGCAACAGACTCTCTTATTATAATTATTATAATTATCAAAAATTATGCGCTGTGCAGAACTCAGTGGCCTATGCTTGCGTGCTGCTGCTAGCTCGATGGTTCTGATTATACGAGCATCAAGAGATACAGAAGTGACGCAGTAGTATGATGTGTCTGAAAGGTGTCAATCAGGAACGTTCACAGGAACTTTCCAAGTCCATCACACTCTTATACAACCACCATTGTATACTCTGATAATGTGATTTAAAAAAAATACCTCAACAAAAGCAAGTTAAGGAAGATAGAGTGTTTTTTTTCTACTCCTAATTCCAGGTTATAGTTCATCACTATGGAGAAGTCAAGGCAGCAAAGACATACCATATCTGCAATCAAAGGCAGAGAAAAATGAATTCATGAATGCCTGCCAGTGCTCAGTTCATCTTCTCCATTCATACCAGATTCCTGTCTAGGGGATGATGCTACCAGCAGTGTGTGGGTGTTCCCAATTCAATGAACAATCAATCTCATTCTCAACAGATACGTCCACATGTCAACAATCCCTCACCGAGACACTCTTCCCGGTGATTAAAGATTACACTGAGACATTCTCTGTAATCCTATAGCTAAAAGACTTCCAGGAGCCAAAGTTTTTTACCAGGGAAAGTGGATGTCCAAAGGGGTATTGCCTTGCTCCACACCCACTTCCCTGACTCTTGCTGGAAAGCAACATTAAAAGAAGGACACTCTCCCCCCAACTGTAGGACATGGGCCTGATTCTCCTTAGAGCCCCTGCTATGCCATCTCTCTGTTGGGCTGGGGCCTGAATTTTCAGAGTCCCTACCACGTTGTGGTTCTGTCGTTGTCTGTCTATCCATGACATTCATAACTCTTCTAATGGACTTCTTACCCACAACAATTAATCTCAGACCCCACTGGACCCCACATCTTAAACCATTCAGAGATATTCTACATGCTGGTATTTCGCATCTTTTAGAAATGAAAGCTTAAAATCCTTGCCAACGGACCCTTAGAAAAACTCCCTAGTCTACATGCCAGGGCCCCACCCCTTCAGCTACCACATTTGTTGGTATGTAAGGAGGGATTTGGGTTTTCCTTTATAAATGCAAGAAAAGTAGGCAGGAGCTCAAATGTGGTAGAAGTCAGAATCTTATGTGATAGTAATGATGATGGTGAGATGAACTCTTCATGCTTGGGCAGCACTTTTCATTATTTCTAATGCATTTTTAAATCTATTATTATGTTTCTTTCTCACAGTGTCTCCGGGAAACAGTCATGAGATGGACTTTTCAGCTCATTTGCTTAGATGAGGGCATTGAGATGAAGTCTGCCAAGTTTTCTTATCATTTAGCAATATATCCATGAAAACAATATACTCATGAAAAGCAATTCCATATGACAATGGATGTGAAAGAACACACACACATACATACACACACAAATGAAGGGTAGGATGAAAATGAATGGCCAGGAGGTAGGAAGAGGGGAAACACTTGTAGCTTATAGTACATCAGCAAAGACCTTTATGGAGCTGAAAGAGAGATCTGAGGAGGTCAGTGGAGTAAACCGTTAAGGTTTGCTTAAGTACTTGAGGATGGAATTTCTAAATGCAAGAAATTTCAGGGGCTGAAAATATCACTCAATGGGTAAGGGCACTATCTATTCTTCCAAAGGACCCTGGGTTCAATTCCCAGCACTCACATGGTGGCTCACAACTTGATGGGACCTAGACTTACCTTGGAGACAAACCACTGAGCATGTCTGGATTAGGTTAAGTGGGAATCCTCCCCATCACCGAGGCTCGGACCCTGGACTGAATAAAAAGGGGAAGGCCATCTGAGCCCCAGCACTCATCTCCGCTTCCTTCCTGACTGTGGATACCATGTGACCAGCCACCACACGCTCCTGCTGTCCGGGAATTCTCACCACAACAGATGGCATCCCTCCAACTGTGAGCCAAAATGAACTCTTCCTCCATTAAGTTGCTTCTCATCGAGTATTCGATAACGGTAAGAAGAAATGAGAAAAGGAACCAGCCCACACAGCTATCAGAGTCACACTGACAACTAAGGAGAGAAGCAGAAAGAGCGAGAATGCCTTGAACCCAAAGGACTTTGGGAGAAATAGCACGATTCTGGATTTCACCCCCACAAGGCTGTCTGGCGTATTCAATACCATGTGTGGTAGCAACATGGCTGCCCTCAAGTTTGGGTGTCAGAGCTTACAGAAACGTTCTAGAACTATATCTTTGGGAGCAGTTTTAAAGTATTTAAACCTATGGGCATTAGTGAAATGTACCATAAAGTACGTACAAGGAGAGAAGTGTCTGTGGTCACCCCAGGCTCATCAGCAAGACCTGAGAACAGGGAAGAATAGATGGAGAAGCAGTTGACAATGAAGGTGGGAATGTGTTTTCCCAGAAGCCAACTGAAGGCAGTGTTAAAAGGAGAACAGAAGAGGGATGTGAAGACAAAGACACACAGAATTTGCCATTGGCTATGGCAGCATGGCAGCTATAGCCACATGCTACCTCCACTGGAGCTGATCATAAAACATGTTCTAATTAGCTTAAATATCAACTTGGCACAGCCTACAGTCAACTAGGAAGAGGGAACTTCAAATGAAGAATTGCATCTATTGGACCAGTCTGTGGGCATAACTGTGGGGGACTGTCTTGATTGTTGATTGATGTAGAAGGCCCAGGCCACTGTGGGTGGCACCATTCCCATACACACACATACGTATACATGTATACGTATGTGTGTGTGTGTGTGTGCATGTGGGTGGGCATGCATGCTTGTGCTTATGTGAAAAGGCCAGAAAGTAGGCATCAGGTGTCTTCTTCCATCAGTCTTCATAAAGTCCTGTAACACAGGTTCTTTCCTGAGGCATGGCTCCCATCTAAGGAGCTTGCAGGCCAGCAAGCCCAAGTGATCCTGTGTCCACCCCTTACCAGAGCTAAGTTATAGGTATTTGTAGGAACTGAGTGTGCTTTGTGGGTGCTGGGCTCTGAGTCCATCTCTCCAGCACCTGGAAGGACTCGTAGTCTGGGTGAGACCAAGTCCATTATGGTGGGGAAGCTCAGTGGCAAGGGCACAGAGCTGCTTGCCCAAGTCTCACTGGGTGGAATAAGAAGCCTGAAGTAGAAATTGCTGGTGCACAGCTCAATTTATTCCCATTAATTCAGTGTGGGATCCTGGTCCACAGTGTGGAACCTCCCACATTCAGGATTTGTCTTTCTTCTTTGGTTAAACCACATAGAGATGGCCTCTCAGACTGGACTAAAACTGAGTCTCTCTCTAGTCCTCTCGGTATTTCTTGGTGCAGTCAAGATGGCGATCAAAATAACTAGCGCAGAGCTGGATCAACAGGCAGACTTGCATCCTGCCGCCTGGCTAGCCCCCTGGAGCTCACCACAGGCAACTGACAGGATACATCTGTGACATTGTGGGCTGAGCTGTATGTGCTCCTGAATCTTAATAACAGACAAGATTTGGGGGCTGGCTGTCTGGGGGCACATGCGAAAACTGTGAGGGAGGATCTGGAATCAAGGGAAAGATTATAAGAGTGGGAGCAAAAGAACATTATTATTCTGTGTTATTCTAATTCAAAGTTCTGAGTGTACTGAGTAGTGCAGGCATCCAATAACCCAGAGATGTTTCGTTATTTATTATTATTATTTTTCAGTTTTATTTTGACAGCTCATTCCTACTTCTCCCTTTCACAGAACTTTATGAATTGGTGGAGAATGGGGAAAGCTAAGTAAGATACCAAGAGAGGCTTTGAAATTAATCACATTGTTTTTATCTCAGCAAAAGACAAAGTCTGGCTACACGAGTCAGCGAGCCAGCACCAAGCACCCAGCTCTGATGGAGAATTCTTTTTTGCTTCCTCTGAGAGAAAGAATTTAGTTCTTTTGGTAAGGTCGGCAGTTGCTAGGTAAGACTGTGGCTCTTTGATTCATGCTTCAACCTAATGTTTTCCTTGACCATAAGAACCTAATTATTGATTCAAGAAAGAAAGAATTGGGCTAGAGAGATGGCTCACTGGTTAAGAATCCTTCCAGCTCTTGCAGAGCATCTGGGTTCAGTTCCAGAATCTATGGTTTGTTTACAACTAACTGAAACTCTGGTTCCAGGAGATCTGGGACTCCCTTTTCTTGCCTCTTCCAACATCTGTATGCATGTGGTACACATATGGTCATGAAGACACACACACATTTAAAAAAAAATAACTCTAAAAAGATGAAATAATGAAGAAATTGAATGAATAAAAAGCACAGAGACAAGAAAGTTTTCAATACAAAACACATACATTCTTTGGTTGTCAAGAATGAAGTATTTAACCTTTCAATAACAAGACTCTCATAAAGACAGCAGCTTCCAAACCCTGACACTCCTCCACCCTGCTGCTCAGGCTGCCACTGTCACCTACGCTGATGAATGGAACCTCTGTATGCCTTCCTCAGCTCACAAATCACAGCAGCTGTGACTTAAAGGATACATCATTCTATCTCCTCAGTAACTTTAGCCCTCAGACACGAAGATAGAATTTATGGGAGGTGAGTTAGAAGTGAATCAAGTGGATTCAGTGGATTTGTTGTTGAGTAAGAGAATAACAGGAGAATTCTCATTTTCACTGCAGGAACTTTTTTTTAAATAAACAGTACCTTTGATGTTAGATAAGGCTGACTGTTAGGTAGTGGAACAGACTGCTATCTGTTCCGTTATACCCTGCATCCCTTTAGTAGCTTGTGTTTTTCATTGATATATCATATTCCAGTGTGTGGCCATACCGCAATCTGTGTGTTCCCTTGCTTTGGCAGATAGCTGGGTTGTTTCCAGCTTCATGCTGGGATGGTACCTCTCTAAGCTCTTGAACATAGGTTTTGGCACTGCTCTGCAAGTTACATATATATATATGTACACATATATATATGTGTGTGTATGGGAAGGCACTGGGGGAAGGAGAGAATTAAAATAAAGTAAAATCTTTAAAAAAAACCCAGTAAACAATCTCTCATTTTACAGGCCTTTCTCATTTGTACCAGTCACTAACCTTGGAATTGGGTGTCACACCAATTCAACCATCTCTATGCTACCTAAGATACCTGAAGAATTCTCATTCCTTGACAACAGACACTGCTGGAATCTGGGTATAGAATGGCAAAGAAGACAGATGAAGAAATGGAATAAGAGCTCACATTTCCTCTTTACAAGATGGGTAATTATGGCTGGCATGGGGTTTGGTAGCATGCTTGCCTAGCGGGCACGAAGCCCTCGGTCTCCACTACACAGACCAGGTGTGGCGATGCATGCCTGCCATCCAAGCAACTCTGGAACCAGGAAATAAAACCCAGGAGGATCAGAAGTTCAAGGTCATCCTCAGCTACCTGGAAGTTCAGGACCAGTGTGGGCTGTTTAAGATCCTATTTCAAATAACAACAACACAAAACAAAACCAAAACCAAAATTCAAACCCAGAATGACAGACAATTAAACCTTAATGGACAATTACCTACAGGATGCATTTATAAATAGAACCTATTTGTGCTCAGTGGTAGGACATGAGCTATATTTGTGGAAAATGTTGGCTAGATTTCTACCTTGGGAGTCTTTCTACACCAGTAAGTCCTAATCTCTTTTCCGCCCGAGATACACAGGGGATTATGTTCCCGTTTGTACTGCAGCCCCAGGGGGACTGCTACAAGAAATCCTCCAGTCTCTTGCTCTCCTTATTAAGCAGAGAGAACGGAACATGGAAACATGTGCTTGCTCCTCTGTACTCAGCATCCGCTCACTGTCTGGTTGTCTCTGGTACAGCTCTGTTTGCTGGCTTTAAGGTGAGTTAAGGAAATGAAGAGCCCAGCATGAAATCTTACAGGACATGGGTCTTTGGTGTGGTTATTATTATTTATTTTTTGAGACAAGATCTCACCCTAGTTTGTCCATATATTAGTATGCTTTCTGTTGTCTTGATTAATGACCCTGACAAAAAGAGGCTTCGAGTTGAAAGAGTGTGTTTTGGTTCACAGGTTCAGAGATCTCATGGTCAGGAAGACGTGGAAATGAACAGGGGAGACATAGCAGCAAGGGTACGCAAACCTAGCTGACCACCGTTTATCTGCACTCAGGAAGCAGAGAAAAAACAGAACATGGGGACAAAGGCTCTAAACCTCAAAGCCACCCTCAGTGATGGGTCTCCCCCTGCAAGGTCCAAAGTCTTCCCAAACAGCGCCACCTGTTGGGAACCTAGTGTCCAAACACATACCTGAACATACATTCACATAACAGCCCAGAATAGATGATACTGGTCTCAAAATTATAGTCCTCCTGAATCACTGTACCAAGTGCTAGAATTGCAGGTGTGCAGAACATGCCCAGCCTGAGCTTGCTTGAATGGTTTCTTCCATACCAAGTTTGTTCTGGAAACATTAAAAGGATCTCTCTCTCTCTCTCTCTCTCTCTCTCTCTCTCTCTCTCTCTCTCTCTCTCTCTGTGTGTGTGTGTGTGTGTGTGTGTGTGTGTGTGTGTGTGTGTGTGTGTGTGTGATATGTATCAAGTTTCTGCAGAAACCAGAGGAGGATGCTGGGGCCCCAGGAGCTGGACTTACAGGTAGTTGTGTGAGCCTCAGGTCCTTTGGAAGAGCAGAAAGATCTACCCTGTGAGTCATCTCTTCAGCCCAGCAGTGGCTTTTCTTTCAATGTTGATTTTGCATCCTGCTACTTTATAAAATTTAACCATCAGCTCTGATAGTATTTTAGAAAACCTTTAGGTTTTTCTCTATTGAGAATTACATCATCTGCAAACAAGGATAATCTGATTTCTTACTAAGATAATGAATTTTGGAAATTGTTTCTCAAAATACCATAATGAATTGTTTCCCCTTCATGAACAGCCATAGAAAAACAGTGTAAGCATTGGAGACTACTCTCTCCTATTCACTTCTGGAATTTCTCTCTCTTTGCAGCCTTTGAATAAACTGATCAGGGTCCCCTTTTGCTTGGGTATTTAGAAGGCTGGGCTATGGTGGTCTGGAAAGCAGTTTGGATATCAGCTTTCTCCTTGGTGTCCTCTGTAGGTTAGGGTGACATCGAACCCTTTATTGTCCTGATTCTCCCTCCCAGTGGTAGGATTACAGGCATGTCTGGTATATGCCATGCTGAGGAAGGCGTCCTGTTAGGCAAGCACCTTATCAATCAACTGAGCCACACGCCCAGTTTCTCTTTGCTCCTTGGCCTGATTTCCCTTTGACAAACTGTTTCATCTCAACATGATCTATGTCCTCTTCTGAGACTGAGTATATCTTAATAAGATGTAGCATATATCACCAAGTAAATGCATACATAAGCCAGTCACAAGAGCACCTTTACCTGACAAGCATCATAAGAGATGGAGCCATAATACTAATTCATTAAAGCCCACCATGCTGCCTATAACATGTTTTATTCATTTGGGAATGTTTCTCCCTGTGAGGAATTAGGACTAAACAGCATCACCAGCAAAAGGGACTTTATCCAGTAAGCATAAGACCATGGACTGGTATCTTAAAGAAGAGCAAGGAACTTGCAGACATGACCACCATCTTCAAATACTTCATAGACTGTCAGGCAGACAGGAGTAAATGAACTGACTCTCCCTATTGGGTTAGACATGAGGCTGAGAATTGCAGACTCTGAAGTGCCAGGTGAGTCCTCTTAGAACTGCATCTCCAATGGAGCACTGCTTAGATGTAGCACGTTCTCCCAGGGAAGACAGAGATCCAGGTTTTGATGGGAGTCTTATCTAAAACTTCACTTAGGAAAAACAATTTTTAAATGGGGCTAGAGGGATGGCTCAGTGGTTAAGAACACTTGCTGCTCCTGTTCAGTTCCCAGTCCCCACCAACATCATCAGGGACCTCACAACTGTCTATCACTCTGGCTCCAGGGGAGCTGACATCCCAGGTACCCACACTCATGTGCCCAAACCCACATGCAGACACACACAATTAAAAATAAAACAAAACTTAAAGTAATATCAAAGATTCACATCGATGAAACATTAGCATCTTCTAATCCCAAGAGCCCATGGTTATTGTTTCACTCACTGTTCCTGTCACTAGAGCCAAATAGCTGTCAGGAAGCAACTCAAAGAGAAGATCTGAGCTCATGGTTTGAGGGTACAGCCTATTACTGCAGCAGAGGAATGGGGACAGGAGCATGAGGTTTCATGTTCACAAGTTGGGAAGCATCAAAAAGAAGGTTCTGGCATCCTGCTGGCCTTTCCCCTTTTGTCCTTTTGTTTAGCTCAGAATTCTACTTCTGGAGATGGTGCTGTCCACACTGAAGGGGTTTTCCCTCCTCTGCTAAGCCTCTCTAGTAACATCCTCACAGTCACACCTGGCAGCCTGCCTTGATAATGTTTTAAGCACCTCTCTTTTTTAAAGTTTTATTTTCTATTTATGTTTTTTTATTATGGGAGTGTGTGTGTGTGCATAGATAGGTGTGTGCATGAATGTAGGTGCCAGCAGAGGTGAGTGGAGCAAGATTCCCCTCAGGCTGAACTTATAGGCAGTTTTTAGCCTCCTGATACAGATGCTGGGAATTGAACCCGGGTCCTCCAGAAGAGCAATATGTGCTCTCCACTGCCAAACCATCGTTTCAGCACCCTGTAGGTATTTCTTGACCCATCAAATGCACAATCAAAATTCACCACCCCACCTCTTTACACCATGAGTAAATTTCCAATAGAAAACTAACTTATTTCGACTATACAAATGTATATTGGCTTGACTATTGTACTGTGTTAGAACAACTGGGGGGAAACAGCAAAATGAGACTCTTCCAACTATTTCAGGATAAGGCTCTTAAGAAATGAAATTGCAGCCCAAGTTTTAGGGATTGTATTTTCAAAATGTCCCTATTCCCTGTGCAGCCAAGCTGCCCTTCTCTGCCCTCTGGAAATAAACAGGCATTACGACACTCTCAGAACGGAGGTTCGAGTGATTTCCCACTGCGTCCTTGTGCTTTAATACTTAGGCAATAAAGCTCACGACACTTTCAATAAAGAGTACGGAAGGAAATGCTCCTTATTCATGAGTGCACACAAAGCCACACCATGCACAATTTGACAAAAGCGCAGTTAAGCAGCCAGATCTGAGATTTCAAAATCACTCCCTTCACCACCAGGGACCTGAGCTGATAGGCTATGCAAAACTGACAGCCAATTTCATGCCAGCTTGAATGCCTAGATGCCAAGGTTGTGTCGGAATTGCTTAGCATTCCCAATACAAGCAAACAAGGTCCTAAAGCTGTGTGTATGTGTGTGCATGTGTGTGTGTGTGTGTGTGTGCATGTTCATGCAGTTGTGCATCTGTGTTGGTGTGCTCACCATGTAGGCACATGTTGAGGCCAGAGATTGATATCATGTCTTCTTCAAACATTTCTCTACCTTAATTTTCAATTATTTTATCATTATTTATTGTTATCTTGTGTGTGTGTGATACGTGTGTTTGAGTGTGGGCACACAGGTGCTATGGCACACGTGTGAAGGTCATCAGACAACTTCCAGGAGTCAGTGCTGTCCGTCCACTGTGGGTTCCAGGGATCAAACCTGGTTTGTCTGTGTCAGTGTTCTTATGTACTAGTTTTCTGAGACAGGATCGCACACTGAACTTTGCCATTTTGGCATAAAGGGTGTCTAGCAAGCCCTCCGGATCTGCCTGCCTCTACTGCATAGCATGTGGGTTGCAGACATACACAACTTCTCCAGCTTTTCATGTGGGTGCTGAAGATATGAGCTCAGGTCCTCGTGCATGGCTAGCCAGCACCTGACATGCCAAGACATTGACCAAGACCTAAAGATATCCCAAGTATAATAACCTAGAACCAGAGCAAAAAAAAAAGAGCAGACAGTACAGAAGCATGAAGAAGTGTGTCTAACTAAGGGACAGGTCAGAAAGAGGGCTCTCCAGTTAAGAGTCCTTGCTGCTTTCACAGAGGACCCAAGTTTGGTTCCCAGCAACCATGTCAGGCAGCTCACAACCTCCTGCAACTCCAGCTACAGGGAATCCAAGATCTTCTTATAGCCTTAGAGGGCACAACACTCGTGTACATACACATAAAGTTAAATAAAACAAAAATTAAAAAAAAACCAAACACCCAAGAAAGAGTTTGGATTATGACTGTGTCCTTAGGACGTCACAGAATATAACACCAGAGGAAGGATTCAACTGATGGTGTGAATCCAACCACCTTCTCACCTGCTGAATTCTCCCCTATCCACAAAGGAAATCCTCCACACAGGAAATGTTTTCTTTATATTAGCAATTCTGTAATTAAAAAGCCAGAAATGTGGGCTGAGGAGATTGCTCAGTGGTTAGTGCTTTGTATTTCAAACATGAAGACAGGGTTCAGAAATCCAGAAAACCATGTCAATGCTGGGTGGTCATGGTAGCCTTTCTGTAGTTCAAGCCACAGAAGGCAGAGGCAGGAAATCCCCCGAGAATGCTAGATAGCAAAACTAGCTGTATTGACGAGACCTGGGGTTTGATTGAGAGACCCTGCTTCAATGAATAAGGTGGAAGAGTAACTGAGTGTAATTACTGACCTTGAGCTTACAGGTATGCACACACTCATACACACACACACACTGGCACAAGAACCCACCTGCCATGCAAACATATGCACACACTGAATGAACTCCAAATATATAAGTCTTGGGATATCTGAACCCTTGCATCACTCCAAACCCTTTAGCACAGGGGTACACAGACCAAAAGACTGAACGGCAGCATCCCACTATATGTAAGCATCTCAGACAATGTGAGCCATCAAAATCTGTGTAGACATCTCAGTTGATAAAGTGTTTGCCTTGCAAACATGAGGACCAGAGTTTGATCCTGAAGATTCAAGTAAAAATTCTGCCATCATGGCATGCTTATAACCGATGTGCCAAGGAGGCAGAAGCAGGGGAATCTTTGAGGCTCACTGGCCAGCTAGCCTAGCCGGTAGGTTAAGTTCCAAACCCACGAGAGATGCAGGCTCAAAAAACAAGGTAAAGAGCACCTGAGAAATCACACACAAGGCTGTCCTACAGCCTCCACACGCATGCACACATAAGTGCACACACACAAACAAAATGTGGCCACTTGGTCCAAGGTGCTGCATCTACTTCTCTGCTAGTGTTTTGATAAATGACATCAGACAAGATTGTCAGATGAGATTAAAGGCCTGCAGGGAGAGAGCCATCCATTTCCAGCTTAGTGAAATTAATGAATTCTAATGAGCTACTCCATGTTGAATAGCTTTTGGCTTGGCAGTGACTGACAGGCATTTTGACTCTCTTAATATGATTCCTGTACAGCAATCGAGAACCAGCTGTCACCAAGGTGACCAGGAACAAGTGATTTGTAGGCTTATCAAAGGATGTGGTACAGGAAGATCTCTAAGCCCCTTCTGTGAGAGAGATGGGCGGGGAGAGAAAGGGAGAGGGAGGGAAGGATGGATCAAGAGAGAGGCCATGAATGCAGGTGCCAGCTGTGTGTGTGCACATGCACCCATGCATCTGTGCATGAGCGGAGGCTCCAGGACAGGCATGTATGTCGTGCCTTGGGTGCAGTCTACCTTTTGTTTGAAATGGTGCTCTAGTTTCCTCTTGTTGCTGTGACAAAATACCATGACCAAACGCAACATGGAGGAGAACAAGTTTTATTTGGCTTACACTTCCAGACCAAGGGTCATCACTGAGGAAGTCAGGACAGGAACTGGAAGCAGACCATGGAAGAATGGTGCTTGCTAGTTAGGTAGCTCATTCATGATCAGCAGCTTTCCTTCTTCTTTCTTTCTCTCTCTCTTTCTTTCTTTTTTCCTTTCTTTCTTTCTTTCCTTTCTTTCTTTCTTTCAGACAGGCTCTCATTATGTAGCACTGGCTGGTTTCAAACTCAGAGCATCTATCTGTCGCAGCCTCCCCAGTGCTGGGATTGAAGATATGTACCATCACACCTGGCCTTGGGAATATTCTCATACAGCCCAGGACAACCTGCCTAGGGAATGATGCTGCTCACAATGCACTGGGCCCTCCAGCATCAATTAATAATTAAGACAACTCCTTACAGACATGTTCATGGACCAATGAGAACTAGGCTACTCCTCCATTGAGAAACCCTTCTCAGGTGCCTCCAGGCTGTGCCAAGTCAGTAATTAAAACCAAGAAGAACAGATGGGGTACCACTGTCCTGGAACTCAACAAGTAGACTAGGCTGGCTGGCCAATGAGCTTCAGGAATCTACCTGTCTACACCTCCCCAGGGCTGTGACTGCAAACATCACCACAAACTGTTTATCATTTTTTATGTGGGTGCTGGGAATCAAACCCAGGTCTTCATGCTTACGCAGCAGCAGGCGCGTTAATGGCTGAGCTATCTCCCCAGTTTAACAATGTAGCACTTACGAAAATACATGGAGCTGTCAGGTCCGCTCAGTGTAATGCTATCTCCTAGCAAGTCTGATGGCCTGCCTGGAATCCCATGGATTTGAATGGTACTACCAACTCTAGTAAGTTGTCCTCTGACTTCCACGTGCTCACAGATGCATGAACCACCATTTTCAACACACATGCACACTCATACACACATGCATGCATACACACACAATACACAAATTAAGGTAAAAAAATATTTTAAAGTGCACTTAAAAGGTGAGCTTTCTGAGAACTGCTTTCTGCTCTAAGTGTTCTCTGTCACTTACATCATAGATGTAATGATGTTGTATAGCACTGTCCTCTGAGATAAAACCATCCATCTTGGAAGGAAGCTTAAGACACAGGATATTAAAGGGAAGTTGAATCAACAAGATGCTCTAACGAGGGAAGCTCTTTAAGACACAAGATGTTTACAGGAAGGGGAAACAAGGGGATGGTCCAAGGGAAGGTGAAACATCCCACCCTGGAAGAAAGTTCCTTAAGCTCAGGAAGCAAACAACTCAATAGCGTCAGGAAGTCCCTGAAACTAGCTAGCCTTCTCACTCCCCAGGCATACATGTAAGCTGTAAGAACTGTTGAAAGGCATTCTCCATCAAACTGCCTGCAAGGGACACTATACAACCCTTTGAGCTGCCTGGAAGTTGTGTAGTGTCGTCTGGGGTTCTAGCTTTCATGAGTTTTCACCTGTGCTGGGGTGAGCTTTTAATGGTTTTGCTGTCTTTGAGTCAGTTCTGATCCTGAAAGCAGTTCCTCATTCATATGTTGGTAAAGAACACCAGTAAAACCCATTGATTTCCCAGGAGAAATTTCAGTGGTCCTTGCTTTGGTCTGTTATTGGTTCCCTGTATGGGATAAGTAGATGTTTGTTCACACCTCTATAGGTAATTTTTTCACCCTACTTTATTTGGGGTTCCTTAATGCCTTTACCTCTATTCCAATACCCAAACCCTAGGTAGGAGAGAAAGAAGGTTAGAAGAGAAAGGTGATGTAGACCTCTTTAGACCTAGTTGTGGCTGGTTAGGGTTGTTAGGGTCTTTGGGAAATACCAATGTCAGTCGTCAGGATAACCAGCAGTCTAGGTAACCAGCAACCTTCTTCTTTCTTCATCTGT
Organism: Pachyuromys duprasi; assembly: GCA_028658305.1. Lineage (NCBI taxonomy): Eukaryota > Metazoa > Chordata > Mammalia > Rodentia > Muridae > Pachyuromys > Pachyuromys duprasi. The sequence goes on from CM053766.1 coordinate 98,058,927, forward strand.
CCATCTGCTCAGAGCCCTCGCCCTCTCTCTCTGGGCTTTATACCCTCTCTAAGTCCTCAGAGTTAAACTCTTTACAGATGGCAAAGACCATGCCTCCCACATGAGGCAGTTTTCAGCTGGTAAAGATCACGCCCCTCTCCTATCTACACAAGGCAATTATCAGCAGTGGATAAACTAAGGCAGTTTAATATCCCACACTTGGGACTAAAACAAAAACATATTTATATAACATAACTGAGTTATTAAAGAAACCAAAACTTCTCCTGCACAGCTCCTCAGGAATAGTGTCATACAACAAATGACTAAGTCAGTAGATTCAGGCCTGTGAACCACTATCTGCTCCTTGCTCAAGGTGTACACTTGCAAAACCAAAGATGCCTTTATAAACAACTCATTTAGAACTCTGGAACCAAGTTGGGTAAGAAAGATGACTCAGTGGTTACAAGTACACGTAGTTCTTCCAGAGAACCCAACTTTAGTCCCTAGCACCCACAACCAACAGCTTCCAGCCACCTAAAACTCCAACTTCAGGAGATCTAGTGCTCTCTTCTGACCACTATGGGCACTGCACTCCTATACTCGTAACTACCTACTTAACCTACACACACACACACACACACACATACACACACACACACACACACACGCACTTTCTAATAATAAAAATAAATCTTAAAACATATTTTTGGCAAAATTGAAATTTATCATTAGTGGATGTGTCTAGGGCTCTAAGACTTTTATGTTCATTATCAGTGAGACAGAGAAGCCTGGGCAAACAAATAGAGTAAATAAAATGACACAGCAATGCTTAAGTAACTAAAGAAACAAAGAAGCCTGCCAAGGACTTTGGCAATTTAATTAAGGGTGTAAAAGCATGGTAATTACCAATGTGGCTCAGTGCTTCTAATACAAACACTTTTTTAAAAGTAGCACTTAGTTCCAATTACTTTAGATGCACAAAGTGGTAGAGAAATACTGTAATAAAGCCTATGTCTTTTAAAAAATGCCTCAATAATGAGATTTATCTAATTCACTCAGACTGGCCTTCCCTAAATGGTCTGAACTGATGCAGTTCAACCAAATGTGTAGTAAACAAAACAAGCTTAATTAATTTGAATCATCTTGTAATACAGACATAGATATACCAGTGCTGGAGGGTGTGGCTCAAAAGCAGAACCTTTCCCTAGAATCCCTCAGTGAGGGGCTGGGATGGGGCTCAGTGGTTGAGCCCCTGCCTAGAATCACAGCCCCCCCCTGAGTGAGGGGCTGGAATGGGGCTCAGTGATGGAGCACCTGCCTAGAATCCCCCAGTGAGGGGCTGGAATGAGGCTCAGTGGTACAGCGCTAGCCTAAGATGCATGAGTCACCGGGTTCCATCTCTAGCACCACACAAGAAGAAGACAAAACAAAAAGGCACAAGAGGATGTGGTGGGCGGTGGGCACTGGTGATACTTTGAGATCTGGGAGAGTGGACATGATACATTCAGGTGAGTTTGTGGAGCAGGGTCTTCAGCAGAGACAGGGGTAACTCAATAGCCCTGGTCTTTCCCCTAGCGCTGCTGTTACTTGGGGGGAACATTCTGGCTCTCTGGGAGGGGCAAGTTGCTCATCACCTGGTCCTTGGCTTTCCTCTTGGCTCTGCATGGCCTTCCTATCCCATAACTGCCGCAGTCCTGCTCAGCTTGGCTATGAGGTTGGGAACCGGTACTGGCTCTGTATAGGTATAGGGTAGTGGCTCTCAGAAATGGGCCAAAGCCTCCTTAGAGACTTCGCTCTCTGTTCCTATTAACCTTCTGTCTGGGAAACAAAGTCCTATGCTGCAGCCAGCAGACTCTGTTTTGGTCGCCAATAGCAGGGTTGCCTATTGGTCGTCAAAGCCCACCCTGCCAGATGGGGCTTTCAGCAGACCCAATTAGTCAGTGGTTTGATTTCCTCTCTTCGGAAGGAGTGTTGGATGCGTGCAGATGTTCCCTCTGGATGAACCCACTCTGAGCAAGCAGGCCTGGAGGCAGCTCCCACCACAAAGGCACAGAAGCCAGCTTCCTTCTCCTGTGACTCGCTTGACATTGGCCACTCCAGTTGGTGGCGTCTGTACTCTGAGAATAAAGTTTCAATGCATCCAGTTGACCCACTTAGAACAAATTTTCTTTTTTAAAAAGTTCACAGGAGAGGAGTTTTACGGCATGAAAATTTCCCTTTTTCCTTCAGCTTAAAACTGTATCAGGCAGCCGGGCATGGCGGTGCAGCACTCAGGGAGGCAGAGGCAGTTGGATCTCTGTGAGTTCGAGGCCAACCTGGTCTACAAAGCCCCGACAGCCAAGGCTACAGAGAGGGAACCTGTCTCAGGGAAACAAACAAACAAAACAAAACAAAGCAAACTATATCAGGGTATGCTATTATAGCATTGTTTAATATGTAGATTGTATTGCTAGTCATAAAATAAAGTATTTTTAAATTAAAAAATGTTTTCTTGTTTACTTTTTTGTTGTTGGTGGTGGAGCTTTTTTTTTCTGGGTGGTGGTGTTTTAATTAAAATATTTAACAAAAGAAAATGAGGGAGAGACAGTTTAAATGTAGGGTTATAAAGATGGCTCAGTCAACAAACTGCTTGCTGCTTGCTGAACAAACATGAGTCCCAGCACTAGCACCCACATAAGAAGCTAGGCATAGTGACCTCACTGGAATTCCAGCGCTAAAGCCCCGGAGCCTAATCAGCTCAGCACACCTGCCCCTTTGTATAGTAGCTTCCTCAGAACTGAAACATTCATTCCCCGAGGAATGTGGGGGGCGGGGGGGGGAGCCTCCTGATATGACTCCGGAGACTCACAGGAGTCTCCGCTAGGGATTATCTACACCGGGTTGGCCTGTGGTGGAAATTTGTCTTGATTAGGTTAACCAATGGGGAAGGAGCAAACTCCATTCCTCAGGAAGGGAGCCCTGGGCTGAGAGAAGCGGAGTGGAGGACAAGCCAGCAATGCACTCATCTCTCTCTTCTCATATCTTCTGAGGATATGATGTGTGACCAGCTGCATCAAGTTCCTGCCTTGATGCCCCTGCTAGGAGGAACTGCAGCCTGGGTCTGTGAGCTACAATAAATCCTTTTCTGTGCTAAGTAGCTTTCCATGGGGTTATTTTAGCGCGGCATTGAAAATGAAAACTACAACCTTATGCCAATAGTTTCATTCATTTGTTTTTAAACCCATCTGGCCTGTCTAGTGACGTTTACGCTTTTCTATGCCTCTGGGGTCTAGGCTGAATGAAAATGAGACAGTGCGGTGAGCACCAGTGGCCACCTTTCTCTGTTTCCTGACTGTGGTTGCCATGGCACCAGCTACCTCATGCTCCTGCCACCATGCCTTTCCCACAAGGATGGAATGTATGCTCAGACTGTGAGTGTTTGCCTGGTGACTGCCTACGTGAAACTGAGGTCAGGGAAACAGTTAAAATGATCACACTGTGGCTACGGCTGTTACTTAGCTAATAAAGTCCTTTTCTCTTGATCTGGGCATCTCATGTCTTTTGATAACATCCACAAGACTGTGAAGGATGCATGTTTAATTTGCAAGTGGGGAGACACCCTAGATGCAACACAGTTCTTTTAGATTTACTTCTTTATAGAATTATGTGTATGCCTGTATGCCACATGTGTGTGAGCGCCCTGTGGAGCTGTAGTGACAGACCTATGTAAGCAGCTTGATGTGGGTGCTGGAAAACCAACCAGGGTCCTTCACAAGAGTAACATGCTCTTAACTGTTGAGCCATCTCTCCAGCTCCTGCATCATGATTCGTGTAACTTCCTTGTAGGATGCTCCAGAAAAGGACAGCCAAGTGAAAGAAACATTTTCTTACTTCCAAAGGACTCACAGAGTTGCAGCAGTGCACCAGCTACTAGGACGGTGTGTAGAGCACCAATCCCATTTCATTCCAACAGAAACAGGGACAAGTAAAGGCTTAGTCCAGCAATGAACAGACGGACTACGACTTGAGGCCAAACATGGACTGTAAATGTAATGCAAACAATTGCCCAAGATTGAGTGAGGAATAGCTGGTTGCAGATACAGAAACAGAAGCAAGGATGTGTTATTCCCCCTGCTGGGGAAAGAGCCAGTAAAGTCACCCAGTGTGAAATGAGGAGCCTGGGTTTGTGGATCAAAGACAAATACCAAGAGCAGGTGTCTCTACTCATGAAAAGAAGGCCATGACACTTTCTCTCCAGCTCTGGGCTGATTACAAGACAAATGGGGCAGAGAAAGCTTATCCCAGCAGCAGGGATGAGCTACAGCTGGCAATCTGTCTATGCACCATCAGGGTCACCGAGATGGCAGACAGCAACAGTCAAGAATGTGAGGGTCATCCTGAAGATGCAGAGTAACTCTGAACTTCATTTCAAACCAGCTAAAGCCCCCCGACACACACACACAAAGCACACACACACATACATGCAGAGAATGGATGGATATGGTGGTGCTAGGTTTCAAACCCCATGGCTTTGTGTATGTTACGCAGGTACTCTACCACATAGGCACATTTCCAGCCCCTCACTGGGAGATTCTGTACACATTCTAACACCAGCTCCCAAAGCATGTACTTTCAACATAAGTGTAACGTCTTTATAGCTCCCAAGCCAGTAAAAGAAAAAAAGGTGTGGTAGGAGGGTGATCTGTTCAATGGCAAGCAGAATGCACAAAGTAAGGACAGTATCAGTCAGGTCTGGTGATACACTGGTGACTCCAGTACTTGGGAGGCTGAGGCAGCAGGATTGCAAGTTCAAGTCCCACCTGGGATACATAATGATACCTTGTCTCTAAACAAGCAAGCAAAGAATAAGAGGAGGTAGAAAAGGAGAAAAGGGAAGAAAGGGAAAAGGAAGAGGAGGAGGAAGACAAGGAGGGAGAGGAGGAGAATATCACATAACAGTAAGCAGGGTGAGGTGGCCCAGTGGGCAAAGCCTGATGACCTGGGTTCCAACCTCAGATCCCATGGTGGAAGGAGAGAATCGAGTTGTCCTCTGACCTCCACACATGTACTATAGCACTCAAATAACTGTGCATATGTACACATACACACACATAATATTAATAATAAATTTTAAGACAGAAGTAAAGGTGACAAAGAGAGATGGCTCTCCCCCCTTTCCAACAACCTTAGCAGTGGACCCGTGAGAACAGCCTTAATCCTTCCACGGACCTGGGGAACCTCTCACTACCTCCCAACGACTGCTCACTGAACACCAAGATTCCAATACACCTCTCTTGGGACACATTGGAATCATAGCCATGCAGGAGACCTCGAGGAACATACAGAGGGTTAACTTGTCCTCGTTACTTCCAGTGCCTGACCTGGCTATGCCAATGTATACCCTATGGTCTCATCTGCTTAAATCAGCACGACCATGCTATACTCTGCGTCTGAGAAAATATGGAAGGCTTCTTTCTCATGGGGACGTAATGAGTTGGCAGCAGTCTGGGCAGGCTGCAGTTTGAATATTCCACCTTTTCTGTGGCTCAGGAACACTGAGTCACCCAGGGGCAGGAGGACAACAATGAGTCAAAAACAAATCAATAAGAGACAGACACGCCAGCAAATTAAAAACTTGGCAACAACAGGCAAAACTCAAGAGAGAGAGAATAAGTATGGGGAAAATGGTTCCCACTGTACTAGGAAAGGCAGAAGAAAGTGAAAGAAAACAAACATGAAATACCACAATACTGTCAGAATTTGGGCAAGGAACAGGCGCCAATGACACAGGTAAACGAAGCTGCTGAAACAGAAAATGGAAAGCCCAGTTTGGAAAGTAATTTTTGGCCTGGGCAAGGTGGTATACGATTGTGATCCCCAAACTACACATACTGAGGCAGTAGGATCACCACGAGTTCAAAGCAAGCCTCTGTGATGGAGGAAGAAGCTGGCAAGGAGAGGAAGAAAAGACATGATCGAGAGAGGCAAGGAGGGAAGGAGAAAGGGAGGGACGGAGGAAGGGAAGAGAGAAAAAAGTAAGCCCTTAGGCAATTCTTTGTGTTTGTCTTTGTTTTTTGCTTTTTGAAACATTGTGTCATGTGTGCCAGGCTGGCCTGAGCTCCGCTGCTCCTGCCTCCACACCCTGAGCCCTGAGATTCCAGGCTCGCCCGCCATGCTTAGTTTTCTGTGGTGTGGTGGATGGAACTGGGACTATGTGCATGGTGGGCCCGCACTCTGCCCAGCTCTGAATTGTTACTTCTTAACGGAAGTGAGTGTGTCCACATCCCATAATGTAATAATTCTGCTCCCAGGCATGCACCAAGAGAAGCTCATGCATGAGCACATCAAAAGGTTTTTAACCGAAGTACCATCTGCAATAATGAACACTTGGGAACAATGCTGAGTGATCAGTAGCCCAGGACTGAGCGTACATATCAATGACAGCAGAAGGAAGTCCGTTTACCCCTCCATCTGTGGGCTCTTCACACAGAAGGTGGTTTGAGGGTTTGCTTTATTTTACGTAGCATCTAATTTGGAGGTGACGGCATACATCTTCAGTTCCAGCACTTCGGGAACTATGGGAGAAGCACTGTGATGCCAACGTCTATCTGGGCTGCCTGGTGAGCCTGTCTCAAGAGAATAACAAAAGCTGGGAGCAGTGGTGCATGCCTGTAATTCCAGCAATGCATAGGGTGAGACTGGAGGATTGCTGTGGGTTGCAGGCCAGCCGGAGCTACACAGTGAGTTCCAGGTTAGACTGGGCTGCATAATGAATTACAGTTTAGATTAGGCTACATAGAGAGTCCCAGGCCAACCTGGGCTACATAGAGTTCCAGCCCAGGCTCTGCACAGGCAGACCCTGTCTCAAAAAGAAAAGCAAAATTGCACCTGTGTGCAACTTACTTTGTCCTTGAGGCTTTGTAAACAATAGAGTATAAACTATTTACATTGCACAAGGTTATGTGTGTCCCCTGGAGATGAGTCTAAAAACACATCGCAATGTGCAGAAGTTCTGCATAATACAACACTCCATATGAGGGGCTGGCGTGTCTAGGGATTTTAGCATCCACAAGGGTCTTGAGACCAATTCTCCACGGATAGACAGACTGACAGACATGACTGCACTTTGCAGAAAATCTAGATCAATACTGTTAATGTAAATAAACATTTGAAAGCACCTTTTCCATACTGGGGGTTGAATTCCAAGAGTCTCATATATGCTACCCCAGTGATCTCTCTCTGAGCCATACCCCAGACCCTCACTAGGGGATTTTAGACAAATCTACTTTTGACAGATACCCCCAGCCCCTCCCCGCTTTTATTTTTAGGACAGGATCTCACTAATCGCCTAGGCTGGATCTCACAGGGTAGCCCAGGCAGTCCTTTAACCTGGGCACCTCCTGCCTCAACTCCTCTGAGTGCCAGGATAACTGATATGCACAAACATGCCTATCTCAGTTACATCCACTAAACTAAATTAGAAGAAATATTGTCGGTATACTCTAGAGGGAGGGATGCTGAGGCCATGGGTACCACTCCCAGGTGAAGCTTCAGTGCATATCAGTTAAACACATTCCTATTTGCAGTCCATATGTGCATAGTGAGAACACAAACAAATGCCTAAGAAGGATACAAAACCAGCCTTGGCATTGTGGGAACATGGAATGCATGACCAGGCAAGCAAACAAAGTCAGGCTTATACGCCTAAGGACTCCGGAAATTCTAAAGTGAGCCTTGCACGCTGTTGATGTTTGTCCATAGTGACTGGCTTGTTTTTGGATGCAGCCTTCCGCTCTTTGCACAGCATTATTCTCTATCACTGAACTGTTAAATTGTGGGACAGGAAGATGGCTCAGTGGTAAGGAGCGGAGGACACAGGATCTCTTCCCAGAACCCATGTCATGTGACCCATGACTCCGTAAACTTCAGCTCCAGGAGAGTTGATGTCTTCTGCTGGCCTCTGTGGACACCAGCACTCACTCACAGTCACGTGCCTGTGTGCAAGCACACTGAGAATTTTTGAATCTTCCAAGTCTACTGGACCAAAACAAAACAAAACAAACAAACAAAAAAACAGCTTAAGCTTGCCAACCTTTTCATTTATTTTCATTAATGTGTTGATGTGTTGTGTGTTTCTGACAGGTATGTATGGGTGTTCCCAGAGGACAGAAGAGGGTGAGGGATCCCCTGGAGGTGGAGTGGTAGCTGTGGGTGCTAGGAACTCAACTCGGGGCCTCCGACACAGGATTAAGAACACTTACTGCTGAACCATTGCTGTAGCCCCAATATGCCGGTGTCTTCATCTAGGACAGAGTGACTTGTTCCTGACCAGAAGCGGTTTCAGGGGTGACAGAAGGACAGGAGTAAAGCTGGGCCTGGATGATGTCATAAATTGCACTTGCTCAGCATCCTTTTTACATAAAAGATTACTGGTTTGGGAACAGCAGGCCATGTGTGGTTATATAAGCTCTGCAGGGATTTGGGAGAAGGTCCCCTAGGGTGGGCCTAGCAAGCTGCTTGCTACCAAGCCAAGGACAGAGAGAGGCAATAGGCTCTAGGGAGGACAATCAGGGGAAGGGGAGAGACCGTGGTAGATGGGCAGGCGTGGGAAGACGGGGTGGAGTGGTGAGTAGTGTTGGAAGCTTGGGGTCCGGCTTCCCAGGGTTTTCTAAGGCCACTGCACTCAAGACAGAGAATAAAGGGTTTTGCAATTTGCGCTCTGTCCAGGGGGAGATGTGGAGTCTTTGAAAGATTTCTAAGCAGACAATGACCTTGGAGCCTCCAGTTCTGTTTCTTGCCTTGGGGCAGATAAATGTCTAAAATCTTTCTGAATGTCGGCTTGTCTGTTTCTCTGTGTCTCCAAGGACAGAGTCTATGGTCCCCATCCTTCATCTTTTACAAGGTTGGACAGGCGTGCTCGGGTATGAGAAGGTGACCATGAGGGCGTGACAGATGGGGAAGGGAGCAGGTGTCACTCCTGGGATCCAGTCGGCACAGGGGGCAGAGTGCACGGAGCGGGAGGGGAGCAGGCAGAGTCAGCATCCGAGATGGGTGGAGGCTGGGGCAGGTGAGCAGAACTCAGGGTGACCTGCTGAGATGACAGCATAAGCCGTACAGCAATGGCGCCGACAGCGCTGACAGCAGCTCCTTTAGTCACCATGGCCATCCTGGTTGTTACTGCACTGGACACTGAGAATCAGGAAATATTCCAAGTGCTCTGCACACTCCCAGCAATTCCACAAGGGAGGCATTTCATGATCTGCATTGTATTATTTATCATCATCATCATTAATTTATGTGAAAGAGATCAGCCTCAAGTGTCATTTCTCACATGCTGCCCCCTTCTTTTTCTGAGACAGAGTCAACTGGCCTGGAGTTCTCTAAGTAGTCTAGGCTGGCAGGCCAGTGGTCCCTACCTCCCAGCACTGGGATTACAAGCACACTGTCACACACCCAGGTCTCTCTCCTATTCTCTCTCTCTCTCCCTTTCCCTCCATCTCTCCCCTCCCTCTCCTTCCCCTCTCTCCCTACACTCTCTCTGTGTATTCATATATATAGGGATACATATATACATGTGTGTGTGTTTGTGTAGGCCAGAAGTCTGTGTCCAGCAGTGTCTACCTCAATTGCCTCTCCACCTTATTCTTTGAGGCAGGATCTTTCACCAAAACTGGATCACTCAATGGTTACACTGACTGACTGCTGAGCCCCAGGGATCCTCCTGTCTCTGCTTCTTCAGCTCACACTACAATTACAGGTGTCTGTAGGCTCATCCTGCTTCTTGCAACAATACTGGGATTGAACTTGGGTCGTCACCCTTGCACAGCAAGCACCTCACCAACTAAGCCATGTCTGAAGCCCCAGTGTCCTTTTTTTTTTTTACATGGGTTCTGGGAAATGAACTCAAGTCCTTAAGGACTTTACCAACTGAATTGACTACCAGGACCAATGACCCATGATCTAATAATGAGAAAATTAAGGAGGAGGGATCTGAATATGGTCACACAGCATGGAAGAGAGAGATATGGGATGCAGAAGCAGCCACTAGCTCTCAAGTATGATTCTGGTGACAAGAAGTGTCGCAAGCCAGAGCTGGTGAATACCTGTTCTCCCGGCACTCAGGAGGTAGAAGCAGGAGGATGGTGAGTTCAAGGCCATCCTGGGCTACATGGTGATTTCAAGGCAAAGTTACATAGGGAGACCCTAAGTCTACAGTGGGTAGGTCCCAGTAGAGCAAATATGACAGAGGAATCTTAGGGAAGACATGATGAGCATCCACATGTCAATAAGAAACAAAGCCCTTGTTCTGAGAACAATTCCTGCATACAGGTTTCCAGTCTACACTAAAGCATCCTGGCTTGTTGACCGGAAGTTCAGTGCTTTGTTGTTTCCACATGACATATCACAAGCTAGAGTGAGAAACATGGTACAGCATGGCCCCCATGTGCCACCCATTGCATGTGCTGTTCTGTTTCATACCCTGGACATTCCTAATTGCTGAGTAATCAGAGGCTCTGAGGTGCACAGCAATGGAACCAGCTCCTTTGAGCTCCTGCAACCTCGATTTCCTCACTGCGAACCATGAGTCAAAATAAGTCCTTTCTATGTTAACTTACTGTCATTAGGGTGTTTTTATAAGAATGGAAAAATAAACTAAGACACTCAGGTAAGTACTTTTCCTGCAAATGAGGGAACCTTAGCTCAACCGCCAGACCCATGTGAAAAAGCTTGACATGGTGGTACACGCTTATGATCCCAGTGCTAGGGAGGGAGAGGAGGATGCCTGGAGCTCAGAAAATGGCCAGCCTAGCCTACCTAACAAGTCCTGGCCAGTGAGAAACAACGTCTTGAAAAACAAGGTGAAAGATGACTAAAGAATGATGGAGGGTTGTCTCCTAACCTCCACAGGCATACACACACACACACACACACACACACACGCACACGCTTGTGTGTACATGAGGCAAAGCTGTGTGTATCACTACTTATCTTAAAAGTCCAGTGGGTTTTGTTTTGCTTTTTTGTTTCTTTTATTCTATACAGACTCACACTGGGAATTTTCCAAATAGCAATCAACTAAATACGATGCTGGCTTGGAATCAAGGTAGACATCTGTGCTAATTATACAGAAGAAATATACCCACAGAAATATAGAAACATAAATGCCAACAGTAAACCAAAGATAAGAGAGATTACGGGTCAAGCTGTGGGAAGCATTTCCATCAGTGGTTACATTCCTGGGAATGGTCTAGAAAGCAAGGAAACACACACACACTAAACCAAAAGAGGAAAAGAGCCCCAGAGAAACTGAGAAGTCTCACTAAACAGCCCAATTTGGACTTTGATATAAATCCTAGGATAGTGGGACAACATGGATCAGGAAAATAAAAAAAAATTAAAAAATGAACACTGAGTTTGAAATAAAGATGGCTACTGTTGGGAAGTGAACATTTCCCTGTTCAGAGAAGAAAAAGACCTTTGATAGTCACTACTTGCAAACCACATAGAAACCATCATCAAAACACCTTTCTGAAGGGCCTCAACTATGGTGACTAGTGTGGTGATGATATGGCTGGCCTTGGTATGTTCACTCTGTCTCCTCTGAATGCGAAACTCAGGAGCGAGATAGCTGGGTTGTTTGGAAGAGCCGACATTTTCATAGTAGAGATGACTCATTCTAATTCACCTCTTGAGAGTCGTCATGAGTGTTAGCTTAATTGAAGCCTTCCTTTGGGACCCTGTTTAGCGTTGTTTGGTGTATTGTTTCTCAATGATGAAGTGACGATAGTGAAAGTCCGTTCTTGTGCTTTTCCTGCTGATACAAGGAGCCCTCTGTGCCCATGGGTTCTTGTTCTGGCTTTGTTTTTATTACTTTGACAAACGCCCTGACAAAAAGCAGTCTGCAGAAAGAAAGAGTTTATGTTGTTTACAGTTCCAGGTTACAGGCCATCATTTCAAGAATGCAAGCAGCTGGTCACGTGACATCCACAGCCAAGAGCTAAGAGAAAATATCTCAAGGTTGGCTTTCTTCAATCTTACACCACCCAAGTTCCCTTGCCCAAGGAATGAGGCCACCAGTAATGGGCTGGGCCTTCCCACACAAATTGAGAATCAAGACAGTTCCCCACAGGCATGCCCAGGGGCCAATCTAATGTAGCCTTCTTCCCTGGCAATTCTAGGCTGTATCCTGTTGACAGAACTAACCAGAACAGTTCTAAACCTGTGGTTTCAGGCAACAGTGAATCAAAAGCAATTTAAAAACTCTATCCGTAGAGAATATGTACAGACCCTTGTCATTATTTCATAAACAATACAACAGCTATTTCCACAGCATTTTTATCCTTTTGGGAATTATATGCTGTCTGGGGATTTTCTTTGAGACAAGGACTCATGATGTATGGATCTAAGCATAGTTAGCTAGCAGGACCCAATGACACGTATAGAATACACATCCACTAGCATATGTGTTTTATAACGTATCTCTGAATGGGCTGAGGGTGCCAGCCAGCAGTAGAGGACCTAGCATGTATGTATGTACACATATATGCATGTACAAAGCAGTCTGGGGATACACCTCAGTGATGGTACACTTGCCTAGCATGTGTGAGCCCTTAGTTTAACCTCTAGTACTGTGGAGAAAAAAAAAAAGGAAAGAAGAGAGGGAGAGAGGGAGGGAAAGAGGGAAGAAAAAAACTTAAAAATTCTCTAGATACTTGAAAATTTCAGATTCAGATAACACTTCTAAATGTAAGGTCCAAAGGAAGCATCTAAAAGTCAATACACCCAGAGAGAGTTAGATGAAACCAAACACCCTGCACCATTCTGAGCTCTAAGTTTCTACGTAAAGAAACTGGAAAAAGAAGAGAATGATGCTTAGGAGAAAAGAAAATACTAAAGAAGTACATAATATATAAAGAAGGCAAAAGCACGAAGGGATAATGATTGTGGGGGGGGGGAGGAAGAATTTCTTTGAAAGACGTTAACAAAACTGGCAAACTATAAGAGAATATAAAGAGAAAACATGCCAGTCACTAATACCAACAATAACATGTAGTTTTTTAAATTAGTGTTTGCTAGCATCCAAAATCATGGGACTCATCATTGTCACATGTCATCATACCTCGCTCATAGGTGGGGAGACTGCAGTCAGTCCCACAGCCATTGAAGTTAGTAAGGGAATTCCATGGGCAAATTTACACCCAGAAATTCAACAGCCTGGCAGAATTGGCTGATTCCTACAGGGGAGCCTACTAAAACTCAGACAGATGAAATAACACAATCCGAGGAGTGCTGTAATCATCAAAGAAATCGAGTTTGTGGTTTAAAAGCTGCTGAAAAAGCACCATGAGAAGTATCCCAGCCCAGCTGCTTTCTGTGAGGGAGTCTCCATTCAAATATGAATTAACACCAATTTAATGTAATCTTCACTATAAACAATCTTAATCTTCTGCGATCTCCCCATCAAAATAGCAGAGACAGAAATATTTCCCAATTTATTTTATGAGACCTGATTTAAAAAAAAAAAAAAAGACAGGCAAACAGTACCACAGCAAAGAAAGGGGAGGGGAGAGGAGGGAAGAGGAGATGGGAGAGGGAAGAGAGGAGGGGAGGGGAGGAAGAAGAGGGAAAGGGAAGGGAAGGGAGGGCTCATGCAAATGCCTGGTGGTCATGGTGGCCCAGTTCTAATTCCAGCCTCAGGAAGGGGAGAAGAGAGAAATCCAGACCACGCTAACTATTGAGACTAGCCATATCTGTGAGCTCTGGGTTTGACTGAGAGACCCTGTCTCAAAGAATAGGTAGAAGAGTGATAGAGGATGATTCCTGACATCAACCTTGGGCTTCCACATATATATGCACACACATGCACACATACACACACATGTACATAAACATGAACAAACATGTATGTATACACATACAAATGCATGTGAATGTGTGCCCGTAAACATGCAACACATAAGAAAAATGGAAAAAGACAAAAGACTTATTGTACTCTCTGATAACCACAATTAATAATGATGTGCATATGTATTTAAATTGCTAAGACAGTAGAATTTAAAATTTATGAATGGAAATGTTAAATAGATGAAGATAAGACAATTAGTCTAATTTAGCCATTTCAAAATGAGTGTCTCTATATAGACATATGTGTATGTGTATATATATATGTGTGTGTGTGTATAGGCATATATACACATATATTTACATATACACCACACACACAAATATGTATATATATCAGAAAATCATGAACATTGAAAATTAAATTGTACACAGTTTTGTCAATTAAAAATAATTCCACACAGCCAGGGAAATGACTCAGTCGGTAAAACGCTTAGCTTCTAAATCCAAGGACCTGAGTTCAATCTCTAGAACCCATATTTAAAACAAACAAACAACAAAAAATAACAAAACCTGAGCATAGCAGTATTTATAACCCCTATGCTATGGAGGCCAGCCAGCCTAGTCCTCTTGGCAAGTCCCAAGCCAACGAGAAACCTGTCTGAGAAAAACAAGATGTATGGTATCTGAAGAACAAAGCTTGTGGCTGTCCTCTGGCCTCTACACTCCTACACACAGACACAGACACACACATACACACCATAAACAAACAAATAAATAGAGACATTTTCTTTTCAAAAATTCTGAACACAGGCCTGGCATATAGCTCAGCTCTATACAACATTTGCTGCAAATGAAGCCTTTGGTAGTAACCAACATCAGGCAAATTGGACCAACACAAAAACCAAGCATATTTCTATTTACAAATGATGACCACAGTATATTCCCTACAGGGAAGTCTAAATATTTAGGCACAAATTTATCAGTATAGCTACGAGATCAATGTGCTCAAAAAGTCATAAGCTCTAGATAAAAGATATTAGAGACCTAAATAAATAAAGTGATAATTGGATTCACTCAACTTTATCTACAGGCTGAATGCAATTCTCATTAATATCCCAGCAAAGATTTTGTGGACAAAGTTCAAAGAGACGTAGAGTGGGCAAGCTCACCCTAGAATTCACATAGACAGACCTTAAAATAGCAAAACAATCATGATGAGAGAGAATAAAGTGGGTGGAACCACTTAGCTGATATGAAGGCTTAATATCTAGCCACAGAAACTTCAGCTACCCGGTATTGGCAGAGGGAGATGCAAGAATCAATGGAGCAGAATTGAAAACCCAGAAATAGACCCACAAACATATACTCTATTGATTTTTTTTTTGCAAGACTGTCAAAGCAATTCGATGGAGAAGCGACAGGCTTTTCAACAACTTGTGCTGAAAAAGCTGGCATCCATAGACCCTGTCCCCAAAATACCCTTGACTTAACCACACTTTATACAAAAATTAACTCGTGGGGTTGGAGAGTTGGCCCAGTGGTTTAGAGTATATACTGCTCTTGCAGAAGACTGAAGTTTGGTTCCCAGCACCCAAATGTCCTCTCATGACCACTGTGACTCCAGCTCAGCTCCAGGGAATCCAATGCCCTCTTCTGACTCCCATGGGCACCTGCGCTCATGTGCAAATTCCCTCACACAAATCACATGCGTACACATAATTAAAAATAAATTTTTTTAAAAAAGAAATGTCAACTAAACCAAGAATTCACAACAGAGGAATCTTGAATGTCTGAGAAGCACTTAAAGAAATGCTCAGTATCTTTAACCATCAGAGAAATGCAAACCAAAATGGCTCTAAGATTCCATCTTACACCAGTCAGAATGGCTAAGATCAAAAACTCAAGTGACAACACATGCTGGCGAGGATGTGGAGAAAGGAGAACACTCTTCCATTGCTGGTGGGAGTGCAAATTTGTACAACCTTTCTGGAAATCAATCTGATGCTTCCTCGGAAAATTGGGAATAGTTCTACCTCAAAACCCAGCTATACCACTCCTGGGCATATACGCAAAAGATGCTCCACCATACAACAAGGCCATTTGCTGGACTAAATTCATAGCGGCTTTATTCATAATAGCCACAAACTGAAGACAACCTAGATGCCCCTTAACCGAAGAATGGATACAGAAACACAATGGTACATTTACTCAGCTATTAAAAACAAAAACAAAAAAATCATGAAATTTGCGGGCAAACAGATGGAACTAGAAAAGATCATCCTGAATCATGAGGTAACCCAGACCCCGAAAGATGCACACGGTATGTACTCACTTATAAGTGGATAACCATACTACAATCCACAGACACAAAGAAGCTAAGTAACAAGAAGGGCCCATGGGAGGGTGCTGGAATATCACTCAGAGAGGAGAACTAAAGTAGACAGCAGGAGTGGATGAAGAGAGGAAACTGCGCAGGAAATGGAATGTTGAGGAAAACAAAGGTGGGAATTAGATGTGGGGAGAACTGGGGTGGGAGGTGAGAGTGCTGGGAACAAGAAGGGCAACTGAGGGGGGACACCTCTTTGTCAAGCTGGAGGCCTGAGACAGGGAAGGATGTGGGTGTGACTCTAGCTGAGACTCCTACGGGCGGTGGGGAGGAGACACATGAAGACTGAAGTGACCACGTCCTAGCCAGGCAGGACTAGTGGAAGGAAGGGAACAAAAACCCACTAACAAAACCTGTGATCCAAAAATTACCCTGCCTACAAGAAGTGCAGGGATAAAGAGGAAACAAAGATTGAGGGAAGGTCCAGCCAATAATTGGCCCAACCTGAGACCCACCCCATGGTAGAGAGCCAGCCCCTGACACTAACAGTGATGCTCTACTGTGTTTGCAGGCAGGGGCCTAACTTGACTATCGTTTGGGAGGCTACAGCCTGCAGCTCATTGAGACAGATGTTGGGACTTACTGTTAAGCATGCTGTGGAGTTCCGGGGGTTCTGTGGAAGTGTTGGGGGAAAGATGAAAAGACCTGGAGGGGACAGGAACCTCACAAGAAGACCAACAGACACAACTAACCCAGTCCCACGGGGGCTTACAGAGACTGAGACATCAAGTAAGGATCATGCATAATCTGGATTTAGGCCCCTGCACAGATGCAGATGATGGGTGGCTTGATCTTCATATGGGGCGCCTGGTGAGTAGAGGGAGGGGGGGCTGTTTCTTTTTTCTCTCTCTCTTTCTCTTTCATTCTTCCTTTTTGAGACTGAGTTTCTCTGTGTAGCCTTGGCTGTCCTAGACTCACTTTGTAGACTAGGCTGACCTCAAACCACACAGATCCACCAGCCTCTGTCTCCAGAGTGCTGAGATTGAAGGTGCGTGCCTTTCTGAGGGGTGAGGCTATTTCTAAAACGGACTCTATTGCCTGCTTTTGGTTCACTTCCCCCTGGCAGGGTTGCCTTATCTGGCCTCAGTGGAAGAGGATGCAGATGAACAGTCCTACACATAATTAAAAATATTAAAAGGTTTTTGTTGTTGTTCAATTTTTTTTTAATCCACAAGAAGAACAACAGAGTCAACTAACCTAGGTCTATGGGGGCTTACAGAGACTGAAGCACCAGCCACGCATGGTCTGGACGTACGCCCCCTACACATGTCACTGTGGGCAGCTTGGTCTTCATGTGAGTCCCCTAGCAAGGGGAGCCAGGGTGTTCTCTGACATGGATGAAGTTGCCTGCTTTTGGATCACTCTCCTCTAGCTGGGCTGCCTTGTCTGGCCTCAGTGGAAGAGGATTTGCTTAGTCCTGATGCGATTTGATGTATTGGAACAGGTTGTACAGGGAAGGGCTTCCCTTTTCTGAGGAGAAGGGGAGGAGGGAATTGGGGAAGAAGGTGGGAGGGTGGGACCTGGAGAAAAGGAGGGAGGGGCTTCAATCAGGATGTAAAGTGAATCAATAATCAGTGAGAAAAAGAAGTGCCTAGATCATCGGTGAGATACATCTCTGGGTATATCTTAGGCTTTCATTGCTGTGAAGAGACACCATGACCAAGGGAACTCTTACAGGGAAAACACTTACTTGAGGCTGGCTTACAGTTCAGAGGTTTAGTCCATTATCATCATAGTGGGAAGCAGGGAAGCACCAGGCAGATATGGTGCTGGGAAAGCCAAGCGTTAGACCAGGCTAACCTTGAACTAAGACATTTGCATACCTCTGTTTGAAGGCAGCAAGGAGAGACTGTGTCACACCGGGTGTAGCGTGAGCATAGGAGACCACAATTGCACAGTGACACGTCCTCCAACAAGGTCACACATACCTCCTAATAGTGTCACTCCTGTGGGCCGAGCACTCAAACACTGGAATCTAGAAGAGCCATATCTATTCGAACCACCACCCCTATAAGGACATTTCCAGAGAGGATTAGCTGAGTGGGGAAGAGCCACTGTGAACAGATGCACTGATACATGTGCTGAGGACGTGGAATGGAACAAGAAGCAGAGGGACCCCAGAGCCCCCCCCCCGCTTTCTGGTCCATCTAGAGATGAACAGACAACACTACACTTCCACTGCCACAGCTAAGAGCTGCTCTCCCCTTCCCTCCCCTCCTTTCCCTTTCTTTCCCCTTCTCTTTCCTTCCCTTCCCTTCCTCTTAACTCCCATGCAAAAGAAACCTCTTCCCTTTAAGCCCTTTTAGCCAAGTGTTTAGTCACAAAAATGAGCACGTAACAAAACAGGCCAGAAAGTCCAGGAGAAAAAAAAATTATAAAAACCAGCTCTGCCAAGTTTCCTTTGGTAAACATTGATATGCAAAATAAAACAGCTTTCATTTCTCCAATCTTGGGAGAATGAGGGACTTTTCCAAGTGTAGGGTCTTCCATCTGTGTCCATACAACCCCCCCGCCAAACCTACCATCCCTTTTGAAAATGTGGACAGCTTTGCTATGAAGTATCTAGTCTCCAGCTCATCTTCCCCAAACTGGACTTGAATAAAACCATCTCCACCAAATGCTGTCTCCAAGTTTGTTTCAGCCAAGGAGGCAGGTAGTAATCAATAGAGGACAAGGTCAAAACATGCAACATTGGCTCTTTCAAAGCCAATCAAAGAGGAAAAAGTTAAGACACGGAGTAGAAGAAGAACGTGCCAACAGTATCTCTGACTGAAATATATATATTTAGCTATATATTTAGCTATATATATATATATATATATATATATATATATAGCTAGATTATAAAAGAATTCTCAAAACTCAGCTGGGCATGGTAACACAGGCCTGGGATCCCCAGCTTTTCGGGAAGCTGAGGCAGGAGGACAGAGTTTCCACCTAATGCCAATGCAACAGAGTGAGTTCAAATATAAGGTACACAACTAAGTTGGGAACCTCTCTCAAAATGAAGGGCAGAGACTGGGGGTGTTACTCCGTGGTAGAACATTTGCTTAGAATATATAAGACTATAGGTTCAGTCCCCAGTATGACAAAAAAAAAATTAATTCTCAAACTCAACAATAGGAACGTATATTTTGTCCAATTAGAATACATCCTAGTTACTCTGACTCTTTGTGACCATATACGTGACAGAAGCAACTTATGGGAAGAAGGGTCTCACAATTTGAAAGATGGTGGTTGAGAAAACATAGGAGAGTTTATGGAATGCTCAGAATCCTCAGGTCTCAGTAAACTGGGATCCCAGTTGGCTTTTCCTGCCAATATGACACGGTTAAAAGTCACCTGAGAACAGTTTCAGTTGAGGTAATACCCAGATCATGTTGACCTGCAGGCATGTCTGGGCATGGGATTACCTTGATTGTGTGGGTGACCTCTGTGGGTGGCACCATTCCTTGCAGAGGTAGTTGTGGGATCTATGAGAAAGGTAGCTCAGTAAGGGGATGAGGACCGGGCAATAAGCAGTGTTCCTCCATGGTTCCTGCTTCACATTCCTGCTTGTGTTCCTGCCCCGACCTCCTTCAGTGATGGACTGTGACCTGGAAGTTTAAGCCAAACATACCCTTTCTTCCCCTAACTTGTAAATGTTTGGTCAGGGTGTTTTAACACGGCAATAGAAAGGAAACTAAAACAATCAGCAAGCAGAGAGCATGAGTGCTGGAGCATCTTTTCCCTTTTTGTATTCAGTCAGGGGACACAAGGCCATGTGAAAGTGTCACCCACATTCAGCATGGTTATTCCTCCCTCTGTCAGCCCCTTCCAGAAACATCCACAGACACGTCCAACAGTGTGGTTTACTAAGGCTGCAGACATTCCTTAATCTGATCAAGTTTAAAAATTAACTGTCACAAAAGCAAACATATCAACAGTGATTCATGTCAGAGACATGCTGTTATCCACCACTAAAAGAGACTATATAGTAGAAAAAAAAAGGAAATTAAAATCCAATATAACTTCCCAACTATCAGAATGACAAATAGAGAATATAGAAAGCATGAGAAGGGGCCGGGGAGACGGCTCCGGGCCGAGAGTGTGCTCCACTCTTGCAGAGAACCCTGGATCAGATACCAGCACCTACGCTGGGCAGCTCACAGCTGCCTGTAACTCTAGCTCCAGAGGATCCAACACACTCTCTGGCTTCTGGGGTAACTACATCCATGTGTATAGCCATGTGTGGCAGGGGAAGGGGATAAAGTAAATTCTGGAAAAAAACTTAAGGACGAAACAAAACGAGAAGGCTCACGCATCGCCTTATAAAAACATGAAATGTTACCAGCACACTAGGAGAAATTTGGTATATTCTCACAAAACAGAGCATGGAATCACCACACAACCCTAGAACTGCATTCAAGGTCATTTACCCCAAAGGCTGCAAAAAAAAAAATACATGTACCTATAGAAACCAGCTCATAAATATTGGCAGCAACTTTATACATCACAGCTAGAAATGTGAACAGATCAGCTGAGCATCAACAGTGAATGGTTAAATAAACCATGATGCATATTCACTACCCAATACTATGATACTACTGAGCAAGGTGATACACCAGTAAAAGGTGACTTTAGAAAACCCACCCCCCAATGTGTGTGTATAGGTGCATGTGTGTGCATGTATATGTACATATACAGGACTGTGTGTATGCGTGTGAGAGTACATGTGTGTGTGTTTGTGTGAGATCACAAACATATGCAGTGCTTAAGGTTGAACCCAAGGTCTCATGCATGGTTCTCAAGTCTCCACCACTAAGCCCCGTTTCAAGTTATACTTACACAAAACTTGTGAGGTTTATGTGGGCCAGGGAGATGGCTTAGTCACACCAGTAGAGTGCTTGTCACTTAGGCATGAGAACTTGTGCTCTGACCTCCACTCCTACATACATGATCCAGGCACAGTGACTCATGCCTGCCTTAGCAACACTGTGGAAACAGAAAAAAGAGGGTCTCTGGGGGGCTCACTGGCCAGCTATTCTTGCCTAATTAGTAAGCTCTAGGTTCAGTGAAAGATTTTGTCTCAAAACAAATGAGAGAGACTAAGGAAGACACCACAGTCAAGATCCCGAATCATCTCATCACCATGAGCACAAGCGTTCCCTGTGTCACCTTATACTAACAATCCACATCACTCTAGACTCCTTGCCTGCCAACCACTATCGTGCTTGCTATTGCTAATTTTAAAATACACATAGATATAAACAGATAGAGAGAGAGAAAGATAAAGAGACAGATTAGATACAGACAGACACACAGATGTATGCCTGTGTGGAGGCCAGAGGTGTCTTCTTCTGTCTTTCTCTACCACTATGTCCATCAATTCTCCCTAGCATCCTCACCTGTCTCCTTCCCAGCTTCATTTCATGTCCTGTCCGTCTGTCCGTCTGTCTGTGTATCTATCTATCTATCTATCTATCTATCTATCTATCTATCTATCTATCTATCATCTATCTATAATAACCTCAAGCTGTCTAGCGCTAGCATGTGAACATAGGCGGTGGTCATCCACTAGGAAGCGAACAACCTACCATGCTTCTCCCACCATGTTGGACTGTGTTTCCTTGGACAGAGAGATAAAATCAACCCTTTCTCTTTCAAGTCACTTTTGTCAGAGTGTTTTATCAGCAACAGGAAGAGAAACAAACACAGATACCATTACAGGAGACAGAATAAAGTCGATGAGTCTCCTTGATTATTTTTTGCATGTGCATATGAATCTAGAGCAATTCAATTTCTAAAAGCAGACCTTTAGATTCAAGCAGAGAAAGTGAACTTAAGCCGGATTCCTTTTAGGGAGTTGAAAGCTTCCCCCCCCCAACCCCCACTTTATATTAAGAAAAATGTAATTTTAGGCACCTATTTTACAGAGGTAAAAACAAGCAGCTGTAAAGGGATTATAGTGATAAGGGCTGCCATTCTAATTAAGTTAGAGGATAAAATATACAAAGCAATCGGTAAAGCCAAAGACAGAAAACAAAGAAACCAGCTTACAAACAGAGCTATGGCCATGAGACATTGAATCTCGAAGAAGCTGCAGATATGAAAGAATTGGCGGGGGATTACCCCTCAGCTAGAGGACAGATTGTCCAGCACTGGTTTGTAGAAATGGAGCCCGAGGAGTGAGACCAAAAAAATGCAGAGTCATTAAAGGACGTGGATGAATAAGGCTATATCTACCCAAAACAACTAAAAATAAAAATGAGATTTAGGTAGGATTGCTACAAAAATATTCATGAAAAAAATCATGTAGAACAAAAAGGCTACTTATGGATCTGATAATAATATATAATAAATTTTCTGTATATTTCATTATATAGATTTTGTATATTTTCCTATTTAGTGACTCTCTTAATCCTGAATAAAACCTGTGTTTTTGCTCTTTACGCCATGGATGTTTCTGTCCCAGGGAAGCTGTCAGGATTTCTCCCAACTTCTGACACGCACACATGCACAAAAGTCACAGCTAATTCTTTAGTTGGTAAAAATTAAATAAACTAATCACTGAATAAGAATCTTAGAAAAAATTACAAGAAAAACAAATGAGGGCTGGAGAGATGGCTCAGAGGTTAAGAGCACTGGCTGTTCTTCCAAAGGTCCTGAGTTCAATTCCCAGCAACCACATGGTGGCTCACAGCCATCTATAATGAGATCTGGTGCCCTCTTCTTGTCTGCAGGTGTACATGCAGGCAGAATATTATATAAATAATACAAAAATAAATCTTTAAAAGAAAAAAGAAATGAATACAGAGTAACGGAAAGTGAATGTTAAAAATACCAGAATAGAAAACAAAAGGAAAAAGAATCACTCATTAAATAAAAAAGTGTACTTTCCAAAAAAACAATCACTAAAATCAACAACCATCTTGAATACTGTTGAGACAAATAAATATCATAAAAACAGAAACGTGTGCTGGGCTAAATACTAAGTAATTCTGAGAAAGTGTTGACTTCCTGAGGATAATACACCTTTTTAAAACCACCTGAAAAATAACTTTAACTGGTTATTAAAAAGCCAGGCATAGCGGCACATGCCTTTAATCCCAGCACTTGGGAGGCAGAGGCAGACTGGTCTCCATAAGGTCGAGGCCAGCCTGGTCTACAAAGCGAATTCAAGGATAGCCTGAGCTACACAGTGAGACTTTTATTAAAGAATTGTTTCAAGAAGCAGGGTATGGCAGCTCGTACTTATAATCCTACTATTTAGGAGGCCGAGGAGGTAAGTATGCTGAAGGTTTCAGGTCAGCTGAGCTACACAGTGGCTGGAGGCCAGCCTGGGCTACTTGAGTGAGGGAAGGAACGAGGGGAGGAAGGAAAAGAAGAAAGAAAAGGAAAGAAAAGAAGTAAGCACACAAGTTCAAAGTTAACCTGGGAGGCCTATGGAGTCCTTGTCTGCAAACAAACAAAAAACTCAAACAAAACCACAACAAAAGAACAACGTTTCCAGTAGAATGAGGTCCTGTGTGAACCGGCTGCTCAAATCTAAGTTCATAAAGTCCTCAGTATATGGAAATTATTGTAGATCACAAAAATAACTTTCAAAAGTAAACAAATTAATTTTATCATGCTAGGATAAGTATGGCTCAAGACTAAACGATGACACATTAATTATGAATATGGATGAAGAAAAAATCAAAATCAATGGTAAATCAAAGTTTTAAATTGCATTATAAATTCAACGTTAAGGAAGGGCCCAACGTGATGAGTCTTTATCAGTGCCAGCAATGTTGGGTTTATTTAATATTAAGGAAATTAGTTGACTACTGCATCAGGTCATTTATTTGAAGCAAGAATAAACACATGGTCCTGTTGTCACAGAGTCAAAGGACATTTGATGGGAGCTATCACACATTCATGATTGCAAAATCTACTGAGCCCTGACCCTAGACAGCATTTGAGATGAGTGA